>CM046877.1:620618579-621133579 GCA_025667525.1 Glebionis coronaria
AAATCATTAACAAGTTAGACTTTAACTTTTGAGCCTCGGCTTTATCAGTAAAATCAAGCTCGAGCTAGACTACAAAAATAAATAAACCCATCATAACGTGCAAGTCGCGTCCCCTGTTGTTTTATATATGCGAAAATTACGAGATAGACCCATCCCATATTAATTTGTCCGACAGAGACATTATCTTTTTTTTTTTACTAAAACAACCCGCCATTTCGCGGATTTTTTCACCTGTAAAGATAGTGGGACAGGTGTCGATTAATCGTTGGCCAGTTTTTAAAAAATTCATACACTTAATAAAAGGCGTATTGGGTTCCCACACCATCCATTCAGTATCACCACACCGTTTAGACCTTTTGTCAGTTTTACTCACAGTTATGTGGAACTTCTCGATACTCAAATGTTAAAAAAGAAAAAATAAAATAAATATAATAATAATTGAATGTACAACTTCTTTTCCAGCAACTCACTTCTCATCTTTGTCTTATCCATCAACTCAATCAAACATTTCTTCTCATTTTAAAATATTTAAACCACCATTATCACACAACTACCATAGCCAGATGAACATGATGGATCTAAATACCATAGCGACGGATGGATCTGAACATCTACCATAGTGATGACGGGAAGATCTAGCAGCGGTAGATTGTAGATGACCAAGCACACTCCGCATTAATTTAAAGATTCCGGTAAACTTGATTGTGGTGGTATTTTCCGGTCTTGTCGTCGTCGCCGAGTCAGATGGCAGACATCGATGGTGGTTTTCAGTTGTGTTCTCAAGCCACATGAGGTGCTTTTTTCCAATGGTGTTGGAAAAAACAAAGTTAAAAAGAAACAGATGAAACAGATCTGGAAATTGGGTGAAATTATACCAATTACATTTACAAAACCAAGTTAAAGAAACAGAGTATGTGTAATATGTGTGTATGTGAAAGAGAGTGAAACAATGTGTGAAAGAGAAATAAATAAAATGTTTACTTTATTTTTTGTTTTATTTTTACTGACGCAAAAGTTGGTCATTTGTGTTTTCAAAGTGAAAGTGTGTATGGGAAAAGGTGACCCGGTGTGAGAACCATATGCCCCTAATAAAAACCGCGGATCGGAAAAATAGTACTACTTATTAAAAAATGGTGTACACCCAAAAAATCCCGCGCAATGGCTTCAGTTTTTGCGCCCCGATTTGACAACTCGATATTATGGCCCGTGATAATTTGAAAGGCGTGCAAATGTGTAAGTTAATATGAACTATGCATGCGATTATGCGAATGTAAGAGCTCGTGAATAATTTTGGTTTCAGTATCGAAACTAGTACTATATTCAGTTTAGAATGGAAGTAAGTTACGAAAAAATTGAGAGCAAAGTAATACAAGCATAAGTTGGTGCCAAGTAAGATACGAAAAAAAGTGTTATATAGAGAATCAAGGTACACTATTGTGAGTAAGGCTGTGTTTGTTTTCATGAAAAAAGTCTGACTGGCCTCTGACGTCTGACCGATCAGACATTTTGGTGTTTGTTTTTTCCGTCAGAATCAGACCTGGTAACACATTAAAGATCTGACTCAATCAGAGGCGGTGGTTTTATCTGAATGCCCCTGTCCCCTTGAAGAACCCTCCAGACCTCGTTGCAAAACCCAAAAGAAAAGAACCCTCAAACCTTTGAATCCATCCACACTTTCAAAATCCTTTATCAACCATCCGCCTCCGAAGAACGTTGGTCACATCCGTCCGTCACCGTCATTTTTGTAGTTCCATGTCGACCATCTACCAATTCTTGCTCTTAAAGTTGGCTATATTTTGAAGTACCAGTTTTATGTATGGTCGTATGGAATACATTGGTGTATGTTTTTGTTGAAATAGGATAACTTGATATACTTGTTTTTTTTCATGTGTTTCTATTCTAGCCACAGATTTTTTTAGCTTAGGATAAACTATTTTATGCACGTGAACTGGAACCAAAAACTGGTTTGCGTAGTGTAAATGGGATATGACAAGCTATATATATATATATATATATATATATATATATATATATATATATATATATATATATATATATATATATATATATATATATATATATATATATATATATATATATATATATATATATATATATATATATATATATATATATATATATATATCACATGTAAAAGTAGACAATTAAAATTATTTGAACAATTTATAAAAACAAAAAATATTATTTCGTTCTGATTCAGAGGTTTATTAAAAAATAAACATCAATATTTTGTTCAGATTCAGATTTTATAACCACCTCTTACCAGTAAGACGCGGTAGTCAAATTCAGACTTAAAACATCTTACTGAAACAAGCACCACCCAAGTCTCGATAGGTGAAATCCCGTTTAGCTCGGATCCATATAAAAAACTAATAGCTCAGTTGGCCATCAAGGGTATGTTGTTAGGCCAATATATTTGCACAACAGCTAATTTGGGCTTATTCATTCATGTCACTGAGCTATATAACATGCATATCATCTCAATTTTGCTCGGCCCACTAAAAACAGCCCATAAAGGCCCATTAAAATCTAAAAGCATTAGGTTTAGGTTAGAAGCCATCATGCGCCGCTATATATAATAACAACTCTATACAACCAATCTATTTCTCACAGATTAGATCTGGTCTCTCAAACATTTACAGGATAAGAGATACTGGTGGTCATGTTGTAATTGCAAATCTAATGTTCGTGAATATGACTTGCGATTAGGACATTATCACCGATACTCTTATGATATTAGTATAAATTAAAACATATGGATCGATGATGTTATATGAAGAAACTGCGTTATCTATCTGTTTAATCCTTTTTTAATAAAAGGATTTCTGATGAAACAAATATTCTTTCTGAGATCTATATTTTTTTTAATATATGTTTTTATGTTTTTTAAAAAGCTTCTGTGAGTAACTCTGAGATGCTTTTTATTTTATTTTCTGATTTTTTATCGCAATTTGTATGTATCATTTTTGTTTTAGCTTTTGCATTTTAATTATTTAAAATTTTTAAATACCGGCATGAATCTTATCTCTAATTATAAATGACTGTAATATTAACTATTATGAATAATGTTGTGGTGTAGCTGTTTTTTACGCTATCGAACTGACCCACCATTGTTCGTGTTGATCATTATCACAGGTCATTTTTGTAGTTAGGGATATAGTTTCTGTCGATGTTGAAAGAATTTTAAAAAATTTAAAGCATAAAGCTAAGAATAAAAATCTGTAAAAAGTTTTTGGATCTTAAACCTTCGATTAATGATAAACGAGGATGTTTGGGGTTGTTTGTTTTAGCTTATAGAAAGTAACCCCATTTAGGCTGAGATTTATGGGCTTATATAAGCGCTGTCTCCAAATAAGCCACACAATTGGAGCTTATATTATATAAGCCGATATGGGTTTATGTTATATAAGCCAAACGAAACACCCCCTACATATAGTGTTTTGATATGATAACATCGACAAAGATTTAACAAACTTTTTTATTCTTCGACTTTGTTTGTTGAAGTAACTTTTAATTTTTGGGTTTTGATGATTGACATGTTACCTTGCTAATATATTATGGTATGAGACTTGTGCTCTGTCGTATTTTGCTAGTTTTTTTACAGAAATGGATTCAAGCGATAGTTTTGAATGCTTATACTTATTGCGCGACAATTGTTTGACATTTATTTTATTGGTGAAATCCATAATGCAGATTATAACATTATGGATCAATGATTGCATGTGATAATCATTCTTCTAGTTGTAGGTTTCTGGCTGTGTCTTTGCAATCTTTTTGAAGGTTAATTTGGTTTACCAAAGGATAGTCTTTAACGGATTGTAACTTGGCATTTGATGGTCGATATTTCCTCGCAGTTATTTTGGTTGTTGAATTGGTTTCTGTATTGCTTTTTAGGCCATGTAAGTTTTTCAAAGAATGTTTGGCATATAATGTTAACGGTGTTCTAGGAATATAATCGAAACTTGGGCTCTAACTCATGTTGCAGAGTGTTGGTTGAAATTCTTGGAAGCTGTTGATGTTTATGCCGTAATTTTTGTTGAGACCTCTTTGTTCTGGGACTTGATGGTAGACGCCTTTAAACCTTTTTTTTAAGATCATTTCGTTGCTGGAACTCAAAGTCGGTCATTGGAAAAAACCTAATTACAGTAACAGTTTTGCTTTTCTCCACTGATCTGCTGATACTATAGCTCTCATTGGATTTATACTTGCAGGATTAACCGGATGAGATCGTGTACATCTGAGTCGAATGGGCTCACCAGCTTTCAGTAACTCGAACATGGAAAAGATTACTGATTTGAAACCAATTCGCTTTCCACTGTTGTTATTTACTGATGATTTGCGTTCTCGGTTTCTAATTGTGAAAGACTAAAAAGTTATGAATCTGTCAATTAAATATGTCAAACTAGAGTTAGGGGGTGTTTACCAAATTAAGTGGCAATATATATGCCTCTTAATAAGCCTCTTAGTGGAAAAAGTATAGCTTTAGTGGGTCTCCCAACTAAGAGGTTTAAATGGTTTGGGCCCACTTTTGCTTCCCACTAAGACACTCAAAAAGAAAAAGAAACACCCCCTTAATATGTATACGAAAGGAGCTGACTTGAGCCTATATGACACTTAATTTTAGATCATGGGTCTAAGACGGGCGGACTTTTGAGAGAGATAGACTAAAGCTTTTGAGCACGGGCTTTAACAGTAAAGTGAAGCTCGAGCTAGACATCAAGTTTTGAGCTCAAGCTTTATGTCACGGACTTTCTCGCTGTTAAATTAAGCCCAGGTGATAGGTGTGTAAACACCCATCCTTTTACCACTTAATTCTGGCTAAAACAAGACCAAAACACGTAATTAATATCATTTGTTTGGAATTATGCGTGGTTTTTGTGTTTATTGTGTTTTCAGAGCTAACCGGATGAATATTAAAGAAAACATGGGATTGCACGGGTTTTATCAAGGAAAAAGACTGAAAACGAAGTCTATTGTCCAAGAGATGCAAAAGATTTGAAGTCACTAGGCCTATTCGAAGATTTATTGAAGAAAAGGACTAAAGACGGAAGATTTTCATAAGTCGAAGAAACTCGAGTCTATTTAACGAAGAAATTAAAAGACGAGTTGGATTTAATCGACAACAAATCCCGAATCAGAATCGAAATCGTCAACTTTTCTGAAAAGACGAGAAGACAAGAAGAAAGGGAGAAAGCCCACTCACCAACCAACCACTAGGAGTATAAATAGAAACTCCCTTCACACATTAGGGAGTTAGTCTTCATTTTTCCTTTTCCCAGTTCTTTTGTTCGTCCCATCACCAACTCCATTAGGGAGTTTGGTGATTTTCATCTTTTTCTTTTCATCTTGTAATCCTTAACCATTAATCTTGTTACTTTTACATTAATCAATCCATTCCATCTTTTCATTCATCTTGTTCTTCATTATCTTCTAGTTCATGTTCTTAAGTTTTTATTTGATTCAAGTTTGATCTTAAGAAGTTGTTGATTTAGTGTTTTTATTTGTGGGATTTGTTTCTTATGGTATGTTAATAATTTGTGTTTAATTTGGTAAAACCTTTTTGAGTATTTTGGTGTTTAGATTGAAAATCATTGAGTTTACGCTACTACTGTTCTTCACTGTCCAGTTTTATTCCGAACGAGACAACATTCCGAATAGGCAAGTTTCTATTTGCCTTATTCGGAACATTTCATTTTTTTTTCGAATAGGGTTGTTCCCGTTTCCTTATTCGAAATTTTTATAATTTTCCGCATAGCCAATTGTTGTTTTCCTATTCGGAACTTTTCAAAATATTCCGAATAGGACTCATATTCCGAATAGGGATTTTCATTTTTCTTTTACTCGGAATGTTTTCAATATTCCGCATGATAGCTTCTCCATTTGTTTATTCGGAATATTATTCCGAATAGACCCATTTTCCGAATAGCTTCATTTTTATTTCCTTATTCAGAACTTTTTCCGAATAGACCCATTTTCCGAATAGGCCCATTTTCCGAATAGTAATTTTTCCGAGTAAGCTTATTTTCTGCATAGAGCTTTATATTCCGCATGAAGCAATTTTTCCGAATGAGACATATATTCCGCATAGGGTCTTCTTCAGTAAGAGTATTTTTCCAGTTTTGCTTATTACTTGTTTTGCTTATTACTTGTTGCTTGTTTTAAGTTTACTTCATTACCATTTATTCACTTGCCTGTTTAGTAGATTAGAAAACCAAATCCACTTTTTGTCACCAAGAACAAATCATTCTACTTTTAACTGAGATCAATTCGAGAGGATTCCGAGAATCTGAACCTAGTAATACCATTGTATCCCAGGGATTTACAATACTTTTGAAATCAACTACAGTATTAGTTAATAAAACAAAGCTAAAACTAAACCGGGTTGAATGAGTAGAAAGCGCCCAAATTGTGTTCTTTTCATGCAAATAATCTCCACAACTGTTTTTTTAAAAAAAGAGTATTTTTTTTCTGGTTTGACCCGACTGTTGACCCATATTTGGTTACGCTTGCAGTATACCCAAAACAACATTGGTATACTTATAAAGTCTTGAGACACCAGTGGTGCAACATTGGTGTTATTCACAACACAATAAAGATCATATATAAAATGGAGCAACTTGCTTTCGTCATTATCTTAGGGTGCGTTAGGTTAGTTGTAATCTATTGTAATTGGATGTAATTGTAATTTATATTACATTACATAGTTTGTTTGGTTCATAAATGGAGGGAATTGTAATTCGAATTACATTACGTAAGTTTGGTTTGCATTGTAATTGTAATTCAAACATTACAATTACATCCAATGAAGGAATTGAGATTACATAGGATATTGAATGGAAAGTTTTGAATTACGTCGTAATTCAGTATTTCTATATTAAAATATGACTGTTTATAAATAATAATAGTAATAAATAATAATAATAATATTATTAATATTTTATTATTTCTATTAACGTTATATAAATTCAAAAATAATAATAATTAATTTTATTATTAGTACTAATATTTATATTATTTATTAATATTAATATTAATAATAATATTTTATTATTTTTTTAAATATTTTTTATTTATTTATTTTCTTATTTTATTACTTTTAGTTAATATTAATATTTTTTATTTTTTATTTTATTATTTTATAATTTTTTTATAAAAATAAATATTTTTTTATTTTTTATTTTAATAATTAAAATAAAAATATTTACTAAAAATAAAAAAATTATTTTTATTATTTATTTTTTATAAAAATATTTTTTTTATTTTTTAGTTAAAATAAAAATAATAAAAGTTATTTATTTTTTTATAAAAATACTAATATAAAAAATAATAAAATAATATATATTTTTATTATTAAAATAAAATATAAAAATATTTAAATTACTTTTATTATTATTTATTTTTTTTAAAATTTTTTTTATATTAATAATAAAAATATAAATATTTTTATTATAATAATGTTTATTATTACTCATTTATTATTTATTATAATATTATATATTAACTATTACTTTTTTTTATTTACTAAAAAATATGAATTAAATTACATTCCATGTCAACCAAACAAATCAACAGATTTATTCAATAACAATTAAAATACATCACAATTACAACAAATTACAAACTTTTAAATTACAATTACATCAAATTACAATTTTACTTCCTAAAATCACAATTCCTTCAAAAATATTATGTGAACCAAACAACCCCTTAGAGTAAAGTCTAAGAGAGCTAGGAGTCATCACTCCACGTCAGCGAAACTCACTCACTCACATGAAAAAAAACAGAGAAGTCATCACTCCAAGTAATTTCCAGTTTTTCAGAATTTTACAAAACACCTCCTAAACAAATTTAAATATTTCATTAAACATAACCAACATTACAATACTTTTAAAATAAAACGAAGATAATAAAAAAGACATACGAAAATTAAAAAAAAACATACGAAAATTAAAAAATCATACGAAAATTAAAAAATCATACGACCCGCCGTTTAGTTTTCTTTATCTTCATATGTATCTTCATCTCCGTGGTCAATTTGATTCCAGATATGATCCATAAGGTTTTGTTGAAGAGTTTGATGGGTTTCTCGATCGCGTAGTTCTCTGTTTTTTCGGTGGTAAACCTCACACCGATCAACCATGTTCGTTGCATATTTCTTGACGTGTTAACGTAATTTTCGTTCCAATCTAAAACCTTCGTACCCTCATCTTTCAAAATCATGTTATATTTATAGACGGATCAAAAAATATAGCCATTAGAATTCGAATTTGAAAAAACTAGCCGTTCGGGGTAAAATGAAACATTTTCAAAATTATATACGTTAGGGGTGAAATGAAACATTTTCAAAATTATATATGTTGGGGGGTAAAATGATTTTTTTAAAAAACCACACCCACGCGACGTGGGTTTACCCACGAAGGGCTCTCGCGCCGCGGGTTTTTGTCATGGCCAGAATTATCACGCCGGCCGCGCCGTGGGTTTGAGCCCCCACGACGCCATGACTCCCAGGTCTCTAACATCACCATTTTACATAAGGGATATCCTCACATATGAACAATATAATGCTTTTATTACTTTTAGTCATGTTCATATAATCTTTTGTCATCAAAACTAGATATCCCCAAGTTTATGATATGACACACGGAGCTAGCCAGGCTACAACAACATACACATTGTGTCTGCACGTATCTCGTTTAAAAGTGCTAGCAGCGTAACTTGTTACTAGTTTGCATTCTCCTATTATATAGTAGAAAAAGAAAACGTCTTGAAGCCGGAACTGTGTGGCAGTGGTTTTAATCACCTTAAAGATTGTATAACCACAAATGGATCAATTATATGTTGTTTTCATTATGTGATTATGTCAAGACCAAGGTTCTAAATAGCGCGCTATAGCGCGCCTTATAGCGTGCTATAGTTTGAAGTTTGGCCTCCACGTTACGAAACAGATTAAAGCGTCATCTTTAGGCGTTGCGTGCTAAAAAACGACATAAAGCGCGATATAGCGCGTAGCGTGACACTCTTTTTTGAATCTTTTTGCAAATTTACAAGAATTGAGCTTATTTACTAGTTTTGGGCTATTTAGTATACTTGGTTTAGTAATTTTACAATTGGCAACAATCCTTAAGTAACTATTAGCCGATTTTATTTTATATTTGAACTAAAATATTGCTCCATTTGTAAAATCGCTATATAAATATTAATTCATAAATATTTTGCGCCACTATATTTCACGCTTCGGAAAACGTCATAGCTTCGCTATAACTTGTGTAGCTTGAAGCTTGGCAATACCGCTACGCTACGATTCACGCTATTTACAACCTTAGTCTTTGGCACACCATGGTGTAATTAATCTTTCCTAAAAGCTTTTTCAACTTTTAAAGGCTAAAGCTAAAATTCAAACCATGCTGTAATTAATCTTTCCTATAAATTTCTTATTTGACATTAATTATTCTTATGTTTTTTCTCCTTTTATATTATTTATCATCTGTTTAACTTTATCATATTTAATTTGTGATCAACCTACATACACTTATTCTATCCGTGCAGGTCAAGAAGAAACTAATGAAGGGTATCGCAAATACGTACTGCAGTTCATTAGATGTTGGTTCATGTTCCTTTATTGGTGGGTCATGTTCTAGCTTGGATACAAAATGACAGAAATTAACGGCGTTGTATTAACAAACAATTGTAGAACTACAACCTTATGTGTGAGATGTGGATCAACATTTCAAAAAATAAGTTGTATAACTAGCTGTCATATCATTTAGTATCCCCAACCACCATTACTAGATAGATTCAAATGAGACTATCCTATAAGGGGAAAATAAAAAGAAACCAAGTAATGACATCAAGAAGCAACAATCCTATTTTCATACAACAGCTTATCACACTTACTGCATCTATGGTAGCGCCATTAACACAAAAGAGACAAGACACCAAAGCCAATATGTCACGCCAAGGCAAACATTAAATGAAACACGAAAAAGAGAGACCGACCAACATCACGTTTTGGTGAGAAAATAAACTACAATTTCATTTTTGACTAGTTTAAGAACACATTCGAGCACCGGTATCTAAAATACACACACGTCATTCGGTGATGCATGGTTGTTACGGTCCTAACGCTAGCCGTTATCGTGACGTAGATCATCGTGGAGAGTGTGGCTACCACGCTCCGATGCAAGGAAGGTGTGCCAATATATGAGAAAAGGGACACGACAATATTAAGACGTGATTCATTCTTTTTTTTCCTCATACTTAGAAAATACTAATATCATCATCCTTACAATAGTCACAATTATGGCCAAACTTGATATTATTAACTATGAATAATCAATAATTTCATCAACAGCAATTCTAAAAAGCTCTAAGTCTTTAAATAGACTCGAGGACGGTCACAATATCGACTAAGTTATCTAAACATAGATTGTTTTCAAAGTCTTTGTGATTAACGTACTCTAGGTCACAAGTTGGACACTATTAGATGGGATTATGTCAAATAAACTCATATTCTACTCTTGTGGTAGCTTGCTTCTTAGGGGAATGAGGCTGAGCCAACAATCGGCCTATCTTTTTGGGTGCACGCATAATGGTATGCATGATTTAGTTAAAACATGTTTTGAGTAAATATCGAATTGACCCATTTAACAAAAACAAGCCCCACAAACCCCCACTTGATGAACGTTATTACGATTAAGCATTGATCAACCAAGTCACTCCATTACACTTAAATCATACTGGTAACGCAAAATCACCAACAAGTTAGACTTTAACATTTGAGCCTTGGCTTTATCAGTAAAATCAAGCTCAAGCTAGATTTCAAAAATAAATAAACCCATCACAACGTGCAAGTCGCGTCCTCTGTTGTTTTAGATATGTGAAAATTACGAGATAAACCTATCCCTTATTAGTTTGTCCGGCAGAGACCTTATATTTTTTTAACCAAAATAACCCGCCATTTCGCGAATTTTTTCACCTATAAAGATAGTGGGACAGGTGTCGATTGTTCGTTGGCCAATTTTAAAAGTCATACACTTAATAAAAACCGTGGATCGGAAAAATAGCACTATGTATTAAAAAATGTTGTACACCAAAAAAATCCCGCGCAATGGCTTCGATTTTTGCCCCCCGATTTGACAACTCAATATTATGGCCCGTGATGATGTGAAATGCATGCAAATATGTAAGTTGATAGTATGAATTATGCATGCGAATGTAAGAGCTCGTGAATAATTTTGGTTCCAGTATCGAAACTAGTACTATATTCAGTTTAGAATGGAAGTGAGATTCGAAAAAAAGTGTTATACAGAGAATTTGGGCCCATTCATTCATGCCACTGCAGCTATAACATGCATGTCATCTCAAAATTGTTCGACCTACTAAGAACAGCCCATAAAGGCCCATTAAAGCTGAAGCATTAGGTTTAGGTTAGAAGCCATCATGCGCCGCTATATATAATACCAACTCCACATAACCATTGTGTTTCTCACCGATTAGATCTGGCCTCTCTCAACTTCTAATACAAAACATTAATAGGATAAAAAGACTGGTGGTGTAATTGCAAATCTAATGTTTGCAGTTAGGACATAACCACCTTAGTTTTCTTGTTCCTATTAATGTTATCATATTATGATCTAAAGCATAAAAAACATATGGATCGATGATGTTATATGAAGAAACTGCGTTATCTATCTGTTATAATCCTTTTAATAAAAAGGATTCTGATGAAACAAATATTCTTCCTGAGATCTATATAATTTTTTTTATATATGTTTTTTTTTTTTGTTTTTTTAAAAAGCATCTATGATGATATAACTGGCTTTGTTATCCTTGCACTTTGATTTCTTAAAATGAAGATAACTATGGGGAAAAGTAACTCTGAGATGCTTTTTTAATTTTATTTTCTGATTTATTTCTAACAGTTTTTATATATCATTTTAATTCTAGCTTTGTTTTTTTATTATTTACAACTTTTTCAATATTTATTTAACTTTTATCCTTAACTATAAATGACTGTAATATTGACCCTTATGAATAAGGGTACATGTTGATCAGTATTACAGGTCAGTTTTGTAGTTAGGGATAAGTGTTTCATAGATATTGAAAATGATTTAAATAATACAAAGTATAAAGTTGTTATGGATATTAAACTTTGGATTAATGGTTTGTTTTGTGTTATTGTAGTTAAGTGTAACTATTAAGTTTGGAGTATTAGTTTTATGGATCAATGATGACTAGAAGAAACTGCGTTATCTATCTGTTAAATCCTTTAAATAAAAAAGGATCTGATGAAACATTATTCTTCCTGAGATTCATATTAGTTGTTGTGACATTGTATTTAGTAGCTTATGGGGGTGTTTGTTTTTAGCTTATATAAAGTAACCCATCGGCTTATATAAGCGCTGTCTCCAAATAAGCCACAAATTTGGAGCTTATGTTATATAAGCAAATATAGGTTTATGTTATATAAGCTAAACCAAACACCTCATACATGTATTGTTTTGGTATGATAACATCAACAAAGATTTAACAAATTTTGTTATTGACTTTGATTGTTGAATTAGCTTTTAATTTTTGGATTTTGTTGATAAGTAGCTAATATTTTATGATACGAGACTTGTGCTGTGGCGTATTTTACTACTTTTTTACATGGATCCTAGGTTGATATGTGATACAAATCAATGATGTTTTTGCCGAAACTTCTGTTTTATCGTTTGCCAGTAGGATAGTCTATAACGGATTTTACCTTGTTTTTTGATGTTTGATATTTTTCCTAGCAGTTATTTGGATGGTTGATTTGGTTTCGGTATTGCTTTTTATGGCATGTAAGTTTTTCCAAGAATGTTTGGCATATAATGTTAATGGTGTTCTAGGAATCTGATCGAAACTTGGGCTCTAACTCGCAGAGTGTTGGTTGAAATTCTAGGAAGCTGTTTATGTTTTTGTTGTAACCTCATTGTTGTGGGACTCTATGCTAGACGCCTTTAAACTGTAATTTTAAGAACATTTTGTTGTTAGAAAAAACCGAATTACGTAACATTCCTTTTCTCCACTGATTTGCTAGTATTATATATCTATCGTTGGCTTTATATTTCTGGGTTTAACGCGGTCCTGTAAATTTGAGTCTAATGTGCTCGCCCTCTCTGGGTAACTTGAACAGGGAAACCCTCAGTTTCTAATTGTGGAATACTACTGGAAAAAGTTATCATTTCAATCATGAATTTTATGGTTAGTAATTGTAGCTTGAAATTTCACTCATATTGGTTATTGTAAACGTGTAATAAGTTATGAGTCTAATGTATTACTGCTTTGTTATTGCAAACGACTACAAATTTCACTGTATTTGTTTAATGATTGTTTGGAAAGTATGTAAAACCGACTTTGTTAGTACCATCATGCTTGAGCCTATGTGATAATTAGGGGTGTTCACGGGTCGGTTCGGTTCGGTTAGTTAGACGATTTTGACTATCCATCGCGGTTCGGTTAGTTAAATTTACTATCCATATTCGAACCGTACAAGGCGGTTAACCCGAAATGAGCGGTTACCCACGGTTCGGGTCACGGTTAACCATTATATAAGTTTCATAAAGTTTTAGTTTATAAATAATAACATAGTTTAGAACATAGAATGTCATTTTCGTATAATTCAACGATATTAAATAGATAAAAATCATATAAAAATTATTTCGTTACAAAAAGTGCATTAGAATATTCATAAATAACATATTAACTAAAAAATATTTATTCGATATTTATAAACTACGATCACATTAATTAAATTTACACATACATGTTTAAAACAGTTGACATTAAGAGTAAAAAATCGTTGTATAATAAAAGTAGGGTACTAATACAATTAATACATGTACTATAATTTGAATATTTAGTTAAAAAAATTTCATGTATAATATGTGCGGTTCGGTTCGGTTAACCACGGATATCTAAAAATGAAAACCGTAACCGAACTGTTATAAGAGGGTTTTCTCGGTTTCGGTGTTTTTCGGTTTCGTTTTTTTCGGTTTCGGGTTTTTTCGGTTTCGGATTGAGCGGTTCAGCTCGGTTCGTCGGTTTCTCGGTTTTTTTAACACCCCTAGTGATAATTGCTTATAGGTAACGGGTATAAAATGTAGGCTTGGTCGAGTTAAGACGGGTTTTAAGTTTGAGTTTTAGAAAACGATATCCAAACTTTTGAGTCGGAGCATTATCAGTTTAATCCAGCTCGAGCCAGACTTTATTTAGACCGTAGTTGGTTCGACTGAACTTCAAGAGCCTGATAGCAGAGTACCAAAACTGGATGAACTATGAATGCACTTTAACAGCATGACCATAATAGCATCTAATCTAGGCCCTTTGATTTACACAATCCATTTGGGCCCATTCATTCACGTTGCTGCAGCTAGGGCTGAGCAAACCCACCCGAAAACAGACCCAAACCCACCTTTTGTTTGGTTTCGGTTTTGTATATTTATATCGGTTTTAATCCGTTCGGTTTTGGTTTGGTTCGGGTCAAAAGACATTTACTCGGCCCAAACACACTTATTCGGTTCGGTGTCGTTTTCTATAGCTTTTAGTCGGTTCGGTTCTAGGTTCACATTTTTTCGTCATTCGGTTGTCGGGTTGTCGATTCGGTTTGGTTCCGAACATATGCTCACCCCTCTGCAGCTACAACATTTTGTGTACTGTTTGACTAGTTTTTTTTTTCTTAGGTACTAAGTTTAACTTTATAACAAATTTTTATCTGTTTCATAGAATCAAAAAATGTGAATCAAGGATGTATCAGAAGAAACTGTGTTATCTGTTAATTCCTTTGAACAGGAATATGATGATAAAAATTTTCTATTCAGTTTTGGCATGTAAGTACGCCGGTTTTGTTTTTAAGAGCGCTGGTTTGAGCTTAAGAACTGCCTGTCCTGTTTGTTTTTAAGATCGCTGGTTTGAGCTTAAAAACTGCCTGTCCTGTTCTTGGGAACCTCCGGTTCTCGGGCAAATAAAAAATAATCTGGTTTGAGAGGCATTTTATCTCAAACCTTCAAGGTACCTTTATTGTGTGCAATTCTGGAAATTAGTTTTACCGGAACTGACTCGCCTCCATTTGTTATGGTCAAAATAACAGTTTGTAGTTGGGGATAAAACTTTGCAAAAGGGATTAAATAATAAACTAAACCGTCATCCACCTTGTTTTATATCTATTATATTTGTATCGAGATTCTTGTTTATTCAAGTTTACATGTAAATGATAATCAAATTTTTAGCTGATCGATAAGCCTAATGTTTGTGAACCCAATTATTGGCAGCTAATTTGTGTTCTAATTTGTCACGCCTTTGCAGGTTTATGTGAGCTTTGATCCCGGGTGTTCAGTGATATAAGTGTGAATTTCTAGTGATGAATTTGGATTAGGTAACAAACATAGTTTCGGGAAAGTTTCTTGAAATGTAGTTCTGTACTAATCATTAAGATTAATTTATTTATACGTACATAGCTATATAAACATAGTTTTATCATTTGTCACTTGATGCCGGACTTAGGAAACTCCGAACATGGATAGTAGACACCAGCTGTTTACGATGCTTTATCTATTTACATTTCAATTTAGACCTGGTAAATTCGACTGTATGGTCAAACCGTCAAACAAGGGTCAACTTGGGTAAAGTTTGTAATAACGGTCATGTTGGTTACAAGGGTGGGTTAAGCACTGTAACTAGTCGCTCATCAGTACCGTTTCTAATGGTGATCTGGTTGATTGGGCTACTTTTTGACTTGAGTAAGTGACATGCTTTTTCGGTTTCCTATTGACGGGGCTTGCAGATAATTAATCTCGTTTTGATTTTTTAGGGGGTGTTTGGGATTGCTTACTTTAGTAACTGTTTTGAAACTTTAGTATGGAAATCATTCTTGATTAGTTTTATGGTAAGTGACCCGTGTCCTGATAGTGATAAATGACGGATCAACCTGACCCGTGACCTGCCTGACCCGTTTCTGTACGACTACACATGTATGGACACACATCCGAACGATTGTGCAAATTCACTTTTGCATAACAGAATTCAATGAAACACGTACCTTTTTTGTAGCACCTTAAAACGAATTCAATGAAACAAAGAGCTAAGGGTGCAGTAACGCACATCCCATTCGTTGGTTCGATGAGGCCTCGCGTTACTGCACCAAAGGTGCACTTTGGTTCCCAACTCGTTGGTTAGTATAAATGAAATCAATATACTGCCACCCGAAAAATATAAATGTTACTGAATTGATCACCCACAAGCTCTAAATGTAGGCTCAGTTGATTTGAGCTCGAGTTTTAAAGAACAAGACATTTCGACCAAGGACTAAAAGTGGTATTGCATGGTTTGTCACACTGATAATGTTGGTGATTTTAGTGTCTATCAACTATTTTAGTTAATTGGGATTTACTAGAGACCAATAAGATTTCATATTCGGTTCTGACACGAGTTAGAGGAAGTGCAGTTGTAACTGTTCCTTTCAACTGCTTGTAACCGTCTTTTATGTCTGTTGATTAACAGAATTTAGTCTCATATGAACATAACGAAAAACGCAATCTCTCTGTTCTTGTTTTAATTTCTTGTGTCTAGAATCAACGTGTTTCTGCTTGAATCATCCCGATAAGGATTTCGTGTAAACAATGCACTATATACTTTATACGGAAAGTGAACTTAACACGAGTCAAGTAAGATATTCAAGATTATCACACCCTATTTATTTACAGACAATTTCTGCAACTTCGATACAACACGAATCAAACATGTAATTTGACCAAAACATAAAGACGATTTTTCAATTCGTCTAAATTTAAAGCTCAATCGCTCAAAATGTGTATATATTCAGTGCAAAAATATGAATGTTTTGTAAGTTTGTAGACCTTATTCACATTTTACGATAGTGTATTGAGCGTTCGAAGTTATATATTCAGATATTCAAGTATATGTGTGATATTTACACCATACGATATCTTAATTGATTCGGTAACCGAACCGATAATTTGATGACTTGATCGGGTTGACACGATAATCGAACTCGTAATCAGGTGGCTCGACTGGGTTGACCGGTGAACGAACCCGTTTTACGGTGACTTGACCGGATTGACCTGGTGCCCGTAACACGGTGACTCGATCAGATTGACTCGGTGATCGAACCCGTCACACGATGGTCAAATCCATGTGTAGTGGCTAATACACTTGTTTCATATTTAAAGATTTTTTTAACTTTTTCAACTTTTAAATGAGTTTTTTATAATGTTAATTATAAATTATAAATTACAGATATTTTATCAAGTGTTACACAAATTTTTTTTTTTTTGAAATATTGTATATAATTTCTTTGTCATAAAAAATAAAATTCACATCATAAATAATATTTAGCAGCACAAGAATTTTTTTTGCTATTGCATATACTAGAAGAGCAATACTTATTAAAAAAATTTGTTTTTCGTAACTATAATCTGTGTCACATCCGGCTCCGATTTTGAATATGTATAGTGTATCGAACTTAAAGGAGTGGAACTAGTTTAAAAATACAAATCAGTTCTTGTCTTTCTTTAAGAAACAACATATGGTTGCAAAATGCAACGAAATATTGAACTTTTTTTTTATCGGTTTATACCTAAAAGCCATTGGTACGGTTATTCACGGCTCAAGCCGTGGTCATAATGCTATTTTTGTGGCGCAAGAGGCGACACCGTGAGTGACGTGTAGGCTCTCGCGTCGTATTTGTCAACCAAAGATGATAGTTATAACAAAAGGTCACGGCACGAGACATTGCACCATGACTGGCGTTATGGTGTCGCGTCTTAGTGTTTTTTTGTTTTTTTATTAAATATTTTAAAAGCGTAACGGCTAGTTTATTGGAATTTTGAAAAATAATCGTTAGAGGCTTGATGTTTTTATTTATTAATGAATTTTTGTAACATTTTTTTACGTTATTTGTAATATTTTTTATTTATTAATGAAATTTTAATTTTGCTTTAATAGTTTGTGTTATTTTTTTAATTAAAACTATTATAACATTAGAATTTTTGTGTTAACCATTACAATATATTTTTTTAATATGTATACGTAGTGAGTTTCCTCTCTTTTTCTTAGAAATTTTGCTCTCATTTCCCTTGCTTTTTTATCGAACTTTTTTCTTTCTTAGACTTTTTTTAATTTACTTTTTATTCTACATCATTAGAACCAAGCTTTTGCCAAGAGTTTTTCTCAAATACACATTATCATTAAACACATTCTTTCCTTTTTCCAAATATTTTCTTCTCATTTGTCTCCTTTTCTGCATCAACTTTTTCCTTTCCTGACTTTTTTAATTTACTTTTTAGTATTTCATAAGAAAAGCTTCCCAATTAGATCTTTGTCGATAAGATTTTCCACACACCGACTCATCTTTGTCAACAAGACTTATAGAGTCAAAAGCGATAAAGAAAAGAGCTTATGTCT
Organism: Glebionis coronaria; assembly: GCA_025667525.1. NCBI lineage: Eukaryota > Viridiplantae > Streptophyta > Magnoliopsida > Asterales > Asteraceae > Glebionis > Glebionis coronaria. Next base: position 620,637,045 of record CM046877.1, read on the forward strand.
TTTTAATTACTCTTTTAAATCTTTTAGTAAGGGTTTTCCTTTAAGGTGCAAATCGTGACGTTCTGCCTTATATATGTGTCGATTTGAAGCTGACAAAGATTACCTTATGGACATGTACTGTGTAATCGAGTCAGTAATTATTATTTGATGCTGAGAATGACTACCTTTTAAGTATATACTGTAAGATCGAATAATTAACTTAATAACTGTACTAACTCGTCGATCTAAAAAAGAAAAACTAACATACTCAGAATAGTCTTCATACATAGAGAACGTACAAACTTAGTGCATAAAAATGAGAGGATTGAACCCGAGGTACAAACTTCTGCATGAAAATGAGAACACATAAATCAAAATGTTTCGATCGACTACATGTTTTACTTCTCTACGGAGTGTTAAAACAAGGCTTGCATATTAATTGCCGCCTAGGCGTTCGACCGTTAAAGTTTTCGATTTTTGTAAGTTGGTCGATCGTCAATAGTGGCTAAACTTGCCGAAATCTTACAAATCTTTAAATACCTAAAATTCACCGTAAACATGTTTTAATAAATTATATAGTTGTTTATATAAGTTAACCTTTTTAGAAAAATATTGCAGAAATATCAAAAAATCGTCGAAAATGCCCATGCCCAACACTCACCGAAAATAGACAAAACTAACCGGATTAATCAATGGTTAACACCTCATAGACCAATTACAAACTATAAGAGGATCAATCGTCCAACCACCGATTCATTTTTTCAATCACGCTTCTATATTTCTTTTTTAAAAAGTGGCGTTTTTGACACCAGTATTGATTAAATGGGAAAACACTAAATTTAGTTTGAGATCTAAAGAATCAATTTGATATGTTTGTTGGCATTTTCTTGATAACGCAAAATATTATTCATATTCGTTTATTATATAAATATATGAACATAAATGGGTTTTTACTGAACGGTTCATAAAATGTTCATTAAACATTTGTTTACAACCCTAGTTTTGTATAATCAACAATTTTTATAGTGCTTCCAAAAATAAATTACAAACTACAAACCTTATTTATTTTCCTTTGAGCAACCTATTTGTTCGGATTTTAGAAACTAGTAAACCATTACTACGATTACGCAACAAAATGAATCTAGTTTGATATTTAATATTAACAAAACCATTTTGTTTAATGCTAAAATTAATAAATGAGATCTCGATCTTGAATCTTGAATTTGACGGTAAAATAATCGTCTCTGTAGGTTGCTCACACAACACGTTAAAAGAGTATGTTATGGTACTAGTAGTTGCTTCACGAGATTAAACAACAAGTGTATGATTCTAGGTTGCTCGAACCGAATACCAAAACCCTAGATAGGGTACGTTTTGGAACGATTAAAAAGATAACAAGCTAGAAAATCGAATAAGGATTTAAGTTTAGTCACAAGAGAGAACCAAACAAAATTTGGTATTTTGATTTCCAAGGGAAAAGAGGGAAAAGAAAATCAAGACTAGGATTTTGTGTTTTCTCTTAATTTGGGACGAGTCGAAGAGGAGTAAAGTGTGTTTATATAGCCACCTAACCTTAGCTTTAACTTGTTTCATGCTCCCAAGATTTGTTAAAAAGCATTACTTACCTATTTATGCGGCATGTTGTAAGTTAGTGAGCCAAGCTAGACTAGCATGTGACCATTTCTAATGTGTAACCCCTAATTCGTACGCATTGAATGAAACAGTTGAGCTACCACCATATAATAACCGTAAGTAGTAAGTGGATAAAGTCCCTTAGAGCTAGGAAAGCAATAATATCACCGTTACTTGACTTATAAGATAGATTATAACCAACATCAAATTGATTTATGCGGATGCGTCTACTTGTGACAGAACTAGCGTATCTAGTTTAAGTAAGAAGTACCGCCTTAATCTAGGAATAATATGTCCGCGATATTTAACACAACCATTGCACTTATAATTAAACCAAAATTAGTTTAGCATGAATATGGTTAGCATATTTACCTACATTGGGCTTGACTTGCTCAACTTGCTTCTAGGTTACCCCTTTTGTTAGTTACGCTATCATTACTTAGACCACTACCACAAATCGTGCCAGTCTATAAGAATAAACCCTCTTTTATCTTAGTTAGGTTTAGTTTAATTGAGTATTAGGTTAGAATATGTAGAGTAATTAAAATACTAGTAGACATAAGAACTAACATTCTCACTCTTACCGAACTAGGCCATGATCGACCGAGAACATTGTCACCACCTCCAAAAATGTATCAGAGTACCACGCCATTGGGGGTGGGTGACTTCATGATTATCACATCATAAGAAGATAAGGAACGACCTCTATATGAGACGTTGGAAAGATTGATCATTTGAATTAATTAAAATAAAATGTTTTAACAAGTGGGGAGGCATGAATCAGGTCATAGACGACCAAACAAGATTTATAAAACAATACAAATGATATGTGTTTAGACTAGAAAAGACTTCAATGCATGAGGCTTCAATTTGCTCCTTCGTTTTGATTACCTAAGAAAAACATTGCTAAAGTGTCAACACAGTTGGTGAGTTCCTAGGTTTGAGTTTAAGAAAACAATGAAAAATCATTTGAGTAAACCACAAGATTGTTATCCACTTGTGACAATATAACACATAAAAAGTCACGTAGATTGTTCTTTATTATCATCAAAGCTCATGACACCGATGCGTTAATAAGTCTAACTAACTTTGAGTGCCCTGGCAGGTGACTAAACCAAGTCACCCGTTGTTTGTTCTTAAATGATATTGTATTCAGTTGAACTCATCTAGCTCAAAGTAAATAGTAGTGTCAACTCCGATAGATCTATCCATAACATTCATGCTCATTTCGCTGTAACCCAACTAGGTGATTAACAATTCATGATCAACGGGCGTTTCTCATTTGGGTTAAGTTCGAGACTTAGACTAAGTAGTAAAGAGCAGTTTCACTTGTGTTCACGCCTTAGAAATTAAGCAATGTTCTCACCTCAAAAGATGATAAAACAGTCTGAAAGAGAGGGGCTAGTAAACTCACCTTGTTAATAGTAAGGAGTCACGTGACAAAGTAGAATTTTACCGGTAACCTTATATAATACCAGCAATTCCAATCACCTTTCCACATCCAGCTATCCAACCATCTTTCACACCCTTAAAATACACGTAAAACCTATGGAAGTAGCTCTTACCATCCTCTTTGACATCTACATCTATATGGCAAGTTGAACCAGGATTAGATTCAAGTACTCCTTGCTTGTAATCCCAAAATTTACCTTAATTCTCTATAAGGATTCCATCATGTTCATACAAAGCACATTGCTTGTCTCTCTTACATTGACCTAGACTGACATATACATAAATTTCTCCTTTATATCTTTTTTCAATTCTAGGTTATTGTAGGATTCATTATGATTTTTGATGCATAATGTCTTGCAATCCACCTGAAAGTAACAAGTATGTTCAAGTTGTAGTCTCTACCACACCTATGATCTGAATACAACGACTTTATCTAAAAAGAAGTTTCATTACCCATCTGAGAAGCCTAAAGCCTAAATGGGCAATGAAACCCCTTATATTCTTGCATCCTTATCCTTGTCTGTGCCTTCTTACAACTAGGTGATCCTACTTCAGGATTTCCCTTCAGCTTGTCACTCTCTTCTACCACTTTTTTCCCCTTCATCTTTCCCTTTCTTTAGCAAGCTTTTTGTTCTTTTTGTTTTTTATTCTTCTCCTACCATCACATCTACCCAATTCAACATCCCAACCATAATATACAAGAAAAGAATATGAGTCACTACTCCTCACTCTCGTATTCAGAATCATCTAAGTTCTCCTCATCCTCCCACATATATTCACTAGCAAGCATTTCCATTACATCATACCTATTCGATTCAGTACACAAATCAACCTCAAACTTATTCTCACATTCCTATTTCATAAAATCTTCCATATCCTTGTCTGTTTTTAGTTCTCTAATACTCATAACCAGTGTTGTGCCAGGTACACAATAGTACGGAGTTCTTGGGTGATTAGCCACTAACCTTGTAAGAACCTTATACAACTCACCAACTGACATCTCTTCGAATTTAACATAGTTAATGTACTTTAAAGATCCTTGAACGTACTTGAGTGGATTTTCAATAAAGAGCCTATTCTGATTGAGATTAACTAGTAAAGACTTCCATTGTATTACCTTCAATTGAATAACCTTTCGTTGAATAATTAGGGTTTGAATTATAGGGTTTTAATTAGAAATTAGGGTTTTAGATATCATAACATGAATTGATATGTATTGGCGTTTTGGTAAGAAAATTAGTGTCTTAATTTTAATTAAGGTTTTAATTAGAAAATTAGTGTTTAAAAAAGGAAATTGGGGTTTTAGATATCATAACATCAATTACTATATATAATTGGGGGTATCACTTAGAAAATTAGAGTTTCACCCATTATAGAATCAAGTACTATAACAAATTTGTTGTACATCGTTACTCGGACACCCAATCTCATTCCCCCAATTTCATATAGATGTTAGTTTGCTTGTACTTCTCTTTTTTTTGTCGAGATAAATGTTTTCGTTTGAGGACCCCGTTAGACTTACCAACCTTTGTCATTAGTAAATCATTAGTGATGGGGCTGGGATGATAGACCTAATGCTTCTCTATGTTGGACGTATGTTTTGCGGTTAAACCTTATTCTATTATTTACTAATCATAACCTTATTTTGGGTCTTTCTTTTAGTTTGACAAAACTCTTACAACTTTTTTCAAGTAATATAGATAAAGATTTTTACCTTAATTCACTAAAAATCACCAACTTATGACGGGGTGTTTATATTCAAAATGTGTGTTTAGGTTAGATACGTATTTATGGTTGTGTGAGTAAATGAAGTCTTGTTTGTATTTTGGGATTAGTGAGTGAACTCATATATATATATATATAGTCAACCATTTTGATCTATGTTAGTTGTCCACGTAATAAACAAAAAAGGATAAAATGTGAAGAATTGCCAAGTAGGATGGTGTAACCGGTAAACCTATTTGAAGCTGGTTGATTTTTGTATGTTGGCCAAAATTTGAATCTTTATTGGGAATACTAGACTAAAATTTTGTTGATTATGTAATTCGGTTTGTTTGAAAACTAATTTGTGTATTCATACCTTTCACCCTAATATTAATATTAATATTAATAGAAAAACATAACCCGTAAGAAACTTTTTTTGTGTAGAATCAGGAGAGGGAGATTAGTGTTCAAATGAGTATTGAGTAAAATTTGTTAAATTTTGGTTACTTTTATCGATTTATCTTAAACTTATTTTATATCTGAAGTTTGACCATACTCAAACCAACAGAATGAATACAATCCAAACATATTTCTTGCATTAGTGAAACCCATTGCGATTCCACCCTTAATTTTCTATTTGGTAAAATTATGTAAATTAATGATAAAATGTAGATATTCTATCTTAATGCGGTCGGCAATTTCTATATATACATTTTACTCTTTAAGTCCCACATCACAAAACATGATGATCAAGTTCATCAGAAACCAGTTCCTTTTATGGTTCTCTTTCGTCTTCGTAAATCTAATCATTAACACCAGTTTAGCTGAGATAAAACCCCTCCTTCACTCTTGCAGTAACCCTAGAAATTATACCACAAACAGTACGTATGAAAAAAATCTAAACACCACCTTATCGATCCTCCCTACGACCAATACCGGATTTGGTTTCTACAATCTCTCAACTGGCCAAGGCAACAATACAGTCTACTCAATCTCTCTATGTCGAGGCGACATCAATCCAGATATCTGTCTAAGTTGTCTCAATAATGCCATTGCTAACCTTCGGCAACTATGTCCTTACAAAATGGATGTCCATGCATACTACGAATATTGTTCACTCCTTTACGACCATTATACTCTACTAGGAATCACTGACCCATGGTATTCTATGTCCATGGCTGAATCCCAAGATATAACGAATGTTGATTCGTTTTATGCGGCTTTGAGACCATTGCTGTATAAGCTTAGAGATCAAGCGTCGAATGAGGGTCCGCTAAAGAAGTTTGCATGTGGGAACACTGCAGGACCTGATTTTACAACTATATATGCGCTTGTGCAGTGTACTCCAGAATTATCGAAGCAGGAGTGTTATGGTTGCTTAGAAGATCTTTTTAATCAGATACCAAAAAATGAATTAAATGGGAAAGTTGGAGGCAGAACTGTTGTACATATGTGTAACTTTCAGTACGATATAAAATTGTTTTATAATGTGACAGGTATTGCTCTTGTAATCCCCCCGCCACCAGGACCGCCACCATCAGGTATCGATAACGAGCTGAGTCGTCTCTTTGATCAAGTCTTTTCATTTTTATAAAATTTATATATTGCTTCATCAGACTAGTTATTTTCTTCTCAGGGAAAAAGAAAAATACAACGCAAACTGTGACAATAGTAATTGTCACAGTGACAGTCATTGGTGTCGTAATCATTTCTTCAATATGTATCTGGATCAAATCGAAAAACAGAGAAGTGAAGCAAACACCGCCTATGCCCCCGACATGTAAGATCCAATTTCGCAGCTTAATGTCTCAGTTACTTATATATAGTGTTTATTTTATAGTGATTACTTAAGGTGTCTATTGTGGGTGGTCGTTTGTTTACTATGGCGCTCCACCTTAATGCCGTTCGTGTCTTAAAATTTAGGTTTTTGTTCATCTTTAAAATGTCATAGCTAGTCACTACAAGAGCTGAAGTATCCATGAGTTATAAGCCACATGAATTAGAAATACTTGGTGGATGGTTATCGATCATACCCTAATTATGTATCTAAGCCCTGCCATCAATCAATCTAAAACATTTCTAACCCGAAATCATATACTCTTGATTTCTTACTGCTACTCAAAAGCTAACAACTTGGTTTACCTGAACACAGAAGCCGGCTACATTAAAGGTGAAAACAAGAATCACGAATGCTCGAACTTAAGAAGTATTCTAGGAAATAAAATGCATATATAGGAGCCGGCTACATCTCCTAACTTAACTAAAGAGTGCAAAACATTCACTTTTTACCCATGCACTATAATAAGTATTTAATTACAAGAATTTCCACCTTAGTATCATATTAGCCTACTCCAATACACAACAAATTCCACGTGGAATGTACGACGAGCGACCAGCTTTGTCAAGGAACAAGTAGCAGAAAACCTCTTCTAACCATAATTAAGCTTTTGACTTTGTCAAGAGTCCATTTAGTCAAACAACCTCCTTTACAGCCTCCTTAAGTGTCATGTACTCCGCTTTAGTTGTCGACAAAGCCACGATGTGATGCATCACTTACTAGCTTCCTACACATCCTTGTATCAGAGACCCTTTCTAGCTTCCTACACATCCTTGTATCAAAGACCCCCCGTACTGATCAATATACCCAAGTCATGACCTACCGAATCCACAAAAACCTATTTGTTTGTATGTAACTTAAATTCAAACTCATCCAAAATACCTACATATGCATCTCCACATATTGTGTCAAGTCTTGTGCACACCAGAGGATGTTAGACTACCCACAAGAGTAGTATAGAGTGTCCCTTTATAAAAGTATATACCATTCTCACAATATTCTATTCTGATCCCTGACAATCTCCATATCAAGTATATTTCCTTTTTTCTCCATCCAATAAAACCTTGGGCTGAGTCTTAAATCCACAGAAAGTACCATACCGTCAACAGCAGTATAGAGTGTCCCTTTAGAAATTGTCGTTCTTGTCGTTACTACCTTTCCTACAATTGTCGCTAAGCACATACACGTTCATTTGGCATATTAGGATTCATTTGAAATATTACAACGCATTTGAATACATTCGGTAATCTGGGCGGATCATGAGTATGGGAAGTTTCTATGTTCAATATTCTGATGCAATCACAAAATTGATGAACTACGAGTGTTGTTCAGGTAAATATGACTTCAAAAAGTGAGAAAAGCATACACATAAAAAAGTTTGTTTGTGTTTTCGTAGAAGGAAATAAACACAATAGTTGCTAAACCATATTTTGATGCTATATTTCTTTTTCTCTATTAGCGGAAACAATAGATATCGGTACACCTGAAACATTGCAATACAACTTTGGTACGGTGCAAGTTGCAACAAATGACTTTTCCGAAGACAATAAACTTGGACAAGGTGGTTTTGGAGCCGTTTACAAGGTATAAATTAACAAACCAATACTGCTAGTTAGTAAGTTCCAAGAGTTCTTATCATCGGAGTACATTCGTCAGAATTAAAATAAGAAATCAAAGGGATGATATGAAGGATGGAAATTCATCATCGCTGTTAACCGATGAACTAATACTTATTTCTGTTCATATCCATAATTCAACTATATATTTCATCCATGTCCACAAATGCAGGGTGTGTTTGAGAATGGACACGAAATAGCAGTAAAAAGGTTAGCAATGGATTCTGGACAAGGTGATGTAGAATTCAAGAATGAGGTTTTACTAGTTGCAAAGCTTCAACATCGTAATTTGGTTAGGCTGCTTGGTTTTAGCATACATGGGAACGAACGGCTGTTGATATACGAGTTCTTGCCAAATGCCAGTCTTGATTACTTCCTGTTCGGTATGTATATATAGCAAATAATTTTGTTTTACCTTAGCATACCAAAATAGCCTAATGTCATTGCTGTACAACTAAAATTTCTAACGACGAAAAATTTAATCCATAACCAATCAATGATGGTGCTTATAGATCCAACGAAACGTGAATTCCTTGATTGGGAAAAGAGATACAAGATCATCAAAGGCGTTGCCAAGGGACTTTTATACCTTCATGAAGATTCACATCTAATGATAATTCATCGTGATTTGAAAGCTAGTAATGTGTTGTTAGATGCCGAAATGAATGCTAAAATTGCAGATTTTGGCATGGCGAGGTTGTTTAAACCAGAGGAAACTCAAGCCAACACTAGTAGAATCGTTGGAACCCAGTAAGTACTATAAACTTTCTTTGGATGGAATTCATTACCAAATATGTCTCTTTAGTTAGAAATAATCACTAACTTTAAACATGTGATTTCTTTTTGTAAGACGTACATTCATGCAATGCAAAGTCTAGCATTTTTAATTGTGTGTTCATTCACCGTTTTTACAGTGCTTATATGGCCCCAGAATACGTCACACATGGCCATTTATCGGTAAAGACAGACGTCTTCAGTTTTGGAGTGTTAGTACTAGAGACTGTAGCAGGTCAAAGGAACCATGGTTTTCAAAATGGCGAAACGATCCAAAATCTTCTTAGCTTTGTATGTACTCACACGTATATTCCATCACAATCGCATAAGTTATTAAAATTGTATCCCTGAAACTATTGACTTCTCATTGTAGTTTTAACATCCTAAACATTGTTATTTATTTTAGGCATGGAAAAGATGGAAAAATGGGACACCCTCAGATATGATCGATCCCAAATTGAAGACGAGCTCTGCACGTTCATTGCATAACATTATTAGAAGTATTCACATCGGGTTATTATGCGTTCAAGAAAATGTTACTGATAGGCCAACGATGGGTTCAATTGTACTTATGCTCAATAGCTTGTCTTTCTTACTTCCACAACCATCAGAACCTGCATATTTAGTGCATAGTACGATTGCAGACCTTGAAATGCCGCTTCCTCTTGCGTTTAGTTCTTCGTCGGGGAGTAGTGGTTTAGAAAGACCTGAGTTATCAACAATTAATATTCCACCCTCCCTTTTTTCAGTAAATGATCTTACACTATCTGAGATCGTTCCTAGATAGGAGTCTTGATTTTTTTTGAGCCTAAATATGCAAATCTAAATGCGTTTTGTATCTCAAACGTCATGTACTGTGTTATTGTTTGTATGAATTAACCATTATCAATATAGGATTTTGATTTGAATGAGTTATATAACATTTAATTAATTTGAAAACTCATCAATTGAGCAATTATTTTGATAAAATTAAATATCTGAATGTTTTCTCATAATATTGCTTGTAAAAAGATGTTATAAGTGCATATATTTGCTAAAATTTTATTTTGCAGATAACAACGAGCATTTAACGGAAAACAAATGAAAAGATGGACTTTCATAAAAAAAATGCCCTATGAAATGTGAAGAAGGGACCAACGGCGTAGGTCGTACATGAAAAGTATTTCTTATTAACTACGACGTAGTTGCCACGTATAGCTACGTCGTGTATATGATGCAGCCAAGACGCGTATAAGAGCTAAATTACGGTTTAGTGTGTGATCTTACTACCCCTAATGACCAAGTATTGCAAACATGCAAAGTATAACAAGACCGACTGCAACTTAGTTCATCGACTAGCCTACGCCGTAGCCATCGCATTGTTTATATTTGGAAGTACAATTCTGATACCTACGGCGTATGCAACTTATCGCTACGAGATAGGCAAGCCGAATCATATAAATAGTGAGCTAAAACTCGCCAATTCGTATCATTCCTTCCACTAGAGGTTGAAGAGTTTGTGTGTGGAGGTTTAGAAGACCATATATCGGTTGTTGTACTTAGACTAAGGTGGGTTTAATTAATAAAGTGGCAGTATCAATAACCAAACACGTCATAAGGTAGTTAGGGGTTAAGCATTATAGCTTTGATACTTGACTAGGTGTAATCATAGTAGTTGAGATCATAGGAAGTATACGACATGTTTTGATGGTTCATCGGATATGTTAATATTAGAACCACCTAAACAACGATAATTAGACATTAGTCTAGGAAGTATAATCATAATCAGTTAGCAACAAAACAATTAGGCTGGTACATTTTTCTCCTATGATATAAACCTCGACTTTATTTCCTTTCTGCTTGTTTTATTATTTTCATTTCAATTCATTATCAAATCAAACTGTATTTATGTGACACCATCTTGTAAATTTAGTACACATGGCTCTTGAAACGACCTCAGATTTACCATGCATATTACATACGAACGATTTTCAGCCCATTATTGCGTTTTTGGGTGAATCGAGTTCATAAATTTAAAATTTGGTAAAGTATTTAATTTAAAATAAATCATGCATTGAGTTTTTTGCGTCGTTTTCGGGGAGCTAAAAGTTAGTTTACAGTTAAAAGTTTACTTTTCTTTAATTAGTCTTTGTGATTACTAACTTCGTTTGTCTTTTATTCTCAGGAAATAAGACTGGAGAAGTATCAACACGCTCACTATGGAGCATTACTTGGCATAGACTCGTGAAAACCAAGCACCGAGGGTGGTTAAGCCCGAGATCGCAGAAAATGTCAACTTTGAGATTAAAAGTAAGTTTATGAGGGAGTTGCAAGAAGATACTTTCTTTGGGAACAAGAATGATGACTCTCATGAGCATGTGCAAAGAGTCTTGATATTGTTAGTGTGTTCGACATTCTAGGAGTATCTCATTACGTGGTTATGTTATGTGTTTTTCTTATTAGACTCAATGGAGCCGCGAACATATGGATTGACAAATCACCAACAAGAAGAACAATCAACACTTAGGAGATGCTCAAGAAAGCCTTTATTCAAAGATATTGTCCACCGTCTAAGACAGCTAAATAGCTCGAAGATATTCATAACTTCAAGGAAGATGGAGACGAGACACTATACCAAGCTTGGGAAATGTACAATGACTTGCTTTACATGTTCCCGTCTCATGATTTGAACACACAGTAGAAGGCTAACATCTTTTACCAGGGCATATGACACGTTGACGCGTCATATGCTAGGTTTTCAAAGGTCGATCCCTAACAAGAGAGACATGGATGCAATCGTGGATATTCAATTCATGGTAGATCACTCATAGAAATGGCTTGATTGTTAAAGAAGCGTTAAGATAAGTGAAAGCTCGGATGGGATTGCTTCTATATGTTGGAGTTTAACAATATATATCACATATAAATCGAGACATCATGAGTAATAGAAACGGAAGTAATGGATCACATATGCAAATATAATTAACATAAACATGTACTAGAAAACATACCTTCTTGATCAACAATGATGTAATAGAAAGCATAGCAAATCAAGAACATCCTCCCTTGTATGTTTAAAACACAAATTCACCATAGATCTTAAACCCAAGATAAAAAACATGATTTCTCTAAGTTTATCCATACGAAATCTTTATCAACCACCTTTGATTGATAGGTCTTCCCATATAAATACTTGAACATCAAAGAGGCAAAAATCCCCTCTTTTCTTTGCTAGGTGGGACAGCCAAGAGAGAGAATAAATTTTTTTGATACAAAAATTGAAGTAAAATTCCTTTGTATTTATAGTGGAAAGGTTAGGTCTAAACATAGGAAAGACATGGAACAATCAAATCTTCTAAACGTTTAAACTTGTCTCCTTTGCATTCCTCCCCAAGCTTACGGCTAAACCAAGGTTTTATACCTTTGGTGTTGACTTTTTGACTTCTAGAATCCTCTATATAGTAATTACATTAATTACCATAAAGTCTTAAGTCTCTCTAGTTAATTATTGTTAAAACTTTTAACTTATAAACTAACCACCGTTAGGTATTCGTTAGTGATAAATTAAGGATACATAATGAATATAGCCATATTTCATTATTTATCTTAATAACGAGTGGTCTCGATGTTTAAGTGTGTGACCCCTTAGGTCCAGTACTTCCACTCGTATAAAATATCAACTATGACGTACACACATTCCAGCAACTCCCACTTGTCGAAGTCTCTGTCATAGCATAATCTATACTAACATGCACATATAGTCTAGCAACACCAACAATGCTCCCAAAAGTACCTGTCATTGGTTTCAGTAAACATCTCAGCCTAATGGTATAAGTTATTGCATCTATGTTGTTTTTTTATACTATTAATTATGAATATGAATCAAAATTTATTTCATAAAATAACGATTCTGTTTATCGTTTCTGTATTGATCATAATTACCAAAATTAAAAAAAGTCATCTTAACTACACTTTGGACGTGCGTACGAAAACATCCGATCAACCCTAGAGGGGCCCAATATGTATCACACTCCATCAATAATGGAGGAACAAAACCCATTTTGATTACAAGTACCTTTCACACATGTCAAAGACATCTCAGAAATATCTTTTATAACAACCCATGTTACTGATGCAACGTTGACCTAAATCACGAAATGCTATCCATCCATGCAAAGATCTTCTTACATCTCAAGTCTAAGGACTAGCAATACTTACCATTAGTGTAATCTCTTAATGACGATATTCCAGAAAGTAGACTTACACGTTGAGGTAATCTAATTATTCAACCACATTGAATAACCTATGAGTTTAGAAGACTCATCTTTATGTATTCAACAGAATACAACCAACCCTCGTTTGTCTCAATTTAATAATACTCACATATCGATGATCGACAATCGATATTAAGAATGTATATAATACATATAAATATGCAGATATTACATCATGGATTAAACATGAAAATATATGACACAATATTATTTAATGAAAACGATCATACCTCGTATGTCAATTCATTTTTTTAGTACATCTACTTAACCGTCCCTTATCCAAATACCAATTAAGATCACTGTATGATAATTCTAGTTTGAATACTACCGGCTTAGTCACAACAATCTAATTGTTGATAAGAGGTAGATTCTTATAAACTAGATTATTGATCTTGTGGAACTTTGAGAATACTTATTCATAATCACAAGGTTTGATATTCTTTGAATAATACGATGACTAGGTAATATATACATGTGCACCATGATATAATAATATCACATTAATTGGTCACACTACTTTCATAAAATGTATAATACATTTATCGGAAATTTTCATCATAACAATTTCCAAAATTATATAACATTCTAACTCTTTAATGTATAATGCAACTATACTCTTAAATCAAGCACACCAGTTAGCAATGATGACATTCATAACAAAGACTTTCTAAAACTAGAATTGAGTATCACCTTAATTAAAATAAGCACTAGTGTATATCATACCACTATGCTACTATTTCGTAAACTTTGAACATTTTTTAACAACAATTTGAATATTTAACCAAACTTCAAGTTTATTAACCATAATGATTTTACTATGATTATCACAAAGTATATTCATAGTATTTCTATTATTGGTTCTAGGAATAAATTCCTAATCCGACACTCATTTGAATGTTCTAATAAGTGTGAAAACACTTATCCTTTTACCACTTATTTCCAATAATAACAAGACCAAAACATGTATTTTATGTCGTAAAAGTCAGAATTATGCATGGTTTGTGTTTTTATTGTGTTTTAGGACCAAAAGATGAAAAAGGAAGAAAACACGGGCTTTCACGGGCTTTTATCGAAGAAAACGAGAAAAGACGAAGTCAAGAGATCAAGAGTGCTTAAAGAACGGATGTCCAAGACCTATTCTGAAGAATTATCAAAGAAAAAGTCTAAAGACGGAAGTTTAATGAAGTCGAAGAACTCAAGTCTAAATTAAAGAAGAAAATTATTAAGACAAGTTCAAATCCCGAGACGACGTCGAGAAAAGACAAAGAATTAAATCGAGTCGAGAAGACGTGAAGAAAGAAAGAAAGAGGAGGCAACACATGCACCTCCCCATTTTCCTATAAATACCCTCCTAAACACATTTAGGAGGGTTGGTTGGTTAGTTTTAGTTAGCTAGTTTTCATTTTCATTTTTTCCTTTCTAGTTTTTAGAGAGAGAAAGTTCCAAACTTTCTCTCACTAAGTTTTTCATCTTTTCTTTCTTTTAATCTTTCAAGATTAAGCTTTTTGTATTTGGAATTCATTAATCAAGTTTAAGTTTAAGCTTTTAATCTTTAATCTCTTTCTACCTTTCTTTATTTTAGTTAATTTTGGTGCGAAATACTTTTGATCCTTGTTGATCTTGATGTTTTCGTGCTTAAAAAGTTAATCTTTTTATTCCCACATAAGCTTTCGAACGATTAAGCTTTAAGATCTTTGTGCTTATTGGCTTATTTGTATGTTTAGCTTATTTACTTTTTGAAAGTTTTCTTAAAAAGTTTCATCTTTTTATGGTTTGATTTAAAAGATTGCTTATTTAAAGTTTAAAAAGTTCTTAATTTGTGCTTACTAGTTTGGCTTATCATTAATTCGATCAAGTAGGTTTGAGCTTATTCCTAGTAGCTCAAAACTTAGCTTATTTTCGAGTAGATACCATCGGAAAGGGTAAACCCCTTTCCGATTGAACATTCCGACTACTACCCCCTCATTCCGATCACCCTGATCGGATTAGGGTTTTAAACATTCCGATTGTGGGTAATCTTTTACATTTCGACGTGGGTGGTTTGAGACACATTCCGATTGGACTTGTTTTCGACTATTCCGATAGCTTCCCGTTTTCATATTCCGATTGCATCATATGTATTCCGATCGTTGGATCGGAATAGGTTTTTAAACATTCCGATTGTGAGGGTTGTTTTACATTCCGATTTGGCCTCTTTCTGACAGTATATTCCGATTAGTGATATTGTCCAACATTCCGATCATACTTTCCGACCAGCATTCCGATCAGATTCCGATTTGGCATTCCGATGGTTTAATTTCTTGTTTTTACAAAGTTTTCAAGTTTTAGATTTATTAAGTGTTCAAGTATTTTTCTAATCTTGTCTTTAAGTTTTCAAGCATTTATTTTAACTCGTTATTTTAGTTTAATCTTTAAAGCTCTTATTTTACTCAACGACATTTATATATTTGCTATTAGTTTAAAATAGATAATCAACCAAACCATTTATTATTCCACCAAGAACAATTGAGTCACACTTTCTCCCAATAATCAATTCGAAAAGATTTGGAACAACGAATTTTGATACTTGGTGTAAAAGCTTTGTATTATGTTCCTTCTAATGTCTTTCAATTAGATTTTAATGTTTGCAACACACATTTTAATGTATTTCAATTAGACTCTAATGTTGCTAACTTTATTTCTAATATCTTTTAATTAGATTTTGATGTTGTTAAATCAATTTGCATTATGAAAATGTTACAACTTATCCCATGTACAACATAATACCCTTAATGAATCCTTAGTGGGTCTTAACGCATTCATTCATGCATTAATCTTACCATGTAAGATACATAATTCGAGATTTACTAAATGATTATTTATAGTGTATTTAGACTAAATTGACCACACATGTTAACTCATAACATATTTCCCTGGTTTATAAATTTCATTTTCTCAAATACGTATAAGAGACTTTATTTTACTCTTAAAAACAATTTCTATGATGAAACATTGTTTCTAACATATTTAATTTTAGAGAAATAAAACGAGGTACTCTCACTGGCTTCGAGATTTACTCATGAGCCATTGTATTTAAAATTATAAATCAAACCCTACAAGTGATTTATTTAATGATTAAACATTAGACTTTCCTTATTTAGAAGCATGCTTTAATCCATATGTGGATTCTTGCATTTTTATATCTTCTAAAAAGATTGTTTATGAATTCATAAAATCTTCTTATGATTACACATCTTTCTCGCAAGGTAATTATTCATCAAAGAGTTTTGCAATCCAATTTTTCATACCTTTTAAAGCCGAGTATGGCAATGTAAACATCTTTGTACGTTTGTTGTTTGCAATTTAGAAGTTTTAATCATAGTTAGTTTCTTAAGTATGCTTTCAGACATATATCATTTACCCTGGAATAAATATATATACAACATTGTCCTAATGAATCATCCTAACAAGGAAACTCATTTTAAACCTCATCAAATAACTGATAGGTGAAAGATCAATCAAATTCCAAATTATTATTATCTTTCTAAGGACAACATCTTTCCATTCACAGTATTGATTTATTCATCAAATCGAGAATATGATAATACATCACTTATGGTTTACAAGTACCCTATTTATAGAAAACGTCAAATCTAGGTCTTGACTTCTTTGAATTGTGCTTTCTCTTGGGCGGTGGGGGTGGGGGGGGGGGGGGATGGGGTATGCTTGAAAACCCTACTTTATGTTTCTCGGGAGTAATCTTAGACTTCAATTACTCCTTGGATCCCAATCTTTGAATCTCAACCATTGATTTCGTCTTGGATTCTCAATATAGTTACAGATTGCCAGCTTGGCCAAATAGACACACCCATGTGATGCTGTTTTGAATGAGTAGGGTATTTTTGGGTTGTGTAGGTTGGGTTAAGGGTGAGAGTGTAATGGAGAGGGAACAGTGGGTAGTAAATTTTTGGAGGGAAAACGTTTGTTGTTGGAGTTAACTGGTGTAGATTAATTGATGGATGGTGATAGCATCGTTATTCCTTTTAGACTTAAAACGTTAGTCCTGAAGGACTAATGGGGTATGGGTTATAAGGTGTGTTTGTTAAGTAGTAGGTTAAGTAGTGGTGTGATTTTGGTTTTGGGCCTTTGTTATATTCGGATAGAAATAAATAAAAAGATTGGGCATATTATATTGTAGTAATATTAATATAATGGGCTTACTTGGCCCATTAAGATGGGTTGGATTGGTCTATTAAGATATAAATATAGATTCGGGTTTGTTTTTTGATGCTCGTTCCACTATCGTGTCCTGTGGTTGACTTTGACTTGGTCTTTGACTTGTTAAATCCACAGACGTTGTCGAGTCGAACTGAAAACGCCCGTCTTTGCTCTATTTTTAATCTTTTTGTACATATTAGACACAAAACAAGGAGATTTGTAAAATTATATGATGTATTTAGTGTTTTTATTCATTGTTCGGGTTTTACAGCCTAAAATGATGAGTATATAGACACCCATCACAAAATTTATTAGTGGGATGACTATGAGGAGAGCCGCGAATGCTGTTGAATTGATGAATCTTCTTCTACAGTTACATGTCACGCAGAGTGAGCTCCTTTGGCTTCGATCATGCATGGGTATTTCCAATCTTTTTGTGGATTAAGGACTTACCAACCTGCACAGATGGAGGATGCGACCTTGTTTCTTGACAAAGCTTTGCGCTGGTAAATCGAGAACATAGTAGTTTGTGATGGGGCCTTTCTTTGGAGACTTACAGTGGAGACTTTCTTCCTTACCCATTCGTCTTGATGGTTTGGGTTTGTATTCGGCGAAACAGGTCTACTCCTATGCCTTTGTAGCCTCGAGGGCCCATTCTTGGGTGTTACAAGACCACATCTTACGTGACAATGGTATATGTGGTATGAATGATGATTATGCTTCTGCTTTTTCTTGTCTACGTGATACGATTTCAAGCTTTGATTTAGTTGTTCCACTAATAAGGAAACCGACCCCTCTAAAACCCAGCAAACACCAGCGACTACCAGTTTTAGTCAAATGGTCAAGGATATGGAGGTCCATTTTGACATGACTTTGAGACAGAAAATAGTTTTTGAATGTTTACACACATCACATGCTCCGAATTTCCTACTAGCTATCCTTATAGACGGGCTCGGTCATATGTCACCAGTAAAATAACGTTCTATTCTTAAGTATCGCCTCATTATTTCATTATTTTGGTTGATACAATGTGCCCTGTTTGTCGCAAGGCATGTTTGGATTTTTTGGGGAACATGTAATTTATTGTAAAGAGCTCTCGGGCTTCTAATACTGACATGATATTGTTAGGTACATTCTTTTTGACATATGTAGGCGTGTGGACATCTTCAACAAGAAAGAAGCACCTGCGACCTTCTTGACTGACTCGTCGGATGGAAGATCCACACTCAGATCAACTGACATTTTGGTTTTTAGAAGGGTTGGAGGGAACATGAGGGCGTGAATGTTACTAGGGTTTCTACTCTTGTGGGGTTGAGTAGCCTTTGAAAGTCGCCGCCTCATGCAAAGTGAAAAAACACGAAAAAGCATGCATTCAAAAACAACACGTGTTTAATTCTTTTGCATTTAATACTTTCGGTTTCCTTGCAGCTGAGGCGGTGGAGATTTTGAAGAGAATTCAACGGTTGTGAATAGCAACTTCATGACACCTACATCCACAAATGTGAGTTTTCATAGAATTAGTTTTGCAATTCAAAAAGGGCGTACGGTGCACCTTGTTGCTCGCTTGACTTGGACGGCTATATGTAAGTAATCGTTTAGGTTTCAGATATGTTAGGAATCTAGGATATAAGTCATATAACCATTATTTGTTAAAAAGTAGATAAAAGGTAATGTTTGAGGAAAAAAATATCGTGTTTAGAACAAGTTTACATACAGTCTATATTTGAAGAATAAATACCTACTTTCAGTTTTTATTACTTGCTTCTCATGGCCTGGTAACATTCATTCCCTTGTGATATGCAAGTGTTATTGTAGCTTGAAACTTCATTTGGATGTTAGTTCTTGTAAAAGACAAAAGTTATGGATCGATCATGTCATAGTTTAATGACTTGAGTCTTTTGTTATCATGTCATACTATAGTACATTAGTTTCTTCAACATGAAAATGTTCGAGAAAGTTTTACAGGGTTGTAGTGGAATAAGTTTTTAAAGATCATTACTATATGAAGTAATATGCATACAAAATAAAGCTGCCTTTCCTAAAAAAATATGCATACAAAGAAAGGCGATTCATGCTTATGTCAAACTTCTTTTCTGATATCACGCTTAATATGCAGGCTTGGTCGTGTTTGAGCTTGAGTTTGGAACTGAAAACTCAAATGCTCAATCGAGTTTGAGTCGACTTTAAAGCTTGAGTTTTGATCGTACACAGATGAAGTTTTCAAGTTACTTGGCCCATTAAAAACAGCCCATAGGGGTTTACAACTGTTGTTACAACAACCATGATGTTTAGCTTGTTTGATAAGTCTTTTTATTATAGACTTTGGCTCGTAAGGGTGGTTACTTCATCTTGGCGAGAACGCGGCTTAATTAGCAGCACGATGTGATACAAAGTTACTTTAGATGTTTTTATACCTTTTTTAACTGTGAGATTTTGATAAACATGTGTTAAGTCGTTGTTTTATTCCATGTTATTAGACATTTTCTTCAGCTAGAGATGAGAGTATGAGATTGTATGCGGTAATTATAATTCTCCGTTGAGGTTTTTGCTGGAAATCTTGTCCAAACTCACATGTGCAATGAAGATTCTTGATATAATCTGAATCAACCATCTGAATTTTTGCTAGCCGAAGTATTAAAGGACTTCATCTTTCAAAAAATAGTTTTGCTACTCAGTATTGACTTGTTGCCGGGTCGAAAACATAAATAGGATGTCAAAGTTGTTTATTATCCGTTACAAACAAATTTTTTACTGCTAAAGTATGGGTCGATGATGTTAAAGGAGGAGGCGCTATCTATCTCTTAAATCCTTAACCGAATCTGATGATAAAATACTCTTCTTGAGATCCTTAGCTACTATTGTCAGTGTTGGAACTTTTGCCTAAACCTATATTTGTAGTTGAAATCCATATTGGAGTTTCTTTTCTATTATCTAATGTTTTATTAGTATCTATATGGATAGTTTCCTAGCTTTAATGTGTGGTCTACCTATCATATCCTTGAGGGAAAGGATTTTCACATAGGGATGGGGGCACTATTATGATTTTCTCATTTCGAAACTTATAATTGTAGTTTTAACTGTTGTTCTTAGAAATGAATTAAAATGAGAATATGTATTGTTTCTATTAGCAAATTATGTTCTTAGAAATGAACTAATTAAATAGTGAATAAAACTGAAAGAACTAAACCGGCCAACCGGGTCGAATGGGTAGAAAGTGTCCAAATTGTGCTCTTTTATACAAATAATTGTTATGTGTCTAGCGGGCAAGAGCTGAATCAAGAAAGTGTTGTCAATCCCATACATGAAAGAGATAAGCCCAAGTAGAAGTTGCTGAGATAAGCCCAACTTTTGAATTAGTCTTTTCTGTTTTTCTTAGTTGCTAAAATAAAGGAGATCATGGGGATGCCCATGTTTCCAGTAACGTTGATTTTCCCCATTGTTGGGTAGTTTTGATTTGTTCCTTGTTGTCTTTTCCTTTATAAGGAAAGCATGACTTTTGAAATGGCATTGAGAAAAATTGCTTCAGTATCCCTTCTTATTTTCTTTCTCGCTTCTTCCTTATTTTCTTTTCCAACCGTTCAAACCACATCAGTGGTATCAGAGCCACCGTGATCCACATGGATACCCGAAAGAAAACTCTCGAACAATATCAGCAAGAAACAAATGAAAATTTTGAGAAGTTCTCGGCTCTGTTGACGTAGTTGATAGCCGACATGAAGACTCTTAAAGAAAAGGAACCATCTGGTTCATGGTCTGGAAACTTGGTTGCTGGGGGGGGGGGGGGGGGGGAGGTTAAGCCTTACCTGAAATTGCACTTTCCTCGGTTCAGTGGCGACGACTCTACGGGATGGGTATATCAAGCAGAACAGTATTTTGATTTCCAGAAAGTAGTAGCAGAAGATCAGGTTCATTTGGCTACGTTTCATCTTGATGGGATTGCTCTCTAGTGGTACCGCTGGGTTACAAAGACCCGCAGACCATTGACATGGACCGAATTCACAACGGCTTTGTTGGATCGGTTTGGTCCGACTGATTATGAGGATCCTTCCGAGTCTCTCCATCGATTAACACAGGTGACGACAGTGGCAGACTATATTGAAAAATTCGAGTGTTTGTCCCAACGCGTAGATGGGTTACCTGAATCGTTCTTGTGCGGGTGTTTTCTAGGGGGCTTGAAAGAAGAAATTCGTTTAGAGGTGAAGCTAAAAAAACCAAGAAGATTATCTGAGGCTATAGGGTTGGCCAGACTAGTGGAAGAGAAGATGACATTACAACGCAGGACCTTCACCCCCAACCGGACATCTGGATGTTCTCCAACCCCAAAGACCCATTCCGGTCCTGGTATACTTGGCGCGAGTCCTAGTCCCCGATTGGCCCTTCCTGCCCCAAACCCAATTCGTCGAATCTCAAGGGCTCAGGCTCGTGAACGCCGAGAAAAGGGACTTTGCTACTACTGTGACGAACGATATGTTCTGGGGCATAAGTGCAACAAGCCTCAATTTTTTATGATCAGTGAGGCCATAGAAGTAGAGGAGGAGGTTGTTACCGAAGAGATGGCGGGTAAGGCCGTTATCGAAGAAGTGCAGGCTGAGGTCTCTTTCCATGCCATTTCAGGATCATTCTTACCCCAAACCTTACGATTGCCAGGTAAGCTTCATAATAAAGACATTGTGATTTTGATCGATGGGGTAGTACTCATAACGTTTTGGAACAAGCCGTGGTGGATCGGTTTAGACTCGTTGTTGATACTAGGGTTCGTTTAGAGGTTGTGGTCGCTAATAAGAAGAAAATGACTTGTGTGAGTTGGGTCCGAAATCTTACACTCACCATCCAAGGATATACTAACTACTGACTTCTTTGTACTACCCGTGGCGGCATGTCCGATAGTTTTGGGGGTTCAATGGCTGAAGACTCTCGGACCAGTCGAGATTGACTTCGAGAATCTCACACTTGGATTCCGCCTGGTCGGTTCTTCTCACAAGCTACAAGGGTTAAAGGTTACTGACTTAAGGGCCTTAAAGTCGAGTGAGTTAATGGGGAATCATGGTTCGGTAATGCTACCCAAATCAATTCCCTTGCCGCCAGTACACCCAACCAACCAACCCCGTGTCAGTCCATCCAGAATGTTTTGGATGTTTTTCCTCAAGTTTTTCAAGAACCCATTGGACTACCCCCTCAGCGTTTTCATGATCATGATATACCCCTGCTACCAGGCTCGAAGCTGGTTAGCTCTAGACCGTATCACCAACCATATTTACAGAAAGCTGAAATTGAAAAGCAGGTCTGAGAGCTGCTCCGAGATGGACTAATCCGTCCTAGTCATAGCCCTTTTTCCTCACCGGTTCTGTTGGTCTAGAAATCGGGGTTCGTGGAGGTTTTGTGTTGATTATCGTGCCCTGAATGACATCACAATCAAAGATAAATACCCCATTCCTATGATCGATGAACTTCTTGATGAGTTGTAGGGTGCTGCCATATTCTCCAAGCTAGATCTTCGCGCTGGATACCATCAGATACCGGTTCGTGAGGATGACATTCATAAGACGGCTTTCCGCACACATGACGGCCATTATGAATTCGTTGTCATGCCGTTTGGACTCACAAACGCCCCGGCTACCTTCCAATGCTTGATGAATGATATCTTTCGCCCGTACCTACGTAAGTTCATATTGGTATTTTTTGATGACATACTTGTGTACTCCAAAAATTTTGATGCTCACTTGGTCACTTAAGAACTGTTCTAGAATTACTGTTTGTTAATCATCTTTTTGCCAAACTTTCTAAATGTTGTTTTGGGTTCCATCAAGTGAATTATTTGTGTCATATGATATCTACTGATGGCGTAGCAGTTGAGGGGTACAAGGTTTTTTGGGCTTGGCTGGATATTATCGAAAATTTATTAAAGGGTTTGAGGGAATAGCTGCTCCTTGCACAAGTTGGTGGACAAAGGTTTCTTTGTGTGGGATGATGCGGCAGAAGCCGCTTTTCAAAGCTTGAAGGTGGCATTAACAACAACACCTACATTGGCCTTACCAGATTGGTCCCACCCCTTTACGGTAGAATGTGATGCAAGCGGGGTAGGAATGGAGTAGTTTTAACCCAAAAGGACGACCTTTGGCTTACTAAAGCTCTCCTTTGAAGGGGTCGATGTTGTCATAGTCGACTTATGAAAAGGAAATGCTAGTAATTGTGAAAGCAGTGAGGAAATGGAGACATTATTTGTTGGGCCGCAAGTTTATAGTTAAGACCGATCACATGAGCTTGAAATACTTGTTGGAGCAACGGATCACCACGCCGGTGCAAACTAGGTGGTTACCTAAGCTATTGGGGTATGACTATACGATCGAGTATAAGAAGGGGGTTTCGAACCGTGGTGCCAACGCTCTTTCCCGAAAATCCGAGGTTAGTTATATGGCAATTTCCCGCCCCTGTTCAAAGTTGTGGAACAACATTAAACAAGAGGTCATCCATGATGCTTTTTTTATCACACTTTACCTATGTCATTTACTCTTTCGTCTAAAGTGGGGTTAGTGCAACATGATGGGGTATGGTTTCGCAATGAGGTTATTCTTTTGAGCTCCCACTCTCCCTTGTTGGCTACTGTTATGGGGATTTGTCACTCTTCACCGAAAGGTGGGCATTTTGGTTTTCACAAGGCGATCGCAAAAGTGAAACAAAATTTTTGGTGGATCGGGCTCAAAGCGTTTGTGAAGATGTTTATTCGAGAATGTCATGTTTGTCAACAGGCTAAGACGGATAGTATGCAACCCGCCGGATTACTACAACCTCTGCCGGTGCCGGACCGGATTTGGGAGGATATTAGTATGGATTTTGTTGAGGGGTTACCAATTTATAATGGGTTTACTGTAGTAATGGTTGTGGTGGATCGACTTTCCAAGTATGCTCATTTTGTTCCTATGCGTCATCCATTCACGGCTGTTTTGGTTGCTCAGGAATTCTTGGTTCACATTGTCCGTTTGCATGGTATTCTTTCAACCATTGTAAGTGACCGTGATAAAATTTTTGTAACTTCTTTTTGGCAGGCCCTATTCAAGTTACAAGGGACGACATTGTGCATGAGCTCGAGTTATCACCCACAATCTGATGGACAAACAGAGGTGGTAAACCGTACACTCGAACAATATCTAAGTTGTTTTGTATGTGATAAACCAAAGAAGTGGGTAGATTGGCTGCCATGGGCCGAATTTAGTTGCAATACCTCCGTCCACATGTCGACTAAGTTATCGCCATTTCAAGTTGTATATGGTCGTTTACCTCCTAGAGTTCTGCCATACATTCCGGGAACGACTAAGGTTGATGCAGTGGGAGGGTACCTTCAGGATCGTGATGAGCTGCTCAAGACACTTCGTCATAATCTCCTTGAGGCTCGCAATCGTATGAAGATGTATGTTGATTAGCATAGGAGGGAGGTGCAGTTCAAAGTGGGAGATTTTGTCTACATCAAATTGAAACCTTACAGGCAAAAAAGTGTTGTTAATCGAGTTTCCACCAAACTAGCGCCTCGATTTTTTGGTCCTTATAAAGTCCTGGACCGTGTTGGGCAGGTTGCTTATCGGGTTGAGTTACCACCGGGGTCTCTTGTTCATAACGTTTTCCATGTGAGTCTCTTAAAGAAATGTGATGGTCCAATTCCAATTCAGTCTAGGGAGCCTATGGAAGAACAACGTTTTGTCTCAATCTCAAAAACAACTTGAAAGTATCTTAGAACAAAGGGTGGTGCAAAAGGGTAAGTACCAACCTAAAACTGAGATCTTAGTTAAGTGGGTTGGTCAAGATAGGGAGGATGCAACTTGGGAAACGAAGTGGAGGTTTCAGCGTGCCTACCCTGATTTCCACCTTGAGGACAAGGTGAGTCTAAGTGGGATGGATTGTTATGTGTCTAACGGGCAAGAGCCGAATCAAGAAAGTGTTGTCAAGCCCATACATGAAGGAGATAAGCACAAGTAGAAGTTGCCGAGATAAGCCCAACTTTTGAATTAGTCTTTTCTGTTTTTCTTAGTTGCTAAAATAAAGGAGATCATGGGGATGCCCATGTTTCCAGTAACGTTGATTTTCCCCATTGTTAGGTAGTTTTGATTTGTTCCTTGTTGTCTTTTCCTTTATAAGGAAAGCATGACTTTTGATAAACGTCATTGAGAAAAATTGCTTCAGTATCCCTTCTTATTTTCTTTCTCGCTTCTTCCTTATTTTCTTTTCCAACCGTTCGGACCACATCAATAATATCCCCAATGACTCAATGCACTATAAAATCAGAGAAAAAGTATTCTGGATTGACCCAATTGTTCACCTACGTTTTGTTTACTACTCTACAATTACCGGCTTAGATCTTAAGTTAGAAGCTGGTCCTCTAAACTTTGACCTATGAATTTTGGGATCCTATAAATAGCAAGATCAAGCATTGATATAGAGATCATATGACTTGTAATTTTATCTGCATGATACCTTTATTTTACGAAAGTGGAAGTAAGTGTATTCTGTAACAAAATCAGAATTATAGACCTATTCAGGGATGGAACCAGGGTGGGACCCGCGACACCCATGGATTTTTGTTATGTAATGTTTTTTTTTGTTATGTAATGTTAAATTTGTTAAAAAATCGATTTTTGTATGATTATTGCTAAATGCATCTAGTCCATAAATTTTGTGTTTGTAGTATTATTTAGTTTATTGTAAATGCACCTATTTGTTTTATGTCATTGTTCCGTCCCTAGACCCATTTATATGTTCGCGCATATGAAGAACAAGCACACGATATATCCTCAACCAAACTTTAATTGAACACCTAATAAAACTTTTACAATTTGTTTAAAGACGAGTATGTTTCATCTCTACCTCAATTTACAGAGATGAGGGGACAAGAATACTGTCCTACACCGAATGGGAAACCCCCATATAACCGACCATAGGGAGCCTTTGCCTTACAAGTCAAGTAAACGAAACCTAATTCTAGTATAGTCCTAGTCTATGTTACAACGTACACTTGAGCCGTTAGTATATATGTTAAGCTCACTCATATACTTATACTACACATTTATTTAAGCATAAAAAGTCTCGAGTCTCCTTGTTACATTGGGCTATTTGTTACATACCTATCAAACCACTGGTCCAGCATTGGGGTTATTCACAATAAATATCATATATAGACCCAATAATGAAGCAACTTGCTTTCGTCATTATCTTAAAAGCCTAACATCACAATGACATTTCCATATGGGATATCCTCACATATGAACAATATAATGCTTTTAATACTTTTAATTCTGTTCATATATGCTCTTAAAGAAACACAAATGAATCAATTACATGCTCTTGTCATTATAGCAAGACTGAGCCTACATATTTTGGCACATTATTGGAGTCAATTTCCTTTTGAAAATGAAGGAACAATAAGAACGAGTCTTGAAGCTCAATCTTTGTCACATACCTATTCAACCAGTGGTGTAACATATTCACAATAAAGCCTACATATTATCTTAGCATAAAGCCAACATATTATGATAATGCCTTTTCCACAAGGGAATCATCACTAAATAATACGATACAAACAAAGAAACAATGTATTACTAGTATAAATTATTATTTATATAGTTTTAGATGACAATCAGCCAACAATAACAATACGAATTATACGATACTAAAACGATGCAGAAGTGATTTTTCTTATTGATAGTTTCATGCATAATTTCAAGTTAGAATCTACATCAATTTATCATTTGTAATTTTACACATTAATTTGAACGTTAAAGTTTAAGTTAAAAACTATATAAATGCAAAATTGTAATTCTAAAAGAGTGTGATAGATTTATTCAACATATGCCCTCTCTTTAAAATAAACTCAACCAAACAATCACAATCATTTATTCTTTTTATCTAAAAAAAAAATCTATTTTTTAAAAATTATATATCTCACAAACCATTAATCGTTACGCAAAACAAAACATACCATCGTGACGAGAATTAAATAATCTTTCTAACGAGGGGCATATGTATATACTTTCGACGAACTTTTTTTTGATATTTTTTTCTCAATCATGTCAGTGAAAGTCATATATGATTCTTATCACAAATCATATATGATTTTCATAAATCATATATGATTTTCATAAATCATATATTGATTCGTGAGATGAATCATATATGATTTCAGAAAATTATATATGATTCGTGAACGAATCATATATGATTATATCAGACGTGACATAAGAAAAAAAAATCGAAAAAAAGTTCGTCGAAAGTATATACAAGTGCCCCTAGATAGAAAGATGATTTAATTCTCGTTCCAATGCTGTATTTTTTTCGTTTGACGATTTATCGTTTGTGAGATATTTATTTTTTTAAAAAGTGGTGGGAAATGGGTCTTTTAAAAAAAGAGTGATTATGATTGGTTGATTGAGTTTATCCTATATTAGGGGTTTACATGGACCTAAACTCGTATTTTATATATACAAACTTTTTTAATTAGCTGAAAAAAATATTAAATGAACTTATAATCATGTTTAAATATATACAAATTTGTAAGTTTATTTAATGTGTATAGAATATGTTTTTTATTAATTGAGAAAGTTTGTATGTATTAAATACACCCTAAACTGTTAACCCAAATATATAGATGAGTCGTACCCGTTAGGTTATATGTTAGTTGCTTAGTCCCAAACTAATGTATTAGTATATATACATATACAATCTTTGTACAATAATCGATTTCAATAATACAATACCTTAAGGATTTATATGATATTAGAGCCAAAACCCTAAACAACCTTTTTCCGGTACATTTCTGATACCCTTCACACTGTTCGCCGAAATTTACAATTTCCGGCCACGTTTTTGCTTTTTCCGGCCAAAATACATTGATTCAGAAAAAAAAACAAAAACACAACTGTGATCCTCATATAATTTCAAACAAAACCCACTAATCAATTTTGGATTTCTGATCGGTCGCGTCGCCACATCCGGTCACGTTTTTTCTTTTTTCGATCAAATTACATTGATTTATGAAAAACCAAAAACACCATTGTGATCCTCATTTAATTTCAAACAACACCTGCCAATCAATTTTGTATTTGCGATCAGTCGCTGCTGCTGTTACTACCGCTGCTGTCAACCCTAAAAAAGCCAGAATATGGATATGATGTTATCTTTCACCACAACTGATAAAACGACTCACATCTCGTGTATGTTCATTTTTACCCTTTCATTTACAAACTATGGTTATTGGAAAAATATGATTGAACCATTCCTCATCACAACAATTTGATGGGTTATGTGGATAACTCAATACCCTGCCCACCAAAAACTTTAACCGCTGTCGCCAAAGGTGAAACTGTTCCAAAGGATAACCTGAATTATTCAATTTAGGTCTCTAATGATGCCCACGTACGTATGCTAATTATCTCTACAATCTCGGAAGCTTCTTTTCACCATGTTCAAGGTACAGCTTCTCGAGATCTTTGGTTGTCTCTTGAAAAGGCGTATGCAGCTTGTTCCACATCTAGGGGATACACTCTCAAGATACAACTTTTGAGAATAGAGATGTGTGGGATGAAACTCCTGATGCTTATCTAAATCGTCCACAAGAATATGTTGATGCACTCGCCGCTACTGGTGAACCTGTAAAAGATAAAGATCTCGTTATGCTTGCTGTCTCGGGTCTCCGTGAAGAATATAACGGCCTTAAAACCACAATCACTGCCCGTCAAAGTCCAACTGAATTTTGTGAGCTTCATACACTCCTTAGTGATCATGATTATATGCTTGGAAAAATACGTGCAACTGCTCCAACATTTACTCCATCTTTTGCTGTAAACTACACAGTGGGCTCACTAAGCATACAAGAACCTCGCAAGGCTCAACTTTCAAAGTTGGTTGCTCAAATGAGTGCTCTTGGATTTCAACTGTCACCCATTGCACCATCTAGTCCACAAGCTTTTTATGGTGCTCGTTTATCCAACAAAAACAGGAATAACAATAACAACAACCATGGAAATCAAAACAACTCTCGTGGTAACAACAAAAACAACCAAGGTCGTGGCAATGGTCGTCAATTTGATTGGGCATCCACCAATAACATAGTGTATGAAACTTTCTATAGATGTGGTATTGGTCACATTCCATCACAATGCCCGAATCGTGACCCTTCGACCATTCGTACTCGGCCATCGGCTAACTTTGCAAATATTCGCGGTCAATCCTCTATTGCGTCTACAAATTGGCATTCAGACACCGGAGCAAAAAGTCATGTGACACCTCATTTGGAAGCGATGTACAATTCAGAAGCATATTATGTTGACAACACACTTCATGTTGGCAACAGTAAGGGTTTTCCTATTCTTCATATTGGTTCATCTAAAGTGTACTTGCCACAAAAACGGTTTCTCTCAAAAAATTCTTCATGTACCAGACATCTCCCATAATCTCTTTTATGTTCAAAATTTTTTCATGATAATGATGTTTTTTTAATTTCACTCTTCTTATTTTCTTGTAAAGGACGAGTCAACACACACCACTTTTCTCACCGGCCCCAGTAAACACGGTCTCTACACCATCACTCTTCCTCAACTAGAGTCGATCAACAAAGTGTATTTTTCGGTTGTACGAGCTTCCACAACCATCTAGCATAGGCGGCTCGGACATCCTCATCAACGTCTTTTGTGTTCTATGCTTTCTCTTCCTTTTACAAATCATAGTTTGTCAAGTCTATGTAATTCTTGTCCATTGAGAAAATCTTCAAAACTCCCTTTATTTGTTTTTGATTTTCGAAGTAATAATATTTTAGACTTGGTTTATTGTGATGTTTGGGGTCCCGCACCTTTTTTATCTTTTGAAGGTCATAGATATTTTATGTTGAGTGTTGCTCATCATTATCGGTACATGTGGATATATCATTTAGCTCAAAAATCTGATGTTTATTCCACTTTTAAATCATTTGTGCAAATGGTCAAACGTCAATTCACCATAAAACTAAAGAATGTTCAAAATGATTGGTGTGCTGAGTTTTGCAATTTAGCTTCGTTTTTCTCTTCGCTAGGAATTATTTCACGTTGTAGATACTGGTCTTACTCTTCTTTCTCAACCATGTGTTCCTCAATATTTTTGGCATTATGCCTTCGATATTGCTGTTTACCTAATCAATCGACTGACCTCTCGCACATCAAGAAAAAGGTCACCTTTTCAACATGATTCAAACGTCAACCCGACTACACTTTTCTTCGTGTCTTTGGGTGCCTATGTTTTCCCCATCTTCGTCCATACAATCATCACAAAATGATTTTCATTCCACTTCGTGTGTCTTTCTTGGCTACATCCCCTCCCATCATGGATAACGTTGTCTTGATATTTTGACCGAGCGTCTTTATTTTGCTCGTCATGTTCGTTTTAATGAAGCACAATTCCCCTTCGATATCCCTAAAACCACTTCATCACCCTCCTTAAAAACATTTCCATATTACTCTTCGGAATCACCTTGTATAATTCTTACCACAGATCATCCAAGCCCACCATCTTCACCACGCTCACCTATCTCCTCTCCATCACCCGTTTCACCATAGTTGAGTACAACTTCTCAAACTTCTACCGCGTCTCTAATGGACAACAATCTCATGTATCGAATACATCAATACCAACACCACCCCACCATCACCACCTCCTATAATTAGGCAACATACCAAAAATCTTCGCCCAAATCCCAAACAACTGGTTCCTTACAATCCTTCCGCAAATCATGTTACTTTCCTCCTCACTAAAATCACTGAACCAACCTTGTTTACTGTTGCCAACAACTCTCCAGAGTGGCGTCAAGCTATGAAAGAAGAGTATGATGATCTCGTAAAGAATGGAATGTAGTATTTAGTACCTCGTGCCTCTAACACCAATGTTTTTTTATGGTAAGTGGGTATACAGGATAAAACATGACAAGAATGGTGCTATCACTTGTTACAAATAGATATTTGTTGCCAAAAGTTTTCGGAAACAACCAGGTATTGATTTTCATAAGACATTTAACCCGGTTTTCAAGTCAACAACTACCCGGGCTGTTTTATCACTTGCCGTTATTCACCCCTAGCCACTACGGTAATTAGATTTTCAAAATAAATTTCTTCATGGAAATCTTAAGGAGAAGGTTTATATGAAACAACCTCCATGATTTATTGATCCAGAACGACCATATCATGTATGTATGCTTCATAAGTCTCTTTATGGCTTAAAGCAAGCCCCACACGATTGGTTTGAGCGCCTTTCTAAGGCTCTCTATGATATCGGTTTTAACGGATCTAAAACGGATCCATCTTTGTTTATTTATGCGCGTGGAAACACATTTGTGTGTATTCTGGTTTATGTGGATGATATCATTGCTGCAGGTAATAACACTGGAACTATCGACAATATAGTTTGTCAACTTGGATCTGCTTTTGCATTAAAAGATCTTGAGCCCCTTAACTACTTCTTAGGTATCGAAATTGTTCCTCATGTGTCTGGTATTAAAAAAGAAGTATATTTTGGAGCTATTACAACGGGTTGGGTGCTTTACAATATGTTACCTTGTCTCGGCCTGACATATCTTTTGCTGTTAACAAGGTATGTCAATATATGCATGCTTCAACGAGAATCATTGTTCTGTAGTAAAATGGATTTTGCATTATCTTCATGGTACGGTTGAACATGGTATGCTCATACGTCGTTCTTCTAGTTCTATTGTTCAAGCTTTTACCGATGTACTATGAAAAGGTAGTCTTGATACTTCTCTTTAAGCTTTCTCAGATTCTGACTGGGCTGGAGATTCAGATGATCGTCGATCCATGGGGGGATTTTCTATATATCTTGGTTCAAACCTTATATCTTGGACCACTCGTAAACAACGTATGATTTTATGTTCCTCTACAGAAGCAGAATATAGAGCTCTTGCTGACACGGTTCATGAGCTCACATGGCTTCAAGCTCTTCTTCATGAGCTTTGTATCCGTTCATCTTCAAGGCCTATACTATGGTGTGACAATCTTGGTGAAACATACTTTTCAGCTAACCCTATCTTTCATGCACGTAGAAAACACAATAGACTATCACTTTGTTCGAGAAAAGGTTGCTTAAGGAGGTCTTCGAGTTTAACATATATATACACATGATCAAATTACAAATATATTTACAAAGCCATAAATAACTCCTCGATTTCTCTTTCTAAGATCCAAGCTACAGGTTGTTTCCCGTCCTTAGATTGTGGGGGCGTGTTAGACCAAAGATATAGATGGGTCGTACCTATTAGGTTATATGTTAGTTGCTTAGTCCTCAAGAATATGTATTAATATATATATATATACATATACAATCTTTGTATAATAATCAGTTACAATAATACAATACCTTGAGGTTTTATATAAACTCTGCCTACTCGGCACTGTTTAGCAAAAATTTCAAGTTTATTTAATGTGTTTTTTTATTAATGGAGAAAGTTTATATGTATTAAATACACGTTAAACTTTGCTCAGTGGATAGTGTTTATAAAAATTTACAAAGTTTTTTTAAATTATATTTAATGTATATTTTATTAATTAAAAATGTTTGTGTGTATTAAATACACTCTAAACTCTCGTTAGTGGACATTTTTTAACAATACCCTTTTACAATTATGAGTCCAATAATCTTAAACTATGGACATTCATCATAATGAAATTAGTAAAAAGTTATATAAATTGCCACATCATAAAATATCATTAATTTACAAATTTTTCATACTATAAACATATTCTCATTATAGAAAAAGCTTTTAGTAGATTTATAAATTTGTCAATTGATATAATCCATTTGGGATTTTACTTTGTTGGGCTATCAAATGGATTGGTCGTTTTGTATCTTTTATCACTGTCTCTGATAATTCAAGGTTTTTCTTTTATGGGTAATATAGTTGGATGACTTATACTGTCTTTATAACACTACTACACAAAAATCGCTCCAAAACATGATTTTTAATGGCTTTTGGTACAATTCTTAAACCTTAGAAATAGAAGTCATGTGTTGGTATTTTATAGTATAGTTAGTTAGTCAAGATCTAGGGGTCAAATAGTCAACGTTTTACTTCGTGTAAAGTATAGAAACCTCCATCCCATTGAAGAGAGGGTGCAACTTCATAATTCATCCTCGTTTTACTCTTTATGTTAGTGTTTTCCTCCTCCTTTTCTCCTTAACCTATTTTCTCTAGTCGGGATTTTGGTCCATATAAAGTGTTTTAATCTTGATTTTGACTTTAACTACCTCTAATGGTCATCGAAAACCACCATAACTCACATTTCACAGGGTCATCACAAATTTCTCTTTTCATTTGACTCTTGCGCTCCATCTTACTTTAAGCTACATTAGTTACACCACTCCCACTTATAATAAAGTACTCACTTTATACTAATATATATTATAAAAAACCGTTACACACATACACACAAATCAAGTAAATAATATAAAAATTGCACAGTTACCAAGTG
This sequence comes from Glebionis coronaria, assembly GCA_025667525.1. Classification (NCBI taxonomy): domain Eukaryota; kingdom Viridiplantae; phylum Streptophyta; class Magnoliopsida; order Asterales; family Asteraceae; genus Glebionis; species Glebionis coronaria. The sequence goes on from CM046877.1 coordinate 620,670,976, forward strand.
GTAATAAATTTACCATTGACAGATGCTTTTGGCCTGTTTCACATGCACCCTATAGCGGTGCTCACTCGCGAGGTATACCCTTACGATTCATCATGTGTGATCGATGAACCCAATCTTCAATTGGTATAAAAAATATAATATGAATATAGATTAATTTCGGGATGTAAAAATCACATTAAATTCGATTCAGCTCGTGTAGTTATGAAGTCTCTTGATGAGTCTAGTTTGGTATCTGGTCTCGTCCCTAGCATCCCGAAGAGTACGGCTTTTTTATGTAATGTGAGTAATAGTGTTAAAAACGCTATTCTTGCCCTCATGTCATTTCTTGAGGGTACTTTACCTACCATGTATCTTGGAGTGCCTCTTATTTCTTCTAGGATCTTTTATAAGGATTTTAAGTTTCTCGTTGAAAAGGCGAAAAATAGGATTGGAGATTGGAAGAACAAGTCTCTCTCTTCTGCGGGTCGATTGCAACTATGCAAATCTATGATCTCTTCTATGCATATATATTGGGCTTTAGCGCTTGTCATTCCTAAAGGTATTTTAGATGATATTCAATAATTAATTCGGGTGTTTCTTTGTTGTAGTGGGGAATTTAGACGGGGGAAAGCCAAAGTAGCTTGGAATGATATTTGCCTTCCGCAAAGTGAAGGTGGTCTCAGTATCAAAAGTCTTGATGTCTTTAATATTGCTCTTATGACAACTCATATTTGGAATATTGTTTCGAATAAAGAAAATAGATTCACATGTACAAGTTAAAAGGTCGTACTTTTTGGGAGATCAAATATGAGTTGGGGGTGGCGTAAATTGCTTCAGATCCGTCCTATGGTTAAACCGTATACTTGGGTTATATTTGTTGACAGGAAAAGGACGTCGTTGTGGTATGATATGCGGGACACTCAATGCTCGTTTATTCAACATGTGTCGCCTAGGGACATTACTCGTGAAGTCTTCCACTTACATAACACAGTATCTGATCTTGTTTCTGCTCATGGTTGGCATTGGCCTCAACGATGGCTCCTTAAAGCACCGAACTTATATCTTATTCCTAGTCCTAGTCTTAATGTGAATATTATGGATAGGGTGTAATGGAGTGATGATACTGGTAAGCTTCAGCTGTTCTCCATCAGTAAGGCGTGGTAGGCGTTTCAGTTTCATAGTAGTGATGTTACGTGGTATCGGGTCGTGTGGTTTTCCTATTCGATTCCCAGGCATAGTTTTCATATGCGGCTCGTGACGAGGCAATGTTTGAAGTCGCAAGATAAACTCAGGCCTTGTCCCGAGTTCTAATGTTGCTAATATTGCTTGTGCTTTGTGTGTGATGCAACCAGACTCACATTCTCACCTGTTTTTCGAGTGCCCTTATTCGGCTAAGGTATGGACTTCCACTCGCACGTTGGCTGGTATGGAGTTACTCCATCCTGTTATGCATGATATAATAGGTTATCTCACTCCTATAGCTGCTAAACATATTGTTCGGAGTGTGGTGAGGCATCTACTAGTGGATGCTTCTACTTATTTATATGGCTTGAACGTAATGCTAGGGTTTTTAAGGGTATCAAAAGGCCGCCTGAAGACTTGAGGGTTTTAATCATGGTTACCATATGCCTCGGTGCTTTAGATTATATGGGGATTAATTTGCTTTTTTTTTCCACTTGTTTAGAAGTTAGAGTCACGTGGCATGTCACTCTTTAGAGGGTTTTGTCAAGCTCCAGCTTGAGGTTAATGTAGTACTTCAGCCACATTCCATTATACTTCATTGGGTTTTTTGTGATTAATGCACATTTACCGGGGGTAAGATTTTACCCAAAAAAATCACATTAAATTCGAGCACATTCTCTCTAGACAAGACATGTTATAAAACAACGCATCATTTTTTTTATCAAAAACTCATTTTTATGTGTTATTTTATAAAACATAGTGGATTAATTAACAATAGTGATTTTAGTAAAGATTCAGTTCGTAAAAAATTGATTGAAAAGCTTTACGGTTGTGATTTTTAGTTGTTTTGAGCATAAAAATCTCGATTAGCTAAAACAATCTCAGTGTCCACTTGTCACATTTACTCGTTGAACTCATGTGATAAATCCTTTGTTTCACTCACTTTTAGTGCAAGATAACCCTAGATAAATCTTTTAGAGACATTCTTTCGTTTCTTAACCCCACGACGAAGTGTTGTTTTATGCACTTTTTCGGGATAATTTAACCTCTATATTTATGCATGTGTCTAAAAAATATCATTATTCCTTAGTTTATGTTATTTTAAGATTTTGGAATCACTTGGATGATTTGGAAGCTTTTCGGATCATTTGCAAGCAATTCAGAAGAAGTCAAGACAATTACACAATGTTTAACGATCAAGCTCAACAATAAGACTTACAGGAGCTATCAACGTCGTCAGGATTAATAGCCGACATCATCTGGAGTCCACTTGTGATGACGTCACACACTTTACACGACGCCGTATAGCCAAAATCTGCACACATACTCAGATTTTGACGATTTAAGCGGCCACACTAGAGCGATGAAAAATCTACTAGAACGTGAACAATAGCCATAGACTTCGTCGAGCCTAAAGCCTGATGTTGTTAAGTCATCCTGGCGAGCCTATTCCATCGTTTTCTCTATAAATACAACCCCACAACTTGTTTTTGCAAGCCCCCAACCTTAGATCTGATTTTAGAGTTTGAGTAGATGTTTTTCATCAACTTGGAGGCTCTACTCCATCTTATTAACATCTTGTAATCAATAGTTAGTCTATTGAATTATATATTAATTATATCTTCAATTCTTTTTGTGATTATGGTTTTGATTCATTCATTATCTTGTATGTGTTTTGCTTGGTTTTAACCTCTAACCGAACCAAACTGAGCTTAGTAAAACCGACATAATTATACTAAACAAAAAACCAAACCGAAAATGGTCGGTTCGGTTTAAGTTGGGTCGGTTAGGCCTGGTTTGTCCGTTCGGTTTAGTTTTCGGTTGGTTTCCCTCCGCCCTAATTAGTATCATCGATTTCTAGAATTCACAAAGCAAGATCTTACACAAGGACTATAAATTTTTTACCCAGATGGAGGAAAAGACTTGGCGCAAGTGTGGCACTGTTCTACGCCACACAATGCTTTTTTTCTTCTAAAGTTGCCATTTATTGATACGTACAATTTCCGATATTCTTCTATTATGGTGAGAACTTAGTTTAGCCCAAAAGCTCTCTATCGCACAATTTAGGTTTTCTAGACCGTCACTTTTACAATTTATATTTATTCGACTAGGGGTGTAAACGACTCGAGTCGTTCGTGAAAAGCTCGGAACAAAGCTCTTTTGAGTTCGCGAGCCTTAATGAGCCTAGCGTTTTATAAACGATCTTATTAACAAGCTTAATAACAAGCTTAAATTAGACATATATATTACGAGCCAAGCTCGAGTCATGTTTTATTTTACGTTTCCAAATTGTATAAACGAGCCGAGCTCGAGCCTGTCAAACATACCACGATCCGAGCTCGAGCTTTGTAAAATTTTAATGAGCTATGTTTCAGCGTTGGCAGGCTCGGGCTCGGCTCGACTCTTTTTCACCCGTATTTAGTACTATGGCAATAATTTTATTTGTGCAATACCCCTTGATAATGGTATGTGTCTCTTTGGAAAAAGTAGTAGTGGTGAGAAATAGTCCACAAAAGATATAGATTAACGAAAACACCTTGACTTTAAGTGCCTTTTGACACCATATATTGTCCACCACACAAGCTTCGACACATCTCTTGGCCAGGCCAGAGGAGCACCAACTAGAGTGAGCACTTGCACGAGCCGACACATCTCGTAACCAAGACTCAAAATCTCTCTAGTGACCCATAGATTTTTTAGAGGTGCTTACCAATAGAGCCGAATCCCTTTCGAAGTAGTGAGTAGTAGTAGTATTTTTTTATATAAACTCGGATGTACGTGTAATCATAATGTGTAAAACAATTTGTTAGGACCATTGTAATAGTTATATGTAATAGGTAGACTAGGAGGTATGTAGTTCCTCCTGGTCCTAGTAGTAGTAGGAGCAAGTCCTGCTCCTGGTCCTAGTCGAAGTCAAACTTTATTATTTACTTAATATTCTGTTAGGATATGCATGAGATATGTTAGGAAAGGATATGCATATCAGTTTTACACGTTTTCTTTAATGATGTATTAGGGTTTCCTTGTAGTATAAAAGGAACCTTAGGCAGAAGGGTTAGACACACCTTCACAAACGTAGTTCTAGTCATTATCAATATTAGAAATCCTTAGAAAGGATCAAGTCTTTACAGTTATTATGTTCTTCTTAATTATATTTATATTCTACATTCATATTGTGTATAGAGTCTCTTTGTGATTTGACTTGTGATTACAGAAGTCATTCACTGGTCCTCACAGGGTGCAAGATCTACATCTAGTAGACCCAACAAGTGGTATCAGAGCCTAGAAGGGTCTCTATACAAGAAGAATCAAGTTTTCTTATTTCTGACAATTTGTTTATCATGTCTGCCTCAACTTCTACTCAAACAGGAGAAGACAGCACTCCTAAAATTGTGCAACCTCAGCAGATCCTGGCTACGGTCTCCAACACGAATGGAAAATTCCCTCTTCTGAAGAAGGGTGAATATGATAACTGGGCAATGAAGATGGAATGGTGGATCACCAACACTGATCAAGATCTTTGGAAGATCATTCTGAATGGGAACAACAGGAAGCTTACTGGACGAGACAAGAACGGTAATATTACTCTTCTTGACCCTAAATCTCATGAGGAAATCATAGCTATTCAGAAGGAGGTAAAAGCAAAAACGATTTTGCTTCAATCTCTTCCTGAAGATCACATGGGTTACTTCTACCATTTGGATGATGCCAGAGAGATCTGGAATGGCATAAAAGCAAGGTTCGGCGGGAATGAGGAGTCAAAGAAAATGCGAAGGTCCATGCTGAGAGATGAATTTACCGAATTCAAAATCTCAGAAACTGAAGGTCTAAATCAAGGGTATGATAGGTTCTAGAAGATATTGAGCCAGTTGAATCAACTTCGGTCAAAGCCTGATGATGGTGACATTAATGCAAGGTTTCTTAAAGCCTTACCTTACTCATGGAATCAGGTGGTGATCTCTCTCAAAGCCAAAGGTGGGCTTGACTATCTCACCTTTGATGATCTGTTTCATAGGCTCAGAACATTCGAACCCTATGTGAGAGGATTTCCTAGTGACTCTTTTCCCACCCCTGCTAATTCAGCCTTTGTGAGTTCTATGGCATCTAGTCCCATGTCATATGCAAGTAGCCCAAGCAATACTGTCTCCTCTCAACATACTGTTCAACATACTTCTGCTCCTGATCCTACTGCCAAGTCTGGTAGTATGGTAGAAGCTGTTCTTCATTCTTTTGTGGCTGATGTTAATGCTGAACAACAACTTGCTTTTGATGACTTCAAACAGGTCGATAAACTTGACCTGGATGAGATGGATCTTAAATGGCAGATGGCCATGCTTACCCTTAGGGTTCACAAGTTCGAGAAGAAAGCAGGAAGGAAATTTAATTACAACCCTCGGGAGGCAGCAAGATTCGATAGAAGCAAGGTACGATGCTATAACTGCCAGCAACAGGGTCACTTTGCAGAGGAGTGCCCTAGCAAGAATGATCAGGAGAAGAGCAGGTACTCCGCTTTCAAGGTTCAGGAGGTAAAAGATGACAGGAAGGCATTGGTATCTGTTGACTCTATGGTCAACTGGAATGATCATCAGGCTTCTACTCTGGAATCAGCTGAATCCTCGACTGACGTGTTTGCAATGATTGCTGGGAATCTCTCTGATGCAGAAGAAGCAGACGAGTTTGCTCTTATGGGCATCTCACCTCAGGTACAACATTGTCCTCTTGGTTGTCATGATAAATACTCAGAATTATTGTCCCAACTTAATGAAGTAAATGATCAAAATGATAAGTATTTTTTAGAGGTTCAAGCCTATAAGGCTTCATTAAACACATTGGAACAACAAAAGAGGTGGTTACAAGATACACAACGTGTGTATGAGGATAAAATCAAGATACTAAGCATTGATTTAGAAAACACTACAAATATGCTTAAATATACAGATGCTGAAAGAGATGCTAGTATCAAAGAAAAAGAAGAGATGCACGCTAAATTAGATGCTACAATGCTAAGATTTGACAAATGGCAAAAGGCACCTAAAAATCTTTCAAAATTAATTGATAGTAGCATGTCTGGAAGAACTAAAAGAGGCTTAGGATTTGAAAAATATATTGATTCGGAAGATGTATTTGATTTATCTTTCTCAAGTATCTTTGATGCCGACAAAGAGGATGAGGGCAAACCTAGTTACAATAGGTTTAAACCAGCAGCAGAAATGCATGTTGTCCCTCCTCCTCTTACTGGAACTTTTATGCCCACCTCATGGCATAATGACTCGGATGGATCACAGATGCTTGAGTCCCCAACAAGTTCTACTAACACTAATGACTTTGTCTCATGTACTTTCAGTGACAAAGCCGGTGACTCTGCATCTAATGGTTCAAGTGACGAGTCAAGACCTTCAAGTTCCAAGTTGAATGAACATGCTGCTACTGGTGCTAGGAAGTGTGAAGAAAAAGTTGCTGTCAAGTCAAGTGTGTCTGGTCCTTGTTTATTGAGTCCTAGGAAGAATGTTTTTCCTAGAAATGTGTGTAATAAAGTAGGCAGTATGAAACAATCTCATTCTAATAAAAGGTCTTTCAAAACATGTTTTGTTTGTGGCAGTTCCTTTCATTTAATTAAAGATTGTGATTTCTATGACACACATGCATCTGTTAAGCATGCTTTTCCTGCTCCTGGTTTACCAGGGGCTGCTTCATATGCTTCTAGAAGACTTAATCCTAGTGCTCCAATGTTTAATACTTCTAGAGTATCCTCTCCTTTCGCGTCTGATTATTGGAGAGATAGTGGATTCCAAACAACCAGTAATTATTTTCAAAATTTTAATCCAATCTATCCGCATAATTTAGACCACACGTATTTTGGTTTGGGAAATTTGGAAACTGCTGTTAAGCCCTCAGCAGGTTGTTCTTGGTCAAATAATAATACTCATATGATGCATAGGCGACCAAGGAACAATGGTGGATCTCATCAATCTTCTAGGCTTTCTTCTATTGATCCACAAGGCATGCTCAAACCTGAAAAGGTTTGGGTCCCCTTAAGACACTAACTTTTGCATTTTTCTTATCTTGTTGTTGTAGGTTACTCCATACCAGGATCCTAGTCTAGGCATTGTTGATAGTGGTTGCTCCAGGAGCATGACTGGCAATAAAAGTCTTCTCTCTAACTTTGTACCATTTCATGGAGGCAAGGTCTATTTTGGTGGAGGTGAAGGCCGAATCACTGGCAAAGGAACGATAAAGACTCCAAATCTAAATTTTGAGCAGGTCTACTATGTGGAAGCACTTTAACACTTCAACTTGATATCGGTCTCTCAAATTTGTGACAAGAAGCATTTTGTACTCTTCACCGATACTGATGCACTTGTGCTTTCCAAAGATTTTCAGCTTCCGGATGACTCACAAGTTTTACTCAGAATCCCTAGAAGACACAATCTATATAGCATCAAGTTGAATGAAGTCAACCCTACTGGTCAACTAGCATGTCTGGTTGCAAAAGCCTCAGAAGATGAAGCCACTAAATGGCACCGAAGGATGGGGCATGTGAACTTAAAGACCATTCACAAACTTGCAAATCTGAATCTAGTCTCTGGTTTACCTCCCAAGACGTTTCGAAATGATATAAATTGTATTGCCTGCAGCAAAGGCAAAAAGCACAAAGCATCCTTCAAGGCCATTACTGCTCTAAGTCTAATTACTGAACCATTGCAGCTTCTACACATGGACTTATTTGGTCCTACTTCCATCAGGAGTCTTGACCACAAGCAATTCTGTTTGGTGGTAACTGATGGTTATAGCAGGTTTACGTGGGTGTTCTTCATGGCTGCCAAAAGTGAGACCTACTCAATTCTTAGAGATTTTCTTACCTTGATAGAGAATCAGCTGTCCAAGAAAGTTAAAGGTATTCGTTGCGACAATGGAACCGAGTTTAAAAATAAAGACCTCATCGCACTTTGCAATGATAAGGGCATCAAAAGAGATTATAGTGCTGCTAGGACTCCTCAACAGAATGGTGTGGCAGAATGAAAGAACAGGACACTAATAGAAGAAGCAAGAACTATGCTTGCCGTTTGCAAGCTTCCAACCATGTTCTGGACAGAAGCTGTTAATACTACAAGTTATGTTTTGAATAGGGTTTCTATTACCAATCCTCATAAGAAGACTCCTTATGAGCTTCTCACGGGCAAAGTTCCAAATATTGCTCATTTGAAGCCTTTTGGGTGTCCAGTCACCATTCTGAATACTAGTGACTATTTGGGGAAGTTTGATGGCAAGGCAGATGAAGGATACATTGTGGGATATTCAGCTCATTCTCGGGCGTATCGTGTCTACAATCTTCAAGCCAAACGGATCATTGAAACTATTAATCTCAGGTATTTTGAAGAGAAGTCAAACATCCAAGGCAAAGGACCACAAGTGTTTGCAACTTCTAGTACTGGTGTTCCTTCTAGTCTTTCTGATTCAGATGATGCGGATGACATTTTTGTGGTTCCATCCTATTCCACCTCGGTTTCTCCTACTCCTCCTAGCGATGCAACTCCATTGGATGTACAGGATTCCTAAGCAGCTCTTGACACTCTTCTCAAACAACAACACGAAGCTACTAAAGCAGCTGCTCAAGGTAGTTTTGAGTTTCCCTTGGTTGAGCCTACTGACAAAGTTGCTTCTGGTACTCCAGCTTCTGCTCCTAGTGCTAGCTTATCACCTACTGGTACTCCGGCTAGTGAGTCTGCTTCCAATACACGTTTCTCCAGTCCTTCTGATTTGGGGAACCATGCAAAGAAGTCTTCTACCAAGCTGGATGATATTCATAAACAACCGGTAGATGGGATTTTCCAAAATGCTTCATATGATGCTGACTTTGTTGGTGATCTCAATAACTTGGCACTAGAAGTGGAGGTTTCTTCCAATCCACTCTTGCAATCACATAAAGATCATCCTACCACTCAAATCATTGGAGATCCTGGTTCTACTGTCAAGACACGCAGAATGCAACAGAAGGCCTCGTCTGATCATCATGCTCTTGTGGGCTATATTGAGGATCAACAGCGTAATAATCATACGGACTTTCAGCACTGTTTGTTTGCTTGTTTTCTTTCACAGGTGGAACATAGGTCTGTTTCTCATGCACTTGAGGATCAAATTTGGGTGGAGGCTATGCAGGAGGAAATGCAGCAATTCTTGTTTCAGAATGTTTGGGTTCTGGTTGACTTACCAGATGAAAAGACAGCTATCAATACCAAATGGATTCTCAAGAACAAGAAGGATGCACGGGGAATTGTCGTAAGGAATAAAGCTAGGCTTGTCGCACAAGGACACACTCAAATTGAGGGCATTAACTATACTGAAGTCTTTGCACCGGTTGCACGAATCGAGGCCATTCGTCTGTTCTTGGCCTTTGCTTCTTATGTTGGCTTTACGGTGTTCCAGATGGATGTCAAGAGTGCATTTCTCTATGGCAAAATTGACGAGGAAGTGTATGTTACTCAACCTAAGGGGTTTGTAGATCCACTTCATCCCAAGAAAGTCTACAAGGTGGTCAAGGCTCTTTATGGGTTACATCAGGCTCCTAGAGCTTGGTATGAGCGTCTTTCAACTTTCTTGTTAAAGAATGGCTATAGAAGAGGTACTATTGACAAAACACTATTTCTTCGGCGGAATTCCAAGGATATTATCCTTGTTCAGGTTTATGTGGACGACATTATCTTTGGTTCTACAAGGAAGGAGTGGTGTGATGAGTTTGAACACTTGATGAAAGGCGAATTTCAGATGAGTGCAATGGGAGAACTGTCATTCTTCCTTGGTCTTCAGGTCAAGCAACAATCGGATGGGATTTTCATCAGTCAAGATAAATATGTCCATGAGATTCTTCAGAAGTTTGACATGGATCCTCTAAGACCAGCAGCAACTCCTTATGAAGTTGCTAAAATCAAACTTAAGAATGAGCCAGACCCCCCGGTAAATGTTCACATGTACAGGTCTATGATTGGCTCTCTCATGTATTTGACTGCATCACGTCCAGGCATTATGTTTGCAGTAAGTGCTTGTTCTAGACACCAGGTGACTCCAACGGTTTCGAACTTAAATGCCGTGAAGAAGATTTTCAAGTATATCAAGGCTCAACCTAAATTGGGTCTATGGTATCCTAGAGAATCTCCTTTTATTCTAGAAGCCTATAGTGATAGTGACTATGCTGGTGCTAATAATGATAGGAAGTCTACTACTGGTGGTTGTCAATTTTTGGGTCGTCGACTTATTTCATGGCAATGCAAGAAACAGACAATCGTCGCTACTTCTTCAACAAAAGCTGAATACGTTGCGGCTGCTAGTTGTTGTAGACAAGTTTTGTGGATCCAAAATCAGATGTTGGATTATGGTTTCAGTTTCATGAATACCAAAATTTCTTCTGACAATCAAAGCACTATTTGCATTGTGAAGAATCCTGTTTTTCATCATCGGACGAAGCATATTGAAATTCGGCATCATTTTATACGGGATGCCAATGAGAAGAAGCTGATACAGGTTCTTAAAGTTCATACGGATGACAATGTTGCTGATTTGCTGACTAAAGCTTTTGATGGTCCTCGGTTTAACCACTTGGTGGTTCATATTGGGATGGTCAATCCTTGAGGTCTAGGATTGAGGGGAGGCAAAGCCTAAGGGGAGGCTTTGTGTACATATTAGGTCAGACTAACGTATTAATAGTCTTTAACAGCATAGTTTCTTGGTTCTGATGGTGTGTGGTGCTTATGATGGAGGATTTTTGCTCTCTTCTGGTGGATATGGCCTTATATGACTAGCTTCTGGTCCTCTTTGGTCAGCTTCTAGTTATAATTGGTTGGCTTCTGGTGGTTTAAATTCTTCCATGTCAAGTGGTGTTTGGCTCCTGGTACTGGTCTGGCATACTGTTCATTCCTTTTGTCCTTTGTTAATCACGTTTTGCTCCTGGTTTGACCATTGTGTGCTTTGACTTTTGGTCAACGCTCATATTCCTGGTATTTACAAGTTTGAATTCAGCATGTTAATTGGGAGTTGGTTATTATGTTAAAAAGGGCAAGTGGTTACTATGCAATTATGGTTTAATTTGAAAGGGCAACCCCCCATTAATAGGGGTCAATGAACAGTTACCACTTTCTTTATATATGGTCAACATACACCCTTGACTCACTCATTACAATTAACACACACACAAAACCGCTTCTACTCTTTACACCCTAATCCCAATCCTTCTTCCATCAATTCATCAAGATCCATGGCTGCTCTTGCTTACCAACCTGCTCACAACCATGTTGCTTATCTGGGTGATGGTCCAAATCGTGAACATTTTGCTGACATCTTGGATTTCATTGAAGCTTCTAACTTAAGGTTTGCATTTACTGTCTGTCCCACCATATATGATAGTGTGCTACGTCAATTTTGGGCATCTGCTCAACTTGTGAATGTGGCTGGACGTCCACGTGCACTCCATGCTACCATAGATGGACGTGCATATGTGGTGAATGAGGCTTCTATTCGCTCTTCTCTTCATCTTCAGGATGAGGGGGGTGTTGAATCCATCCCCAATTCGGAAGTATTGGAGGGGATGGCTGCTATAGGTTATGAACATGGGGGGAAGTTTAAAAATAGGTTTTCCCCTCAATGGAAGCTTCTGGTTCACTTTTTAATCCATTGTATGAGTCCCAAGTCTGGGAGTTGGGATGCTTTCCCTACTCCTTTGGCTACTGGTCTTATTTGCTTAGCCCAGGGTAGAGTGTTTAATTTTTCTCATTATCTATTTGAGGGGATGGTTAGTAATTTGTCTACTGCTGGTTCGAGAAAGAAGTTTTTAATGTACCCTAGGTTTCTTTAGCAAATCCTTGTTTGTATTCCTCGTGATCGGACTGAGCATGTGCCGTCTAAACTTACAGCAAAAGTATATTACAATATGATAAATGGGTTTACTGGGGACTGGAGGCCCCTGACTGAAGCCATGTTGGGATTGGCTCAGGGTCCTATGGGTGAGGAGGAGGAGGCTCCTGAGTTTGTGGTGATTGATGATGACCCAATAGAGGAGGAGGCTCCTACTGTTGGTGCCACTCCTGTGGTAGAGGAGGAGCTAGTTGAGGAGGTGGTGGTTGAAAAACCATCTCCTACCAAGGCTGGTCCTTCCTCAGTCCCACAAAGGTCTCCATTTGTGGAGACTCCACCTCCTAGTCCTGCCCCACACTCGACTAATATACCGTTTGATGCTAATACTCCACATGTTGACCCACATGTTGCTTCGGGCTCCAATGATGCTTTCCCTGATCCAAGTTCTCTTGGTGGGCAGGCGGAGGAGCCTACTACACTGATATCTTTGCTTGATCTTATGCGCAGGTTCCATGAGTGGATGGTTTGTTTGGAGGCTGATTTAAACCAACATCGGAAGCTTACACGGGAGTTTGTTCTTCCTCTGGCTGATCGCATCAAGGCGTTGGAAACTCAACAACGTCATCGCAAGAAACATGTGGTCCAGTCAGAATCTGAGGATGAGGGTGCGGAGAATGTTGAGGATGGCTTGACATTGTTGGCAAAGGCTGCCTTTGCTGATAAAGTTTATGAGGATTTGCCGGTTCCTCCAACGTCTTCCAATGTTCCTTCTCTTGGTGCTATTCCCCCTTCTATGGGTGGTGATTCTGATCCTGCTGATGGTCCTTCTGCTGGTCCCTCTCCTGATTTGAAGGGCAAGGCCCCAATGACTGATGCTCCATCCTCATCTCGCAAGCGTACCCGTCGCCAGATTGAAGAGGAAAGACTTGGTGAGGAGGCTGCTCGTCGGGTTCAAGCTGAGATTGATGAAGCTGATAGGGTTGCTGAGGAAGAGCTTCGAGAGCGCAGGCGTGCACAAATTCAGCATGATGCCATGCATTGGAGTGATAGTGAATGGATGCAAGTGTTGACTGTTCTCACTCGGGATTATGCTCAGTTTAAAGATCTTTTGGGTGATGATGTTGATGAACACAATTGTATTCCGAGGGCTATGGTCATGATGCGTAAGCACCAGTTGGCTCTTGCTGCAGAACTTAAGAAACAACGAAGGAATAGACCTTTATCTCGGGCTGAGGAGCGCCAGCAGATGCAACGTTATGTGAAATATCAATCTGCTGCTCATTTCAATGCTCCGTGGACTTGGGCTCGGGTGCGGGCTTTGACTTTTGATGAGCTAAAGGCCCTTTATGAGAAGATGGTTAAGCGTCAGAGTCAACCTATTCTGGAAAGATTTATTTACCATCCTCGTGGTATGACTTCTTCTATGCCTGCTGATTCTACTGGTCTTTCGTCTGCTCCCACTCATGGTTCTGCTGCTAGTCCATCTGGTTTTGTTGATACTTCAGTTGGTCCTTCTACTACACCTTTGGTTGCTCCTATGGGTTCTACTGCTGGTCCTGCTACTACCATCTTTGCTACTACCACCACCACTCATGCTTCTACCACCACATCTATTACTACCACCACCACACATGTTCCTGCAAGCACCTTTGTTACCACCACCATACCTACTACATCTGATGTGCCATCTCCTTCACCACCAGCCCTTGGAACTCAACCTAATCCTACTTCTGATGTAGCTCCTAGTGGTCCATTGGGTGGACACGTTCATGAGTCTACTTCTACTGCTTTCCCTGCTGCTCCTGCGGTTAAGGTAAAGGTTGAATCAACACCTACTGATCCCACACCAAGACGTTCCATACGCCAGAAACAAGCTCGTCGTGTTCGCCGTGGTAAGACAGTTCCTTTTGAGAAGCGTGATCCTGAGAATTTAATTGATGCAGCTTCTGACAGTGATTCTGATTTACCCTTGGGCAATGGCAACATTACTGGTTATATGGTTGAGCGTTCTACCACACTTCCGGGTGGCGTATCCCATCGGATTACTATGAGTGATGGGTCTGTGCGATTGGCAACGGGTTTGCAGGGTGTGTTATCTTGGGCTGACCGTATGGATCTTATGGCGTTGTTTGGACTTGTTGATTCTAGTATGCCGTTTGACCCCATGGCTGTGTCTTCATGGCCTGGTATGCGAATCTGGGCTGATCTCAAGCTGATGTTGGATCCTCCTCCAAATGCTCCTGTTTCGGGCATATGGAAGGATCAAATGCAATGGGAGATTCTGCGCTGGAAGCTATATGCTGGATGTGGAGTTCATATATTGGAATTAGAATCTGGTCATATGGTGTTTATGCTGACGGATGTGGAGTATCCTTTGACTATTTCTTCCATGGAGGCGATGTTGGCGAGTCACCTGCAAATTTCTACTGCTCCTTCTGGGAATGAGTCAAGTACGGCCACGGCATTGGTAGAGGGTATTCAGGCGCGGTTGCTAGCAGATAAAAAGGTTGCTTCTGGTATGTAAGGTGATTGGGTTGTAAGTGTTTATGCTTTGTATTTTTGTTCATTTGTTCTTATTTTTATTCTTTTCACCAATGTGTACAATGATTGGTGAACTTCATTCTTTATAGTTAAAAAAAAAGAAAAAAAAAACACAACACATTTCATAAAAAAAAATATATACTTTTTATATAATATCTGCTTATACTTTAAACACAGTTTAGATTTTATACTTATACATAATATCCCTTGGCTGCTTCACAATGTGGTTCCTGATTTGAGCTTGTCCTGGTACTTGGTTCACTTGGTGTTGGACGTGGTCCACACAACAAATGGTTCTCAACTTACCATGTCCAATCGACAAGAAAAAGTTGATTCACCTTGAGGGTACGGCTCCTGGTGCGATTCTCAAATCCGTTGATGGTTGCCAGGTTACCCAAAACTGGATGGTTTTCACTTGCCATAGTCTTGGACTGAAAAGTGGCTAATCCAAGGGGGTACGGCTCTTGGTAAAGATCTTATCAAATCCGTTGATAGCTGTAATAGCTTGCTTAAAGCTATAGGGTGTTCAACTCACCGATGCTTCATTGCTAAGAGTTGGCGAGTCCAGAGGGGTACGGCTTCTGGTAAAGACGCATCAAATCCGTTGACGACTGTGATGATTTGCCTAAAATCATCAGGGTACTCCCACTCACCATTGATTCACGTTCTAAGAGTTGGGCTGGGTTCTAGTCTCCTAGGGTGATGCTTATTACACCAGAATGACAAGCTAGCCCAAGAGCGAGCAGCTACTTGGTAAAGGCTCATCAAATCTGCTCATGTTGCTGAAAAGATTCAACACGATGCTGATTTGTTCCAAGCTTTGGAGAAGCTTTTAGTGTTTCATGTTGCGGCTGTTACTCTCATTCTTATCTTGTTGATGCTGCTATTTGTTTTGCTGATACAATCCTCGGGCTTTCTTTGCACGTTTTCCAGGAAACTTGAACTCAACAGGTCAAATTCAAGTTTAGGGGAGGATTGTTAGGACCATTGTAATAGTTATATGTAATAGGTAGACTAGGAGGTATGTAGTTCCTCCTGGTCCTAGTAGTAGTAGGAGCAGGGTCCTAGTCGAAGTCAAACTTTATTATTTACTTAATATTCTGTTAGGATATGCATGAGATATGTTAGGAAAGGATATGCATATCAGTTTTACACGTTTTCTTTAATGATGTATTAGGGTTTCCTTATAGTATAAAAGGAACCTTAGGCAGAAGGGTTAGACACACCTTCACAAAACGTAGTTCTAGTCATTATCAATATTAGAAATCCTTAGAAAGGATCAAGTCTTTACAGTTATTTTGTTCTTCTTAATTATATTTATATTCTACATTCATATTGTGTATAGAGTCTCTTTGTGATTTGACTTGTGATTACAGAAGTCATTCACCGGTCCTGACATGGTGCAA
The DNA here is from genome assembly GCA_025667525.1 of Glebionis coronaria. Taxonomy (NCBI): domain Eukaryota; kingdom Viridiplantae; phylum Streptophyta; class Magnoliopsida; order Asterales; family Asteraceae; genus Glebionis; species Glebionis coronaria. The sequence goes on from CM046877.1 coordinate 620,686,926, forward strand.
GATCTACATCTAGTAGACCCAACACAATTCTTAATGCTAAACGTTTCTAAATGCTACTTCATGGAGCGCCGAAAAATGAGCATTCTGAAATTTTCTTTGATAAAACTTCTTGCTGAACATTAAAAATCATAACACTGCTCACCGCTTCTAAATGGTCTACGCTAGACACACCCACAATCCGACCCTTAGACACACACTACCTATCTTAGAAATGAATGTATATAGAGTACTCATGTATATATATATATATATATATATATATATATATATATATATATATATATATATATATATATATATATATATATATATATATATATATATATATATATATATATATATATATATATATATATATATATATATATATATATATATACTACTTTATAATGCATTTAGCCCATTCTATTTTAAGTAGTCTTAAAAAAATTCAGTCTTAACATTTCTTTATTAGGAAATTTATATACAAAATCGTTTTCAAATTCTATTTAAATACATACGTTTTTGCAAGAAAATGAATACTTTACAAACATAACTCAAAGTTATTACATTAGAATTAATGCCTTCAATACTTATTTTGTAACAGCTTCAATGTAAAGGCCATTTAAAATCTAAGTATGTAACAGCCTATTTAAGATGTAAGTGAGGTATTTAATAGCCTTCTAGCCCACTTTAAATAGTCGTCGTTGTCATTCTATGCTTATTTTGTAGATGAATATAATTTCAATTCATATTACAAATACAGGTAACTCTTTGTTTTTAAATCTGATGTTTTTAAGGGAGTATGTTCTCTTTTTTTTAATGATATTTTTAAAAGAATACCAAGAATTGATACTTATTGTGGTGCTTCACTACTGCATCTACTTTCTCTAGATATTGTGAAAGATTTTCTTTTTTTAATGGCACAGGCACTTTACATGAAGAAGATGCACTTTACATGAAGAAGATTCTTTGAAAGTGTGAAAATTAGTGACGAAAAATGAATAAGTACAGATATTGTATGATTTAGATGATTATTGTTAATTACGGATTTACAGTGATCAATTGCGGAGTACAAAGTAGCATAGCTGTTGCTGTATGAGATGCTTAGATTTTGATTCATGTATCTCCATATAGATGTTGTGTCCTATCATTGTCACTTGTGAATGTGAACATTGAGTGCTTCCAAGTTTTCATTGGTGATCTACTATTAAATCTTCTATATGGTTTTAGTTGACCCAAAGTCCTATTAGTCTGTTTTAGTTGATCCCAAGTCCTATTAGCCTATTAGTCTGTTGGCTATTTATTCAGCAAACACCATGTTCATGCTGCGAGATAATAGTCAAGCATAGTTCGTCCATAGTTTGAGAGTTAAGATGAAACGAAACTAACATATGGTCTTGGAAGGGAAAAGTGAGATTTTTTTTATAAATTTGTAGGTCAACTTCTTACGTTTTGGAACAATAGAACAATGATCGAGTGTACGAGGACATCGTCAAGAAACTTGATGTATTTGATAAACATTTAGGCCACTCTAATTGATTAGCAATTTCATGATTTGCGGCGATCTCCTTTTCGTCTTTTTGTCACAATAGATCAAAACTGATGATTTGTTGACATTATCAAGGTTCATATTTTAATATGAAAAATTCATAAATTAAATGATGTTTTTATGCCTTGAATTTTATACGTAGGTATATTTTGTAATTTTACACTATTTTCCAAAACCATCAACGGGATTTAAATATTTCTCTCGTAGAGTCACAACTATAGTCTACAAGTATCATGCATAACAAATAATTCTCCATTAGACTTCATAATTAACTCTTTAATAGTTTTCTAAACTCTATGATTTATACATGTTCGAGCATTTCTATTGGATCAAAATAATTTGAAACTTAACAAGAATTTGTTGATGATGAAGTATGATCGTGATGCTAAAGTGAATGATTACGATGACCAATGATGATGTGGGAATCGATAGCGATGCCAAAATGGATGATAAGTGAATCATCCACTTTTACATGTATCTAATTCTCATATACTTTGAACTATAATTTGGACATTTTGTATCAAAAGACCATAGTTTTTAACATTCTTGTATTATATCTATCCAGTGCACACTTTCGAATAGTTCTTGTTATGAAACTATTGTCTTTAAATATCAATAGCATAGTATAACGTTGTAAGTTTAAAAAAGCGTCAATAATATTTTATAGAAGGGTTTTTAACTGGATTTTTCGCTAAAAACGGGTCCGGTCACCTAATTGGGTCACGACTCAACCGACCAGGTCAAGTCGGATTTTAAAACGTTGGTAAACGTTGTAACATCCAATTTCATGACCAGCGAATCTAATAACATTTGTTCATCGCAATATAGAGTCACAGGGTACCAGCCGCCGCATTGCGCGGGTACCCTGCTAGTATATATATATATATATGGGAGAGTTAAAATAAAAAGGATTTTTTTTGTGAGAATGATAAGAAGGATTTTTAGCCAATCATTTAAAATCAATGGATAAGATCAATCCATATTCCTAACTAACTAACTAACTAACCACCAAAACACGATTTTAAAAAAGTCTTCAAAAAATTCTGAAAAATGGTCGGATTTGTTGGTGCATAAAAAAGTTGTGAATAAACGCTTTTTAATTTTGACTTTTTTACGTTTTTCTGATGCACAAAAAACAAAATTTGATGCACAAACACGTGAATTTTGGTGTACAAAATTTTTTTCATTCAAAAAAATTTCAATTTATTATAGTTTGATGCGGAATCATATTTTAAAGAAAAAAGTCAAAAGAAGTTGGCATAAAAATGAATTCTTGATGCACAAAAAACCTAAAAAACGTAAAAGAAAACGTTTTTGTGCATCAAAATTCCGTTTTTGTGCATTAAAAAAGCGTAAAAAACTTCAAATTAAAAAAACTTTTTTCACAAAACTTTTTTGCACCAACATACCCTGGAATTTTTTCATAATTTTTGGAGAATTTAAAAAAAACACGTTTAGATGGTTAGTTAGTTAGTTAGTTAGTTTATTACGATCGTGATTTAATCTCATCCATTGATTTTAAATCAATGACTGAAAATCATTTTTATCCTTCTCCCAAAAAAAAGTGTATATATATATATATATGTATATATATATATATATATATATATATATATATATATATATATATATATATATATATATATATATATATATATATATATATATATATATATATATATATATATATATATATATATATATATATATATATGGGCGAGTTATATGCAGAACTCATTTTAGGTGTAGAACTATGCAGAACTATTTTAAACCAATAGAAATTTAGTAATATTAAATCTTTTGACTTTATTCAAAAGGGTAAAATTGTAAAACACAATTTCACTTTCTTATTTATTATTTTTTTTAATTAAAATCGTTTATAACTAATTTAATCTTCCAAATCAAAAAATTACAAAATTTCAATTTTTTTTTGTAACATACATGTTTTTTTATCATTATAATAATTTAGATAAGTAAGTACGTACATCAGGAGTACATGTTTCCAACAACGTACATGTTTTTTAATAAGTCAGATGAATACTTGTTTATTATTATTATAATAATTTAGATAGATAAGTACATTAAACTTGCTTTTGCTTAAAACGGAAATGATAAGTACATGCATGTTTTTATAGCTTACATTCTTTAATCTTCTAAAGTTATAGTAATAAAAAACAAAAATACGTACATGAAACCTTTAAATTTATAATGAACTAAAAACATTTGATATCAAATAAAATACAATTCAAGTACAAAGGTATCTTGTTGAATATATAGTCGGGTGTGTCGTTCAAAAACACATATGCACTCTTCAAAAATATACATGCACTCTTCCATTATTCCATCACTTTCGAAACATTGGTTCACGCTTTCGAGACATCGATGCACTCTTTCGGGACATCGGTGCACGCTTTCGGGACATCGGTGCACGCTTTCGAGACATCGGTGCATGCTTTTAAAATTCATACGTGTTATGTTGCAACCTTTTTGTAAGCACTTGATTATTTATTTACCTGCATGGCTGCATATACACATATATGATTACTATACTCATTTTTATCACTTTTATGAACCAAACTCAAAGCATGCAGTCATTGAACAAATGCATTAAATCAAGATTGTAGAAGATTTTTTTAGTATGATGTTCCCCAAAGTGATCATTCATTTGACGTTACAAACATCATCTATGCACTTTGGAAACATATATGCACATTTCATTTGACTTTTATATCATTTAAGCCATGTTTAGGTATTCAAGAAAAGCATATATGCACTTCTTTGAAAAACATTAATGCACGCCCTTAAAAAACATCTATCCATGCCTTTAAAAAAACATCTATGCACGCCCTTTCGAATACATCTATAGAAGCCCTCTTAAAAATTAAAATTATGTTCAAAGACCATTAAATACGTGTCTACTTCTTATCACTACCACCGAACATCTTAACCCCCAAACTTTTTTTTATCAGTGTGTCTACTTTCATATTTTGTCCAACAAAAAAGTGAAGGAATATAAAATGAAAAAATAAGTACAATACAGTAATATTTAACAATGCACTAGCAGATTGCTTATTCACAAAATCAAATATGAAAGAGATAACTCAATTAAAGCTAAACTAGAAAGGTTTTATAGTAATGACCTTTTAAAAAAATGAAAAACAAATAAATTGATAACTTTTTTGTATGCTCTTAAGCAATACTTACATATCACCAACATGTCAAAATTGTTCAAGGTCATGTTAGGGAATATAAGTTACCATTGTCACGCGTGGTGGCTGCCATAAAATAGGTGTTGCACAAAATCGATCTTGATGAAACAAGTGTATCCATTTAACACATGGATCACCCATAACCTTTTTTTTGTCATCGTCCTCCAACCTGCCATCAAAATAAAACCTAAAAGATCTTCATCTTTAACTCTTGTCTCTGCCATCCTTCTCCCCCTCTTCTGTTACAGAATATTCGCCACCAACCACCATCCATACGCCATCCTCGTCTAGAATTTGTGGATCTGGATTTGGCTTGAATGTATATCTATACATTAAAAAGGGGTTGATAATGTTTTGTTATTTTAAGATCAAGCGCACATAACGAGGATTTGTTTTGGAGGCTAGGGTTTGTAGATAAATACGGAGTATATTGAGTGTGAGAGAGAAGAAAGTAACTGCTCTCAAATCAGTTTTCCAAATAAATGGACGATTTTTTTTTATTTTTAATAGAAGTTTTCTACCCATATTACCCTTTTATCTTTTTATTTAATTAACAAAAAATCCTTTATCTTTTGATAAATTGCAGTTTTATCACTTTTAATTTTATCCTTTGATTTTACTCATCCAATGGTTTAGATTCAATTAAATAGTTCTACAGAGTTCTACACCTTAAATGAGTTCTGCATATAACTCTTACCTATATATATATATATATATATATATATATATATATATATATATATATATATATATATATATATATATATATATATATATATATATATATATATATATATATATATATATATATATATATATATATATATATATATATATATATATATATATATATATATATATATATATATATATATATATATATATATAGTGTAACTTTATTTACAGAACCCATCTTACTGACAGAACTCGCAGAACCACCTTATTTACTCTTATTAATGCATAATGTATAACATATTAATACAGAGTGGTATTTTTGAAAATATATGTAACTTTTTTTGGAGTAAAAAATTAAGTTAAGGGCAATATAGGAATTTAATCATTCCTAAAAAATATCACGTCATAACCCAAAAGTACAAACCATTTAAACTAAAACCATTTAAACTAAAACTTGTGTTTTTTATTTTCAAGATTCCAGATCTCTCTCTCTCTCTCTCATCTTTTCTCCTTCCTCTCTAAGAACCCTAGCCACCTAATCATAAAAGTTTACCCAAATTAATTTGATGCTTTTACCAGACATCCTGCGCAACCCACACCGTCTCATCGAGTAAGTCTTCGATCTTTGAAATCGATATCCCAGTAGCACATGTTTGTCAAGTAGTAAAATATATTTTTAATTGCAAAACATAATAGATATAAAATATTTTTAATAGATCAGTGTGTAGTTTTTTTCTAAAGATGATATCTTTTGTGATTTAATGGTATAGGGATGTGTTTAATTATAATGGTGAGTTTATTTATTCATTCACTTTCGCTAGACCTTGTCACCGTAGATTCAATCAACAAAAATTTCATTCTATTGAAACTTAACTATTAGAAGGATTTTCATATCATATAGATTATGTTATTGATAAAAAACATGATTATGATATTTAAATGATCATTTACGGTTGTTGTTTGTTAAAAGTGACAAATCTAAAGATCATGTAATATGGGTCCATGTTGAAACAAAATCAATTTGATTTCTATAACAATAAGTTTAGTCTAATGATATAAACTTATGGATAAGATGGACTCCTTTTACCCATTTGAGATAAAAGTAATTCATAAATTAATACAAAGAAATGTACATCGGTTGGTCAAAACTATACCCCTATTTTCCGTATATTAGAAAAAAGTTTTGCTTCAAAAATTGTCTTTGTGATCACCATTAGTGAATATAGTTCATATGAAGGAGATTTATTTTGATTGTGATGCGTCGTCTTGGCGTTGAGCTTGAATGGAAAAGACGTGCTTAACTAGTGGTATATTTTTTAATTGGCTATGTAAAACATGTATGTTTTTTAAGGTTTCATAGTTTATTTTTATTAAGTATCTAATTTGTAGGTTTTTTTTAATTGCAAAAAATGTATGTAATCCAAATATGCATGTTTATAAAGTGGCAACATGTATGTTTTGTATAACATGTATGTTTTTTAACTATAAAACATGTATGTACCGTCAGACATGTATGTTTATAAACTGTTAAAACATGTATGTCCAGTATACGATGTATGTTTTTTATTTTAAAACATGTATGTTTTTTATTTTAAAACATGTATGTTTTTTATTTTAAAACTGTATGTTTTTTATTTTAAAACTCGTATGTTTTTAACTTTAAAACATGTATGTTTTTAACTTTAAAACATGTATGTTTTTAACTTTAAAACATGTATGTTTTTAACTTAAAAACATGTATGTTTTTTATTTGTAAAACAGAAATATTATTAAATTATTTTCTATTTGTTTGTGGTTTTATATTTTTTGTGTGTGTTTGTTTCAGGTACATGAAGATAAACATGAAGATGATACTATCATTTGAAGACTTAGAAAAACATATATCTATAAAGATAATTTGTAACTTTTTAAAGAGATACAGTTACTGTATTTGTCTTTTTTGTATTGTACTACTTATTAAATGAAAACATGTATGTATTGTTTTTTCTTTATAAAAGTTTATGTTTTTTAATTTGTTTTTCAATCATAAAAAAAATTACTATTGAGTGGAAATAATGGGAAATTTCTAAAAAACGTAAACAACTGTATATTAGTATAAGTTCACATTTAAAAAAAAACATACATGCACTAATACAAAATTAATGTAAAAACATATATGTTTTGAAAAATAGGCTGAAAATTTGAAAACGGAATAAAAATTGTTCCAAAAATTAAGGAAGCTTTAAAAAATGGGACTTTATTAAAGAAAGAAAAAAAAGTAAAACATATGTTTTACTATTATGCCCTTATAATTTTAATTAAGTTTTTTAATAATACTAAATTGTGATTGGTAGATAAGAGTTCTGTAAGTTCTGTCACTAAAATTGGTTCTGTAAATAAAGTCCCCCTATATATATATATATATATATATATATATATATATATATATATATATATATATATATATATATATATATATATATATATATATATATATATATATATATATATATATATATATATATATATATATATATATATATATATATATATATATATATATATATAATTCTCATTCAAAGTACTCAGCTAGCAGGCTCCTACAGTTCAGTCGAACCAAGTAGGGTCTAAGTAAAGTCTAGCTAGAGCTTGATTTAACTGCTAATACTCCGACTAAAAAGTTTGGCTGTGGTTCTCTAAAACTCGAACTCAAAAATAATCTTAACTCGACGAAGCCTACATCGTATACCCGTTATCTATAAGTGTCATATAGGCTCAAGTAGACTATATTAGTAATTTGGTTGTTTCCAATGACAGACTTCGAGTTCTAGGAACAAAATGCTCTTAACATTACGGTTTAAAGGCGTCTAGCATAGAGTCCCACAACACAAAGAGGTGTCAACAAACACTCCGGCATAAACATCAACAACTACTTAGAATTGCAACCAACACTCTGCAACATGAGTTAGAGCCCAAGTTTCGATCAAGATTCCTAGAATACCATAAACATTATATGCCAAGCATTATTTGAAAAACTTACAAGACATAAAAATCAATGCAGAAACAAAATCAACCAACCAAATAACAAATAGAAAATATGTCGACCATGAATAAACATGTTTGTATAGACAGGCAGAAACCCAGTAATAGCCAGAACTTAAGCTAAATTCCTTGTCAGAATAACATTCTACTGTTACCTACAATTAGAAGAGTGATATGCATCACTAATCCATAATGTTAATATACTACATTTTATGGATTTTAGAATTAGATTTTAGAGGCTCAAAAGAAAATAAATAAGTAACATTGATGCAGGGCACGTTCCGGCTCCCACTCCTTTGGCTTAGTCGTCGTTTCTTTGGTCAACACGTGAAGTCTATGTTTCCATGCTTCAGGAAGATCGATGGGTACAAGGACAATATAATCTTATACTGTCATAATTTATCTTTTCTATTTTTATAGTTCACTTATTTTAGCTAAAGATTCGTTTAGTTTTCTAAAAGTCATTTCAGTTCCTTATGTTAAGGTATCTAGCTTTCTCTTCAAGATTCATAAGTTTATAAAATCATTGTAACAAGTATAGGTTTCAACAGATTATTAGTAATTAAGAAAAGATAGTGTTTTCTCTTGAGGTCCCGGTTGGGCACCCTTTTGAGGGTTTATCGAATTCCTTTGTTCTTTGTTCTTGTGTCGTTTCTTGCATTCATAATGGTCCTTTCATCATTTGGTTCAGGCTGTGGTTCGGGCTCCCACTCCTCTATCTTAGCCTTCTTTTCTTTGGTCAACACGTAAAGTCTATGTTTCCATGGTTTAGGAAGATCGATGGGTACAAGGACAATATAATATTATATTGTCATAATTTATCTTTTCTATTTTTATTGTTCACCTATTTTAGCTAAAGATTAGTTTTGTTTTCTAAAAGTTATTTTATTTTCTTAAGTCAAGGTATCTAGCTTTCTCTTCAAGATTTAAGTTTATAAAATCATTGTAACAGGTTTAGTTTTCAATAGATTATGATTTATTAAGAAAAGAGATTGTTTTTTCTTGAAGTCCCGGTTGGGCACCATTTTGACGGTTTATCAAATTCTTTTGTTCTTTTTGCTTGTGTGTTCATAACGGTCTCGTCATCATTTGGTATGAAGAGCCTAGATTTGGAGAAGAAAACACACAGCTTATTGAAGCCATATCGCGAGAAACAAATTTTTTTGTTTCCATTTGTCATTTTTTGCGCAGTGTGAGAAAAATAACGGCACGCATTCATTAATCATGGGATCTCTACTATTTTTAGGTAGGATGTTCAAGACACATAGATCTTCGATCTCACCGATCGGATTTTCTATTGGAGTTCGCTACATGGATATATACTTGTCTTAAGTTGCTGGTTTTTTTTCTACAAAATTGTTTTTGATATAAGTGGCTATAGTTGCCCACAAATGTGTGGGCGTGGAAAACCATTTGGTTATATAGCTCGTAGATTCACCGAACGAGGAAACGAAACAATTAACCAAGTACCACATGTTGTAAAGAATGAATACCTCCTTAAATAAGTGAATGAACTTAAAGACGCATTCCAATATCAAGCTAACTGTAGACTCGCCAATTGAGGCAATGGTCACATGATTGAGGATGATGTCACTGCAACTGGATGATCTTATCGATTGGTTGACCTGATGGAATGTGATTCTCAATAGAGAAGCCATGTTAATGAAACTGAGGAGGTTAAAAGTTGTGAGATTTATAAAAAGTTAATTACTGGCTATTGTTTACCAAGGATTTACCCTAATAATCGGTATTCTTTCGAATCAACGATTATGGGATGAATTGTTTCTGGTATTCATTGGAATCAATCGATTCAGTTTGTTTTTTATAGTCTACATTGGAAAGACAAGACTTGAGGACGAGTCTTTTCTAAGAGGAGGAAATGATGTATGGCACGTTCGGGCTCCCAATCCTCTGGCTTGGCCGTCGTTTCTTTGATCAAGACGTGAAGTCTATGTTTCCATGTTCAGCAAGATCGATGGGTACAAGGACAATATAATCTTATATTGTCATAATTTATCTTTTCTATTTTTATAGTTCGCCTATTTTTGCTAAAGATTAGCTTAGTTTTCTAAAAGTTATTTCATTTCCTTAAGTTCATGTATCTAGCTTTCTCTTCAAGATTCATAAGTTTATAAAATCATTGTAACGTCTAGTTTTCAACTGTAATACCCCGGACTTATCACCATCGATACCCTAACTATGTGGTTGATTTTGAATTTGTAAGTGAATATAAGTATGGTTATGTTTTATGGTTTAAGTTAAAACCGGTAATATGTGGCTTTATTTGAATGTTGTGATGATTGGAGAGAACCGTTAGTGATCACAATGCCGGTGGATGTCCAAATTTTACGTTTTATTACCGATTATCTTGGTCTTGGAGATTTTTGAAATTTTCGTTTCATTACGTATTAAGTCGAGTCGGAACCTCGTTTATTCGTTCTGTGTGCGTTAAATCATTGAAAAAGTATTTTTATTGTACGAGATTTTATTTTTATGAAGCTGGGATGAAACCCGACTCCCATAAATCTTTAAAAATCGACCGAGTACCATTTTCCGCTCTTTAATAACTACTTCGCAACCAAGGCCAAAAGATAGCCTTATTTACACTTTCTACCCTCCACCACCATATATAAAGTTTATTTTTCACCCACACCTCATTCATAACATATCAAAATTTTGTTTTCCCCTCTTTTTCTCTTTAATCTCACGGCAATCAATCACCACCATAAGACCACCATCAAAAAATTGAATTTGGAGAATTCTAAACAATATCCCTTGTTTGTATCATTATTGTAAGTAAACCCCATCAATAAAATCGAACATGCAACAACATTTTTTTAGATTTAAAAAAATGATAAAAACTATGTTTTCATCTAATTAAGTTATTGGGTATGTGTTTGATTGTGTTTAGGAATATCGATCTTTAATATTGAAGCTTGTAACAAAGTTTTCTTGGTGCCCATAGCCTGATAACCCAGGAAATTTTGAGGGATTATGGTGTTCTTGATCATTTTATCTTGTTTATTAATTGTAAGGTTTCACTAACTTATTATTATTTTAATCATTTTTATTTGAATGCATGCACTTGTTTCTAATTTTCGTGAACCCATATTGATCATGCAAGGGAATCTAAGGGTTAGGAGTTGTTGGTGATCATAAATATTAGTTGTATGAGGCATAATTGAGGGTGGAAATAGGTAAAAATATTATTAACTATGATTTTTAAAAGTATACTTTAGATCAGTGGGTTTAAGGCCATTTTTACTGGTCCTAGGTCTGAGATAAGGTTGAGATGATAGAATATTGTTGTAGATCTTTTCTAAAGCATAGATTTAGTATAAGATAGACCTTCTAACTCAAAACAAGGAGGAAATTATGCTAGTTTGAATATTAGTGTACTGGAAGATGCGTATCGACGCAATACAAAATTATTGTCGATATCGGGTCAAATCTCAAGGACTATAAGTTGAGTTCTACAAGTGGTTAGACGCTGCTATTAGGCTATAAACTTAGCATTTTTGGTCTATTTTCAAAGTCAACTGTTGGATTTGTAAATTGTTTTATGAGTCGAAAGTTGCAAAACTTTCCGAATTTTTAGATTCTAGAAATGCGTTGAGCCGGTGGTTCTAAAATGTAAATCTTTGGTTGAAATTTAAACTGGGTTTTGTTCAGGTTATGATTGAGTTTTCACCAAGTTTCATATGAATTGGTGTTGTCTAAGTGGGATAAAACAACGGGTACACTTGGCATGTACTTGCTGAGTGCTTTTTCGGAAGTACTTGGTTTTGGGAGTAGTTTGTAGTAAGGGGATTTCTTCTTAGCCTCTAAAATTTCAACAAGTAATAGGTCTAATGTGTGAGTGTATAGATTCTGGATTTGAGGACCCGAGTCGGTCATGTGACTTTTATTGGTTTGGCATCTTGTGATGGATCAATAACGAGGGGGCTAGTTTTGAAGAGTTGGTGTATGTGTTAGAGTGTTTAGTGGATTCACTTGTTTTGGTTGGTCACATGTATGTACTATTATTTTGAGATGTTGATTTTACTATACTAAGTATATTTTGAGATACTTGAGTATGTTGCTAAGTGCGCACCTTATTTGTTAGGTGGCGGCTTTTGACGTGGGTATTTGGGGCATCTTCACTTCGGCGATCACTACTACTACTAGTTTCTCCTGTAATTCCAAGTGAGTCTATAGCCTCGTGTTTATAATATCAAGTAAATGATTTTAATCACGAGGGGGATACATGCTATTTGAAATAAAATGGAACACAAGTCATGAATGGTTGTTTGGATTGGAATGTTGCTTGGATTGTATTGAGTACCTAGTTGCTAAAAGACCCTAATTTCATGAACCGTTAACTATTGTCTAGCTCTTTGTTGTGAGTAGAAATAGCCGCTTATACAAATGATAGTACTATGGGGTTGACGACCCTGTCTGAGACGAGAGCTTTACGTCGAGTAACCTCTACGGACGGACAACTTGGGATAAGAATTAAGGTCTAATTGCAACGGAACTTTTAGAGGGGCGATGGTTTCACTTTGGTCATGTCGGCACTTTGGCGTGGGTGACTAAGTTAAGGGGTCGGTATCATGAGCTTAAATACAATCAGATAACTTTTGCTATAAGATGGAATGTTGGAATGATAGATTGTATGTGTTACAATGCTATGGGATGATCATGATTGGTTTTTATACTTGTGTTCAAATGATGATTTGCAAAACCTATAAATTCACTCAACCGTTGTGTTGACCCTTTTAAGCATGTATTTCAGGTAATCAAGATTGATAGCAACGGAGCATGCGATGAGGGAGTTGGTGCTTACTTGTCTAATCTTTATAGTTTTCCATCCTTTGAAATGAATAAGTTATTTAAAGTCTTTGATGAACATGTTCTATTGGTAATGGTTTTTGGGACAAAACGCTAAATGTATATTTTGGGATGGGAAATTTTTAGACAATGTTATATATTATTTTAACGTATCTTTTAAGGTCGTTGTCTATGAATGTGTGTGATGTGCTATGAGTAGTGCCCCAAAGTGGTATTCCGCTGCGTGGTAATTTGGGGGTGTTACATCAACAAATTATGAGTTATTAAGATAAGAGATAGTTTTTTCTTGAAGTCCCGGTTGTGCACCGTTTTGAGGGTCCCACCATCAAACATATACACCAACCATAATTTAGAGGTTAATCCGGATTCAAGCATACATTTAAACAACATATATAGTATGCGACAAAAGTGCCGTCAGAAACTTCATTGGTGAGATTGGTTATCACAGATACTCGCAACTTTAGTTAGAGAGAGAGTCTAAGACCTTCATACACCAGCAAAATTAGGAAACTTATCATGAGGTGCATAACCTCTAACCAAAGAAAGGAAATGTGAAACCCAACTTCAATGAAATAACTAACAAACACTTGCCGTAACACTTTTAAGCTATCAAAACTATTGCTTGAATCAAATTTCCCAAACAAGTAATTTCTGCCCCTATATCAACCTAGGATCCATGTAAAAAACTAGCAAAACACGCAACAGCACGAATCGCGTACCATAAAATATTAGCAAGGTAACGTGTCAATCATCAAAAACCAAAAATTAAAAGCTAATTCAACAATCAAAGTCCAAGAACAGTTTGTTAAATCGTTGTCGATGTAGTAAATAAACATATCAAAACACTACATTGAAGATACTAAATACTTTGTACAATGTAGCAACTTATATGGATCTCAGGAAGAATATTTGTTCATCATAATCCTTTAAAAAAGGATTTAACAAATAGATAACGTGGTTTCTTTTAATCATCATTGATCCATAACAACTTAATAGTTACAGTATATACTTAACTTTAAACTTGCATATAACAAACCATTAATCAAAGGCATAATATCCATACCAACTTTATGGATCATTTATATTATTAACTTTATACTTTGAATTACTTATAATTCTTCAACATATCCAGAAACTTTATCCCTAACTTTTAAGGGACCTATAATATCGATTAACACAAACAAAGGTGGTCAGGTAGACCGGATCTTTATTCATAATGGTCGATATTACAATCACTTACAGTTAGAGCTAAAGTTCAGAAAAATATTGAAAGAAGTTTTGAATAATCAAAAAGCAACGCTAGAATTAAAATGATTCATACAAATTGTTATAAAAAAAATTTAGAATATAAAATAAAAAGCATCTCAGAGTTACTTTCCCTAAAGTTATCTTCATTTTATAGAATCAAAGTGCAACAATAACAAAGTTTGTTATATCATCATAGATACTGTAGAAAAAGATGATATGAAGATCTAAAAACACTTGTATTTAATAAAAAATAACTGGTAAGTAAATAGAATCAAAAATCATAAAATCCACCACAGATTAGATCTGGTGTGGATCTATTATCTAATATGATAATAGTTTTACAAAACTTAAACAGAAAATACAAGACGAATTAACAAAAGATGAAGAGAGAGTTGGTAGCCATTGACGGTTGAGAAACATACACACACACACACACTCTCTTAACCCTAACTCGTTATGAGTTAGGGTATGCTATAGAACTAGCAACCCTAATGGTTATAAACCCAAGGCTTGAGCCTTTACTTCATAAGACCATATCCACCAAGCCCATGTCCAAAAGAGAGATACCAAATTAACAACTTAAGTCTCTACAATTACACAAAGCAGACAATAAGTCCCCATGGTTGATATCAGATTACAAAAGGGTCATTTTAACATTCCCCCTTAATCTGATATTTTAAACAAATCAATCATCCCCAGTTTTTCAACTAGGTTCTCATGTTGGATGATATCCAATCCTTTGGTAAGGATGTCCGCAACTTGGATTGCAAACTCCACTTTTCTAGTCCAAACAATGAAGGTCAATCTCAAGGTGCTTTGTTCTTTCATGGAACACAGGATTGGCAGCAATCTTAATTGCTGAATTGGTATCACAGAATAGATCCACATGTAAAAGATTATCACAACTGAAATCTTTTAATATTTTTAGGATCCAAATGACTTCTAGTCACAGGATCAAGAGCCCTATACACTTCTTCTGCTGATGACTTAGAAAGAGTGTTTTGTTTTTTACTTTTCCAAGAAACTAAATTATCATTTACAAACACACAGTAACCAGTCACAGACCTCCTTGTCACAATACACTTAGCCAAGTCTGCATCAGAAAAGGCTTTGAGAAACATACCATAATTTTTAGCCACATGAATACCAAGGCCTGGAGATCCCTTCAAGTATTTCAAAATTCTAAATGCACTTTTGAGATGAGACCTCAAAGGGTATGAATGAACTGACTTAAACAATACACAACATATGAAATATCAGGCCTAGTATTGGTCAAGTAAATAAGTTTGCCCATCATTTTATGGTAGTCAACAACATTTTCAAGTAAGGGGTTAATCTCAGAAACCTCGTTAGAAATAGATAGCTTAGACATAAGGGTTTTCTTAGATGGTTTGCATGAAAGCATACCATATTCAGACAAAAGATCCAAAACATACTTTCTTTGGTTTAAGCAAACACCTGAATTGGTGTTAACAACCTCAATCCGCAAAAAATATTGTAATTTTCCCAAATCGTTTATCTTAATTTTCCTTTCAAAAAGTTTTTAAAGGTGTCAATTTCTTTTTAATTTTTCCCAGTCACAATGATATCATCCACATAAACAAGCACAACAATAAAAATCTTATCATTGGACTTAGTATATAGAGAATAATCAGATTTACTTTGGACAAAACCATTCTCATTAAGCACATAAGTGAGTTTGGAGTTTCATTGTCTAGGAGACTGTTTAAGTCCATAAATAGACTTTTTTTAATCGAAAAACAAGTTTAGAGTTATCAGTATAAAACCCTTGAGGGGGTTTCATGTAAACAGTTTCATCCAAATCGCCATATAGAAAGGCATTATTGATGGCAAGCTAATAAATAGGCCAAGACTGATTAACAACTAAGTTAACAAGACACCTAACAATGACCATTTTCACAACAGGGGAAAAAGTTTCCTCATAATCAACACCTTCCTTTTGGCCACAACCCATAGGAACAAGTCTAGCCTTATAACTTTCTATTTCACCACTGGATTTAAACTTAAGTTTTCAAACCCATTAAGAATTTAAGGCAGTCCTTCCCACCGGCAATTCAACTAAGTCCCAAGTATCATTCTCAAGTAAAGCAGCAAACTCTGAATTCATGTCATCAACCCAATGTTGGCTTTGAGAGGCTTCAATAAAAATCCTAGGTTCACTAATTTTATTTAAATGAGTCACAAAACATAGAACATCCTATTGAACTTTGAATACTCAACAAACTTTTCAATCTCATACTTGTCTTTTGAGTTAACAACAAAATCGTTGTACTTTTTAGGAAAAACATAATGTCTTGAAGACCTTCTTAAGACTGGACCACCCTGAACATTAGTGGTAGAGTTATCACCCAAGTTTTCTCCCATGATTTGACCATGAAGAGGAAGATTGAGATCAAAGTCTACATTTCCCTCAGAATTATGGTTATCATCAAGTTTGGCAGGCTCATTCCCATTAAGGTTGGCATCACTGGTATCATTGTTAATGTTTCGAGCATCACCTAGCCTAGAAGGTGGGCTACTAGCACTTGGTGACACAGGGTCACCATTATGTTTATTTTCTACTCTCTCTTCATCAATGGGAAGTTCAGAGTTTTCTAAGTAAAAAATGGTCACAACTTTATCATACTGAAAGACATCAAGATTTTTGTTATTATTCTTCTTATTATTTGAAATAGAATCTTTAAAAGGAAATATAGATTCAAAAAACTTAACATCTCTGGACACAAAAAAACTGAAGCCTGTCAAGACTGCAAAGTCTATTACCCTTTTGAGAATTAGAAAAGCCCATCATAACACATTTTTCAGACCCACTGGTGATATTATCATGACTATTTAAAATAATAGCAAAACAAAGATAACCAATAATTCTAATATGAGAGATATTATGGGATGAATTATAAATCATCTCATAAGGAGATCTACCATTTAGCACAAAAGAAGGCAATCTATTAATAAGATAAGTAGCAGTTAGAACACATTCAGTCCAGAATCTCAAAGGTATTTCCCCCCCCCCCCTAATACATAAGAAATATAGTAACATTTAAGAGATGCATATGTTTCCTTTCAGCCACCCCATTTTGTTGTAGGGTATAAGCATAAGAGGTTTGGTGCATAATTCCCTTTTCGTGACAAAATTTTTGGAAGTTTTGATTCACAAACTCAGTCCTATTGTCACTTCTGAAAGTTATAACATTGGTTTTGAACTAATTTTTTAACAAATTATAAAAGATTTCAATAGATGAACCAACTTCATCTTTGGTTTTTATCAAGTACACCCGCACAGCTCTTGTGAAATCATCCACAACAGTCAAATAATATCTATGACCAGTATGACTGGTCACGCTATAAGAACCCCACAAATCCAAATTAACAAGTTCATCAAGCAATTTATTTTTATGATCACTTAAGGGAAATGGTTCTCTAGTTTCTTTAGCCCTTTCACATATTTCACAAAAAATAAGTTTGATCCGAAGATGTAATATTCAAATAATTTTTAAGAACATTTAGAGTAGGGTCAGTTGGGTGACCTAATATACAATGCCAATCATGTTTAGATAGAGAACAAGTAAGCATATTGGAATGATTCATACATTTAGTACCTTCTATATCTGAATAGTACAGACCACCACATTGCCTACCAGTCCCCAAAACATTTTGGAGATTCAAATCCTGATTCATAAAAAAGCATTTATTTTCATCAAAAACAACCAAAATCGTGTTATCTTTAGCCAGTTTATGAACAGAAATTAAGGTGACACAATAATCAAGTATAACAATAACATCAAAGAAAACTAATCCATTTGAAAGCTTTAGATTTCCAATTGGGATTAGCCACCTTAATATTAAGGTGTGAGATATCAAATACATTTTCCAATTCAGTATCATTGTTGGTCATATGTTGATTTGCCCCAGAATCAACAATCTTCACATTATACCTAAGTTTTGATTTGATGTTGGTGTTAGAACAAAAAAATTTCTCAAAGTTATCATTAAATATCATATTGTTGTTATAACATATACTTGCCATATTGGCATGAACACTTTTTATAGAAACATTAGTGCTACCCTTGTTGTCTTTAATCATAGAGAGCAAAGTGGAAAGTTGTTCATCAGTGCAACCAGATGAAGAGGATGTCCCAACAGAATTGTTGGAGACACATTTGACTTTGAAACTTCCCCCCCCCCTTTTTTTCTTGCCAAAGTCATTAGGATAACTAATAATTTTAAGGCATCTATCAATTGTATGACCATTGTAACCACAATTCTCATAAACAATTTCAGCGTTAGAATTACCATAAGGTCTAAACACATTAATGGTAGGAGCATTAGGTCTAAATCTAGTGGTGACAGAGCAAGGCCTAAAGATCCCATTGTTCCCATTGTTAGGTCTAAATTACCACTGCTAGTGTTCTGATTTCTTTGAAAATTATTTCTAGCAGGCCTATTAGACAGAAAAGCAGATGTCTGAGTCCTTTGGGAGGAACCAACAAGGGTACCAGAAGCTACCCTGTGAGATTCCTCATTAGAGATAATAGCATAGGCACCCTTAACATCTGGCAAGCTCTCTAGACAGAATAGAACTCCTAATACTCATGTAAGAGTCATCAAGACCCAATAAAAATTCCATCAACTTTAACAATTGATTATGTTTCTTAAATTCACTAGAAGCACAACACACACAATTGGGTAGCTCAATCATAGCATCATATTGTTTCCAATAAGCATTCAATTTATGGTAATAATCAGACAAGTTAGACCCATTCTGCTTAAGAGTATTATTTTTATGATGAAGATTCAAAATAACAGATCCATCAACTTTATGGTATGTTTCTTTTAGTTCATTCCAAACATGTTTAGCCTTTTTTATAAAATCTGTCTAAGGAACAATTCCTCAGAAATAGAGTTCAAAATCCAACCAAGAACAACAACTTTCACCCTATCTTATTGTTTTTCCAAAATCTCATCAGTTAGGGACCTTTTACACGTACCATCAATAAAACCAATCTTATTTTTTCCTTCTAAAGCAAGTAACATAACATTAGCCCAAACCTGATAATTTTTAGTCCCTTTTAACCTAACAGTAACAATAGTTAAAATAGTAGTATCATTATGGTGTAAATGTAATGGATCACTTAAATCAAGTTTACTGATAAGTGTCACTCGATCAGTCACATTTTCAGTTTCAGGGTCACCATGTATAGACTCATCATGGTCAGACATGGTGAACATTCAAGATGTTAGAAAAAGAACTCACAACACTATCAACAAAGTTCCCAGGCTTCCAAACCATTCAAGGTGGTAGGTCACGGGCAAGGCAGAGAGTGAGGGGTCTAATATAAAGGGTAAAAAATAAAGACAAGCAACCCAAGAGATAAACAAATAAAGTAAAAAACACAGAATCACCTAGCAATAAAAAAAGAGAGTATAAGAGGTGTTATAGTGAGCTCCAGCAAGCACAATCGAACTAGATTCATTTAGTCTAGGGTGTATCAGAACCTCCAATAAGACAAACCCTAATTTTTCTTCACGGGAAAAATTAGGGAAAATCAACCAAACTAACAGATTCGCCAACAAGGTCACCAGAAACAGTCAAAGTAACTTCAAGAACCAACCAATCATAATCAGTAAACCCTAATATTTGAGAAAAATTAGGGATTCACCACAAATGATAGAGATAACACCAATAATGAGTAATAGTAACACCAATTAACCACCAGAGACCTTAAATTAAAGATCCCCCCAAAAATAGTCAAACCCTAATTTTTTAAAAAAAATGGGGGTTTTATAAATCAAAATCGTATAAAGCTATTTCAATAGCTGATTTGGAAGAAAAACAATTTTTAAAGCAAGATTAAAAAAAGTATAAAAAAACTTATAGATTATATAAAACCTTTCATAATAAATGAGTTAGATTCGAGAACCTGGCTTTGATACCATGTAGAAAAAGATGATATGAAGATCTAAAAACACTTGTATTTAATAAAAAACAACTGGTATGTAAATAGAATCAAAACCCATAAAATCCACCATATATTATATCTGGTGTGGATCTATTATCTAGTATGATAATAGTTTTACAAAACTTAAACAGAAATTACAAGATGAATTAACAAAAGATAAAGAGAGAGGTAGTCATTGATGGCTGAGAAACACACACACACACACACTCTTAACCCTAACTCGTTATGAGTTAGGGTATGATATACAACTAGCAACCTTAACGGTCATAAACCCAAGGCTTGGGCCTTCACTTCATAAGCCCATATCCACCAAGCCTATGTCCAAAAGAGAGATACCAAGTTAACAGATTAAGTCCCTGCAATTACACAAAGCACACAATAAGTGCCCATGGTTGAGATCAGATTACAAAAGGGTCATTTTAACTAATACTTTATTAAAACAAAAGATATAGAAAAACATATAAAAATAATAATTATGAATATCATAGTTTGAATATCACATAGAGTTGGATATTCATGTTAACCAGCCATACTCACGTACTCGTGTTGTATTTGTGTATCAAATTGTTCATCTTAATGTCAAAAACCATGGATCATGAGTCACCCTTTATTACACCCAAATATACGCATCAAACAAAAGAAAATATGTTAACCTTTGATGGGAACATCATGGACAAAATACAAAGAGGGTCAAACATGACGATCTAAAGATATACTTGGTTCCATTATAGGCATCGATTAAAGCTCTCAAGGATTCATAGGAGGGAAAAGTTTGATTTAGTTGATCACAATGGTGGGCATCTAAAAGTAATTTTCTTGGTTTCTGGAGCATATGTTAATTACAGTATCCCGATGCCAAAAAGGAGGTAAGATTTAATAAAATATAGTAAAAGAAGTTTAGAACTTATTTTAACAATGAGTTTGTATCTTATCATTAAATTTTGCCTTTTTGTTAGCCTATTTTTGTTTTGGTTTAAACTTTAGGCCTATTTCTACAAGTCTTGGGCATGGACAGAGACTTTTTTTTAGCCAACTTGTGATTTGGTTTGATGTTCACATCAGCTGGAAAGTGTTCATGCACACGACACTCGACTAAATCAAAATGGAGCATCTTATTGCAAAGACAAACAGCTTATCAATAATTATTAGACTGGATGGATAATGCTAAGAGTGCTGGGAGCCGTTGGCACCATAAGTTGGTGCCAAAGGCGCCACGTAGGATTCTGGGCCTTTGGCACCAGAATCCTGTTGGCACCACATTTCTGAGGTAACCGTTGGCACCAGAATTTCTGGTGCCAACGGAATTAATTTTTTTTTTTTTTTTTTTCACAAAAATTAACATAAAATAAAACTTTTATTAATAAAAAAAACATTACAATAAAAAAAACATTACAATAAAAAAAACATTACGAAAAACTTAAAATAAAGAAAATACATAACGGAAATAAATAAACTAGTTCTCGGGAGGGGCATACGATGCGCGAATCGCATCCTTTCGGCTCTCGATGATTGCCCGGTCCGAGGCACTCATGTTCCTTGTGTCGATTTGAAGGATTGCGAATTCTTGAGCGACCATGTGCGTGGTGAAATATTTTATTTTCGCGTTTGACTCACGCTCCATGATTTCCAACTTGGCTTGTCTCTCGATCTCGTATTGTTCTTTCATCATTTGTTGATAAGCTTCCGGGTTTGAACCGGAAGTAGCCGACGAGTTGGTTGATCTTTGACTTTTGGCAATACGATACGACCCGGGCGGCCTCGGGATGGCGTCGGGACCAAAAAACTCGGGACCTTCTTCGGTAACACGGACACGGTTTCGCCTTTCAAGAGTAGAATCGGGGTTCTTCCACTTGTGCTTGTCCTTCAAAAAATTCCAAGCCGACTTGTGCTTAAATGCTACACCCCCCGTGGCTCGTTTGTACGCTAGCTCAACACGTTCCATAAAACCCTCATCATTCTCCCCACTCATCATTTGCATCTCGTCATAAAGACTATTCCACTTCTTAACCGCCCGATTCAACGTACTCCATTTTCCCGTTAACATGTTTTTGGTGCGTTTTGGGAATTTTTTTGATTTCGCCACATCATTGTATACTTGATCAACCCGCCACCAAAAAGTATCCTTTGTTTGACTCACACCAACCCTAGCATCCTCCGAAATCTCTATGAAGCATTCGGCTAAAAGCAACTCCTCGTCATCGGTCCACAAATGCCGAGTCGCATCATCTTCATCGTCGTCCTCCACCTCAACCACCTCTTTCGCCTTCCTAGTAGTCTTAGCCGTACTAGACTTAGTCTTAACCTTACGACGACCTTTCTTTGATGTTGGTGTCGGAATTTGTTCTTCGTCTACGTCTTCGTCGATTAGGTGATGGGATTGTTGGTCGGATTGTGGTGTAGGTTGTGGTTGTGATTGAGTTTGTGGTTGTGAACCCATTTGTGATTGTTGAAATTGTTGAAACTTCGCCCATTGTTCTTGTTGGTATTTCATGTAAGCTTCATTTTGTTGTGGTGGGAAAAACGGAGAATAGAAGTGTTGGGGTTGAGAAGACGAACCCGGATTCGAAGATGAACCGGGATTGTAGTTTTGGAATTGATTGGAGGGATCGTTAAGCATGTTGTTAGTCCAATTAGGATCCATTTTTTGTAAAGAAATTAGGATAGGAAGTAATAGATTGGATTTGAAAAAATGGATGAAATGAGGTATAATATATAGGGATTTGTAGAATGTTTTTTGAAAAAAAAAATTTTTTTTTTTAAACCCAACGGCTAGTTTTTTAAATTTTTTTTTTTTTTTTTTTTAATAAACCTAGCCAACGGCTATTTTTTTAAAAAATTTAAATTTTTTTTTGAAAAACACCCCTCCCAACGGCTAGAAATTAAAAAAAAGAAAAAAAAAAAAAGGGTCTTGGCTCTGGCTGTTGGGGTTGGCGCGAGGTCCGTTGGCGCGAGCCATGGTACCGTGCGCCAACGGTGTGGTGACGCCAAAGGCTTAACAGCCAGCCATGGCACCACCACTCCCCCCACTCTAACAAAGCCAATAACCATCATTGGCATCACAGTTAGTCTAGAATGACAATGTTCTATGACGACAGTATTTAAAACTGGGCGTACTTTCTTGATACACTCGTTATGTGTATTCCGCCAAGATTTCAATGAATAAGATATACTTATCAGTAACTTGTTCTCCAGTATGAATATGAGTTGTATACAAACTACATATACATTTCAACTACGAATATCTATATATATATAACTACTTGACAACTATATAATTAAAAGCCTACATACAATTTTCACTAAAGTCGACTGAAACACGGTCAAGCCATACACCTTTTGAAAATATAGTTATGACCACCTCCGCTGGGTTCTTATTGTATTAGTATCACATATATGGTGACAGGAGAGTTAAATGGAGACTGTAGTGGCAATTTCAAGGTGTACATTATATAAGGATACATTATATATACCTAAGACAAGTAAGAAACATTTTAAACAAGATATTAAAGGTTCAAACCTCACTAGGTTTGTACATTTGGAGGTGGCCACGGAAGTTCACCTGCGACGACTCCGGGCTATCCAAAAGGATAGTCGCTCTGAGATTAGTCGACTCGCAATGTTGAGTCGAAAACTTAAGTATACCCAAAAAAATATTCCTACTGTCCAAACAACCCGATTTGTGCTTTAAAAGCAGCCCTATTCGAGTGTCGATTCGGGGTACACGCAAAAATCTAATATGTAACTCATGACTAAATTATTGTTGGAAAATGTTTTGCAAAATATGGTTTTTACAATACTTTGGACATAATTTTATATATGTATATGTTATATATAAAGTATGTCCAATATGGAGTTAATATGAATGAGATATCGTGTCTTAAAGTAAGTCACGTGAAACACAATATTTGGAAAATATTTTGTCCCACATCGCTTAAAACATGAAGTGAAAACATGTTTATAAGGAAATCCTAGTTTCTACCCTACAATATTCATTTGTGGGTTTTTACTACCACGCCTACGAGCGCGCAGGTGGGGGGTGGGGGTGCAGAAAGTGTGATTTCTAGGCCAAAAACGGATTCGAAGCTACTGAACTTGTGCACGAGCGCGCGACCTGTGGACACGAATGCAGCTCCGAAACTGGCTTGGGTGCGGGAAAATTTCGGTATCTTTTTTGCTGCAAATTCGAATTTTTTTCCAGAAAATTCTATAATCAATTTTAGGAACAGATTTAGAATAAATGTGTGTATAATTGATTTGCAAATCGTGTTATAGAGATAACATATTTGTCAGAATATTTTATATAGATCAGAATATTTTGTTTTGGTGACCAAGACAAATTTTCACTACATAATACATCTGTCTCATTCAGTTTTATTATCAGAAAAACGCAGTCTTTTCATACTCCATTACCAGACGATTTTTCCAGCAGTTATCGATCAGAAACTCAGAAGGCTTCCATGATCTTTCAGGCAAGTTTGTCTAGTCCGGCTGTACAACAGCTTTGGACGTTGTACCCTGGGAAACAGATGACGAATTTGTTTTGAGGGAAGCGTGTTAAACGCGTGCCTCGTCTCTAGATTATTAATGCTTTCAATTTTATTTGTTATTTAATTATGTTCTTTGTTTTCTGTTAATTTTGTAATCTGTTTTTAATAAATTTATACACCGTTTCCCACAATCTTAAAACAGATTCTGTTTAACAGAATTAAATCTTTTATTAAATCGGGTTAATAATTTTATCAAATTTATTTATAAACTGTTTCTGCCGAAACCAGGATTGAGTTTTACTGGAAATCAGTTTTAATTTACAGATTTTAATTAACAGTTAACGTTTTTTAGCAGTTGTTTTAATCAGTTTATTGAAACCAAGATTGTGTTTCTGTTAAACTGATACGTTTGATAATTGCATCCGATTCATTCAAACCAAGATTGAGTTTCTTTGAAGCAGGTCTACTATAAGTATATAGAGATCACGACTGAATTTCTTATATAAAGATTTATAACAGTTGTCTAACTGTTTATGTTTTGATCTTGTTTGATCTTTCAGAATGTCTACCAGTACTCCTGAAACTCCTAGAACTACTACTGTGAATGTAACTGGTGCGCCAGTTACCCACACAGTTGCTAATCATGCTGAAAAACCAGAAAAATTCAATGGGCAGAATTTTAAGAGGTGGCAGCAGAAGATGTTCTTCTATCTCACTACTTTAAACCTTGCGAAGTTCTTAAAGGAGACTGTACCTCAGGTGGAACCTCCTAAAGAAGGTGTACCCGAAAATCAACAAGCCGTGCAGGCTGTTGAAGCATGGAAACATTCAGACTTCTTGTGTCACAACTACATTCTGAATGGTTTGGTGGACTCTTTGTACAATTTGTACTGCAAGGCTAAGACTGCCAAAGAATTATGGGATTCGTTGGAACGCAAGTACAAAACTGAGGATGCTGGTACAAAGAAGTTCGTGGTAGCTCGGTTTTTGGATTACAAGATGGTTGATTCAAAGAGTGTGATAACTCAGGTTCAAGATCTGTAGGTTTTTCTACACGAAATTCATGCTGAGGGTATGAATTTGAGTGAATGTAAAACCCGTATTTTAAATCGAGAATTTATAAATACGCGGGTTATTATTACTTTACGCGGGATAATTGCCAGCAGCATATGTTGCGCCGCAGCAGATGTGTCTTGCGCCGCAACTGTTGCTTCGCAGAACCATGATCTGCAGGCCCTTCAATTTGCGCCGCAACTCACGTGTCATGCGCCGCAACTGTTGATCCGCAGATCTGTTGCGCCGCAACGGATGTGTATTGCGCCGCAACTCGTAGTCTGGGCCAAGCCCGTGTGAAGGAAATAAAACAGACGGGAGTGTAACCTTTTCTTTTCTACAGCCGACACAAACACACATATGAAACCCTAAAATCAAAACAAACAGCCGCCTACATTTTCTTTGTGTTCTCTCCTTCCCTGCCGCGACCCACATCAAGAAACACGAATAAGGGATCGAGGATTGATCCTAGAAGAACAATAGATTTGCTGTTTTGAAACCCTAAACGGTTAGTAAGCATATGTAAACCCTAATTCGTTTTATTCTTTTCTTTTAATCCGATTTATTGGGGTTTAAAACATGTTAAATAAATATTATGATCCGGGCTGTATGTCGGGATGTTGTTATGGTGATTGACTACACAACCAGCCGCAAATCATTAGGGTTTGGTTGGGGTTTACACTAACGGGGTGTTTGGCAGTGGGTTTTAAACAGGGAATGGGGTTGTTTGGCTACAGGGGTAACGGGCTGTTTGGCAACCGGTTTTTAAAACAGTTAAGAGTGCGTTTGGGACTGTTAAATCTCATTTCTTTTTATGAGTTCACTTGAAATAAACGTTGTAAAATGCATTTAGTAAGTTAAATATAAACTGGTTTTATAAAACTATAAAAAGGGTATATTTTGGGAAAACGAATTAAACAAATTAAGAACGTACTTATATTAGCGAAATATTTTTATGAAATTAATTACCGACAGATATACATTGTACGTAACCATTAGTATAACGTTAATACATTAAAATAAATATAAGAAACCAATAAGATCAGAAAATTTGATAACGGATACTAGTTAACTTACTCGCGTCTTATAATTATGTAGCACGCGTGAAGCCCGAGTAGTATTCGTTCAGTCTTCCTTTCAGTCGGTACTGGGCTAGAGGTACGGATTTCCCGTCCTTTCAGTAAGGACTTTCCTTTCTATGCATGATTAGGATTCCCCGTCTTCCGCCGAATGTTTTCCCAGTATATGTTTAATTTATCAGTAATCATGTTAATAACTAAATGGAATTGCCTGAGCGTTATATACAAGCACGACCAGTTTATGTACTAGTTACGGAGGTACCGTAACCACGACACTAGAGGCACCGGTGTCGTGACTCACATGCAGGAGAGTGATATCCTGCATCGTCCCACTCATGTTCAGTTGGCCATTCTTATATGTATGTTTTAGTGGGGCGTATGGATGCATCCTAGGCTATATGTGTTTCATGTTATCAGGGTGAATGTGGTGTGTGCTCTACATCCTTCACATTGGAGCTGATCCCTCCACCCAGCACAGTTATTTAGAGGTCACCCCTCTACAGCATGACGAGGTCACCCCTCCAGTTATTCATGCACGGTTGTTACAGCACGTGACCTATATAAGCTCTGGCAAATAAAATACAGTAAATGCATGTTTTCAGAAATTAAAAGTTATATTTCAGTATCAGTTTTATGAACCAGGTTTTACAGATGTTATGCAAGGTTATACCACATGTTACATATCAGTCTTATAGCTTCATTATTGACTTCTATTGCATTATCTTTCTGTACATTCTTATCATGCTATATCCGTTCACTGAGCGTTATGCTCAGCCGTAGTTTCCTTTCATGTTTCCAAACGGCAGGTACACAGGGACGATCTTAGGACTTCTAAGAGAGTACGTGCATTTGGATGGGAGCTATCCAGACTCCTTTAATTTTTATGCACGCATTACGTTACTTTACTTTGGTTGTTTGGACACTGTTTCGTCCTTTTTCTTTCCGTATTTTAATCTTTATATTTTGGGCTTGTTGGACTACCGATGTTTGATTCCGGTATTTCCGTTGGTCAGTTAATGTTTAATACATTGCCTTGCATGCTTTGATGACACGCCATAAATACACGTAACGGTCCACTTATCCAAGTGGGGTGTTACAATTATGGTATCAGAGCGCAAGGTTCGACCTGTAGGCTCTAAAACTTGACCTGTGACTAGTGGGTGGTCATCAGGAACTTCCTGTATTTTGGCGTCGTTATCTTCCATGCTATTTATGTATTTTATCAGTCAGCTTTTCAAAATTTTGATTAAGTAAACGGCTGGTACAGGACTGGCCATATTTAATCGCATGTGATTTCAGCAAAATTTTTGTTTTGGTGAACTGACCATAGGCGTTCACCCTTGTTATTTAAATTTTGTATGGATGAACTGACCATAGGCGTTCATCCTTACTCATGTCAGATTTATGTTTCAGAAATCATTTTGTGAACTGACCCTAGGCGTTCACCAGTATTCATGTCATGTTTTGTCAGTTATACCACCATGAATTACACTAAGCATATTCAGATATATTACCCCAGATTTTTGCAGTTTTATCAACTCATTCTATTATATTTCAGATGCCACCCAGACGCGAAACCGAGAATGATCCTAACGCAGCTGCCATTGCTGCTGCTGTTCAGGCTGCTATACAGGCCATGTTACCCCAAATTCGTGACGAGATCCGAGCTGAATATCAGAATGGACCTCAGCAGAATAACAACCCTCCTGCTCCACCACCTGCCACTTTACCCGCGTGGCTGGATCTGTTCAACAAGCAGAAACCCCGACTGTTTGAGCAGACTGTAGCTCCAACTGATGCAGAAGACTGGATCTACCATATAGAGAAAATTTTTGGAGCTATGGGTTGTGGTGATGTTTTCAAAGTTAGGCTTGCAGTTTATAAGCTGGAGGGTCCTGCTCTACATTGGTGGAGGTCTCAGAAACAGTCCAACGGGGGAGATGCTTGGGAGCTTGCATTGACCTGGGCACGTTTCAAGACGATGTTCTATGACCAGTTTTTCCCGCATGCGGAACAAGCTAAGATGAAGAGGGACTTTCACGTTATTCGTCAGAATAATGGCGAGAACAGTATCGAGTTCATGCACCGATACCTCAGGATGGCTGGATTCTTGGGGGAGGCTGCGGGTACCGTAGAGGAGCAAGTGAAGCAATTTCGCTGGGCTCTTCACACCAGGACTGCAGATAGATTGATGAGTGCCACATTCACTAATGTGTCACAAGTAGCTAATGCAGCTCGGGACATCGAGATGCTTTATGAGAGGGACGAGCTCGAGATTTTAGAGCGCCCGGAGAAGAGGTACATCCCACCCAACAGACTTAAACATTTTAGCCATTATTGCTTGGCAACTTATATGTTATTAAAACCTTGCAGACACAGAGGAGGAGACCGATCCCAATCGGCTCCTCCGCATCAGAACTACAGGAACCACGGTCAGTCATATGACCGTAATCGGTCAGATAGGAGGAACGGCGGTGATAATTACCGCGGTAGTTCCAACTCCTCTGGCAGCTACAGGTGAGCCTTTAAGCTCCAAGAATACTAAGCTATCGTGTAAAACAGATCTAAAAAAAAATTTATTTGTAAATTCCAACAGAGATGCCGGACAGGGGCGTGACCAAAACAACAGGGGTCAACAGGTTGCCCGACCGTCAAATTCTGGTAATTTTAAAATTTAGTCAGTCAGCCTTACTTCAGTTAAGTTATCAGAATCGTGACACGTATATATCATCATAAATCAGGTGCTCAGCAAACCAGAGCTACTTCCACCGGGTTTACTTACCCCACTTGCATCACGTGTGGGAAGAAACACTCGGGACCTTGTCGTCGTGGTTCGGGTAATTGCTACCAGTGTGGTCAGCCCGGCCATTTGAAGAGGGATTGCAAGAGCGGGGATGTTGCCGGTACTTCAGGCCAGACTCCTCAGATGTTACCTCCGCCACCACCGATACCACCAACCACCGGTCGTGTCTACACTACTACCCGTGAACAAGCAAATAAGACCACAGGTACTATTACTGGCATTTTGTTT
This sequence comes from Glebionis coronaria, assembly GCA_025667525.1. Lineage (NCBI taxonomy): Eukaryota > Viridiplantae > Streptophyta > Magnoliopsida > Asterales > Asteraceae > Glebionis > Glebionis coronaria. Next base: position 620,717,071 of record CM046877.1, read on the forward strand.
ATACACGGACAGTCTGCATGCGTGCTTTTCGATACAGGCGCCACGCACTCGGTTATATCTACTTCATATGTGGTTAGAATAAACATGACCCCTACGCCACTAGACAGTGCACTTAGTATATCTACTCCCATGCGAGACTCTGTACTCATTACCCAAGTATATAAGGATCTCCCTCTTGAGTTTGATGATAAAATCCGTCCAGTCAGTGCTCTTCCTTTGGATATGTGTGAATTCGATATTATTCTGGGTATGGATTGGTTATCGGTTCATCATGCCACCATAGATTGCCATGCTCACCAGGTTATTTTTGGTGATGTCCAGACACCAGAGTATATTCACCGAGGCTTCCTACCAGGAAAACATGTTCAGATCATTTCAGCTTTACAGGCTCGTACCTTACTATATCATGGTTGCGAGGGTTTCCTAGCTACAGTCCATGACACGACTTCTGAAACACCTTCGATTCATGATCAGCCAGTTGTGTCAGATTTTCAGGATGTTTTTCCAGAAGAACTTCCAGGTTTACCTCCCATGCGAGAGGTAGAATTTGGTATCGATCTCGTTCCGGGTGCAGAACCAGTATCTAAAGCTCCTTACCGTATGGCTCCTGTAGAGCTTAAGGAACTGAAGGATCAACTTCAGGAACTTCTCGAAAGGGGTTTCATCCGTCCCAGCGTGTCACCTTGGGGCGCTCCAGTTTTGTTTGTCAAGAAGAAGGATGGTAGTATGCGTTTGTGTATTGACTACCGTGAGTTGAATAAGCTCACTATTCGTAACCGTTATCCACTTCCTCGTATTGACGATTTATTCGACCAACTTCAGGGTGCTAAGCACTTCTCAAAAATCGATCTACGGTCAGGTTACCATCAGTTGCGTGTAAAAGAGCAGGATATATCCAAAACTGCTTTTCGCACGAGGTACGGTCATTACGAGTTTGTTGTCATGCCATTCGGTCTCACGAATGCGCCTGCAGTATTTATGGACTTAATGAACAGAGTCTTCCACGAATTTTTAGACAAGTTTGTGATCGTATTCATCGATGATATCCTTATTTTCTCCAAATCCAAAGAGGAACATGAGAATCATCTCCGTACAGTTTTGCAGATTCTCAGACAAGAAAAGCTATACGCTAAATTTTCGAAGTGCGAATTTTGGCTGAATACAGTGGCGTTTCTAGGTCATATTGTGTCTGCGGACGGAATCACCATGGATCCTGCAAAGGTGGAGGCTATCACCAAATGGCCAAGACCGACGTCTGTCACAGAGATACGTAGTTTTCTTGGGTTGGCAGGTTACTACCGCAGGTTTGTGGAAAACTTCTCACGCTTAGCGTTACCATTGACCCAACTTATGCGAAAAGGCGAGAAGTTTATATGGACCGAGGAGAGAGAAAAGAGTTTCGAGGAACTCAAGCATCGATTGATCTCAGCACCGATACTTACTCTCCCATCCGGTACAGGTGGTTATCAGATATACAGCGACGCATCGGGAAAAGGCTTAGGCTGTGTTCTTATGCAGCATGGGAAAGTCATCGCTTATGCTTCGCGTCAACTAAAGCCGTATGAGAAAAATTATCCTACTCATGATCTAGAGCTCGCAGCAGTCGTCTTCGCCCTTAAAATCTGGAGGCATTACTTATACGGTGAGTCGTGTGATATCTTCACCGATCACAAAAGTCTCAAGTATATATTTACCCAGCGAGAGCTGAACATGAGACAGCGGCGATGGTTAGAACTGCTGAAAGACTATGACACTAACATCCAGTATCACCCAGGTAAAGCAAATGTCGTGGCAGATGCCCTTAGCAGAAAGTCAGGTATGGTAAATGGCATCAAAGTTCAGGAAGAAATTATTCGGGATTTAGAGCAGTATGATATTGAGCTCTTAGTACGCGGACAGAGGGGATACTGGGCTAGTTTGAGGGTAGAACCAGATTTACTCTCCAGGATTAAAGACGCCCAAAAGGATGATGGTGAGATCTGGGCGATCATCCAGAACATTGACCGTCAGACCGAATTTCGCATCGATGACGACGGTATTGTATGGCAGGGTACCAAACTCTGCGTTCCAGAAGATCCTGCTCTTAGAGAAGCCTTGATGACTGAGGCTCACAGCTCTCCGTTCTCCATTCATCCGGGTTCCACAAAAATGTACCATGATCTTAAGCAGCATTTCTGGTGGAGCGGCATGAAGCAGGATGTCGCAACATTTGTATCTAAATGTCTGACCTGCCAGCAGGTTAAGATAGAACATCAGCGTACCAGCGGGTTACTTCAGCCATTAGAAATTCCAATGTGGAAATGGGACAAGATTTCTATGGACTTTGTTACCGGTTTACCACAGACTCAGCGGCGACATGATGCAATCTGGGTCATTGTCGACCGCTTGACCAAGTCAGCACATTTCATTCCTATTCGTAAAGATTTCGCAGTCAGTAAATTGGCGAAACTATTCACCGAGGAGATTGTACGGTTACATGGTACACCCTCCGAAATTATATCAGATAGAGATCCACGGTTTACTTCTCATTTCTGGGGAGGCCTGCATAAAGCTTGGGGAACTAGGCTCAAGCTCAGCACAGCTTTCCATCCACAGACGGACGGTCAGTCAGAGCGTACTATCCAGACCTTGGAGGACATGCTACGCGCATGTGCATTAGAATGGACAGGACACTGGGATGACTATATTTGCTTGGTCGAGTTTGCTTACAACAACAGTTGGCATGCTAGTATCAAGCGTGCTCCATTCGAGATGTTATACGGCAGAAAATGCCGTGCTCCTATTTGTTGGGATCAGGTGGGAGAACGTTTAATTGAAGGACCTGAACTGATAGAACTGACCAATGAAAAGGTCGCCATCGCTAGGGCGAAGCTGCAAGAAGCGCGTACTCGCCAGAAGAGTTACGCCGACAAGCATCGCAGAGATCTATCTTTTCAGACTGGGGATCGTGTGTTCCTCAAAGTATCACCCGCACGAGGCGTCAGACGTTTTGGCCTCAAAGGCAAACTTAGCCCTCGCTACATCGGACCGTTCGAGATCCTTGAACGTATTGGTGAAGTGTCATATCGATTGGCGTTACCGCCTCAGCTTTCACACGTTCACAACGTGTTTCATGTCTCATTACTCAGGGGGTACAACTATCATGAGCTTCACAAAGTAAATTATCCACTCGATCAGATTCGGGAGGATTTATCTTATATCGAGGAACCCGAAGCGGTTTTAGATCGCCAGGATCGAGTCATGAGAAGGAAGACCATTCCTTTCGTCAAGATCCTGTGGAGGAATCATACAGAGCGAGAGGCCACTTGGGAAACAGAGGAGTCTATACGGACTTCTTATCCTCACTTTCAGTTTTGATTCGGGTATGTCTTTTCAGCTTTTATGTCGTTCAATTTATCAGCATTTCAGCCTTTACTTCAGTCAGCTTAAATACCTTGTAATTCGGGGACGAATTTTTTCTTTTAGAGGAGAGGAATTGTAAAACCCAGTACGCCGCATTTTAATTCGGGGACGAATTATTTCTTTTAGAGGGGAAGAATTGTAAAACCCGTATTTTAAATCGAGAATTTATAAATACGCGGGTTATTATTACTTTACGCGGGATAATTGCCAGCAGCATATGTTGCGCCGCAGCAGATGTGTCTTGCGCCGCAACTGTTGCTTCGCAGAACCATGATCTGCAGGCCCTTCAATTTGCGCCGCAACTCACGTGTCATGCGCCGCAACTGTTGATCCGCAGATCTGTTGCGCCGCAACGGATGTGTATTGCGCCGCAACTCGTAGTCTGGGCCAAGCCCGTGTGAAGGAAATAAAACAGACGGGAGTGTAACCTTTTCTTTTCTACAGCCGACACAAACACACATATGAAACCCTAAAATCAAAACAAACAGCCGCCTACATTTTCTTTGTGTTCTCTCCTTCCCTGCCGCGACCCACATCAAGAAACACGAATAAGGGATCGAGGATTGATCCTAGAAGAACAATAGATTTGCTGTTTTGAAACCCTAAACGGTTAGTAAGCATATGTAAACCCTAATTCGTTTTATTCTTTTCTTTTAATCCGATTTATTGGGGTTTAAAACATGTTAAATAAATATTATGATCCGGGCTGTATGTCGGGATGTTGTTATGGTGATTGACTACACAACCAGCCGCAAATCATTAGGGTTTGGTTGGGGTTTACACTAACGGGGTGTTTGGCAGTGGGTTTTAAACAGGGAATGGGGTTGTTTGGCTACAGGGGTAACGGGCTGTTTGGCAACCGGTTTTTAAAACAGTTAAGAGTGCGTTTGGGACTGTTAAATCTCATTTCTTTTTATGAGTTCACTTGAAATAAACGTTGTAAAATGCATTTAGTAAGTTAAATATAAACTGGTTTTATAAAACTATAAAAAGGGTATATTTTGGGAAAACGAATTAAACAAATTAAGAACGTACTTATATTAGCGAAATATTTTTATGAAATTAATTACCGACAGATATACATTGTACGTAACCATTAGTATAACGTTAATACATTAAAATAAATATAAGAAACCAATAAGATCAGAAAATTTGATAACGGATACTAGTTAACTTACTCGCGTCTTATAATTATGTAGCACGCGTGAAGCCCGAGTAGTATTCGTTCAGTCTTCCTTTCAGTCGGTACTGGGCTAGAGGTACGGATTTCCCGTCCTTTCAGTAAGGACTTTCCTTTCTATGCATGATTAGGATTCCCCGTCTTCCGCCGAATGTTTTCCCAGTATATGTTTAATTTATCAGTAATCATGTTAATAACTAAATGGAATTGCCTGAGCGTTATATACAAGCACGACCAGTTTATGTACTAGTTACGGAGGTACCGTAACCACGACACTAGAGGCACCGGTGTCGTGACTCACATGCAGGAGAGTGATATCCTGCATCGTCCCACTCATGTTCAGTTGGCCATTCTTATATGTATGTTTTAGTGGGGCGTATGGATGCATCCTAGGCTATATGTGTTTCATGTTATCAGGGTGAATGTGGTGTGTGCTCTACATCCTTCACATTGGAGCTGATCCCTCCACCCAGCACAGTTATTTAGAGGTCACCCCTCTACAGCATGACGAGGTCACCCCTCCAGTTATTCATGCACGGTTGTTACAGCACGTGACCTATATAAGCTCTGGCAAATAAAATACAGTAAATGCATGTTTTCAGAAATTAAAAGTTATATTTCAGTATCAGTTTTATGAACCAGGTTTTACAGATGTTATGCAAGGTTATACCACATGTTACATATCAGTCTTATAGCTTCATTATTGACTTCTATTGCATTATCTTTCTGTACATTCTTATCATGCTATATCCGTTCACTGAGCGTTATGCTCAGCCGTAGTTTCCTTTCATGTTTCCAAACGGCAGGTACACAGGGACGATCTTAGGACTTCTAAGAGAGTACGTGCATTTGGATGGGAGCTATCCAGACTCCTTTAATTTTTATGCACGCATTACGTTACTTTACTTTGGTTGTTTGGACACTGTTTCGTCCTTTTTCTTTCCGTATTTTAATCTTTATATTTTGGGCTTGTTGGACTACCGATGTTTGATTCCGGTATTTCCGTTGGTCAGTTAATGTTTAATACATTGCCTTGCATGCTTTGATGACACGCCATAAATACACGTAACGGTCCACTTATCCAAGTGGGGTGTTACAATTATGGTATCAGAGCGCAAGGTTCGACCTGTAGGCTCTAAAACTTGACCTGTGACTAGTGGGTGGTCATCAGGAACTTCCTGTATTTTGGCGTCGTTATCTTCCATGCTATTTATGTATTTTATCAGTCAGCTTTTCAAAATTTTGATTAAGTAAACGGCTGGTACAGGACTGGCCATATTTAATCGCATGTGATTTCAGCAAAATTTTTGTTTTGGTGAACTGACCATAGGCGTTCACCCTTGTTATTTAAATTTTGTATGGATGAACTGACCATAGGCGTTCATCCTTACTCATGTCAGATTTATGTTTCAGAAATCATTTTGTGAACTGACCCTAGGCGTTCACAAGAAGAGCAAAGGGAAGTCTGAGTACCTTGATCCTAAGGCTGGAATTGCGAAGCAGAAGTTCCAAGGAAATTGCTTCAACTATGACAAGCTAGGTCATCGTGCTGCTAATTACAAAGCGCCAAAGCGGGTGAGTCCACGCGAGGATAATATGGTGAATGATAATGTGGACATGATTGCTATGGTGTCTGACGTCGTTACCATGATCTCTGAAGTTAACCTGGTAGGTTCTAATAATAATGATTGGTGGGTTGATACTAGGGCAACCCGTCATGTGTGTACTGACAAGAGTATGTTTCACTCTTTTAAAGCGGTTGACAATGGAGAGAAGTTGTACATGGGTAACTCTGCAACTGCTGATATCAAGGGCGAAGGAGATGTTATTTTAAAGATGACATTCGAGAAAGAGCTCAAGTTGACTAAAGTCTTGTATGTTCCGAAGATTCACAAGAATCTTGTGTCCGGATGGCTTTTGAATAAGTTTGGTTTTCGTCTTGTTTTTTAGTCTAATAAAGTTGTACTTTCTAAGAATCAAATGTATGTTGGTAAGGGGTATGTCTTGAATGGTATGTTTAAGCTCAATGTAATAGTTGTTAAGAATGCTATCAATAAAATGAATTATTCTGCTTACTAGATTGAGTCTTCTAATGTGTGGCATGGCCGTCTTGGACATGTTAATTTTAATTGCGTCGTTTGACTAGATTTAATGGCATACCAAATTTTCATATTTATTCAAATTATAAGTGTGAAACTTGTGTCGAAGCCAAACTTACAAGATCATCTTTCAAATCGGTTGAACGAAAAACCGAACCACTTGATATGATACACACAGACATATGTGATTTGAAATCACTACCCACAAAAGGTGGAAATAACTACTTCATCACGTTTATTGATGATTTCACAAAGTATTGCTACATTTACTTGTTGAAAAGTAAAGATGAAGCTATAGACAAGTTTGTTCTATACAAAATCGAAGTTGAGAATCAACTTGGTAGGAAAATCAAGGTTGTACGAAGTGATAGAGGAGGTGAATATGTGTCTCCTTTTGCTGATCTATGTGCGAAACATGGAACTAGACACGAGTTTACTGCTCCTTATTCACCTCAGCAAAACGGTATTGCCGAAAGGAAGAACCGTACCTTGAAAGAGATGGTTAATGCCATGTTGTTAAGTTTTGGTTTGAGCCGGGACATGTGGGGGGAAGCCATTCTAATGGCTACTTATCTTTTAAACGGGATACCTCGTAAGGATAAAGAGGAAACCCCATATGAACTGTCGATGGGAAGAAAACCATCATACCAGTACTTACGAGTGTGGGGGTGTCTAGCCAAGGTAGTTGTGTCGACACCTAAGGCCCAAACGATTGGACCTAAATCTGTGGATTGTATATTTATTAGATATGCTAAGAATAGCAGTGCGTATCGTTTCATTGTACATGATTCGAAAAATCCAGAGATACACAAGAACACAGTTATGGAATCAAGGAATGCGTCCTTCTTTGAAAACATATTTCCTTGTTTAAAGAATGAAAATGGAAGCACATCAAGAATAGATGATGCAGTTGTCCAAGATAAGAGACAGTGAGATGATAATGATCTCCAAGATGAGAGACAAGATCAACCCAAGGAAGAAGAGGTTGAACCTATAAGAAGCAAACGGGCGAGAACCGAGAAATCATTTGGACCCGATTTTGTGTCTTTTATGGTAGAAAATGAACCCACTTCTTATCAAGAAGCTGTAAATTCCTCGGAAGGGCCTCGATGGAAAGAAGCGATTAATAGTGAAATAGAGTCTATTTTACAAAATCATACTTGGGAGCTCGTGGATTTACCTCCTGGTTGTAAACCACTAGCCAATAAATGGATCTTCAAAAAGAAGATGAAAGCTGATGGCACCATTGATAAGTACAAAGCAAGATTGGTGCTCAAAGGTATTAGACATCGCGAAGGTCTAGATTACTTTGATTCTTATTCGCCTGTTACGCGAATAACTTCTATTAGGATGATTCTTGCTATTGTCGCATTAAGAAAATTAGAAGTTCACCAAATGGATGTGAAAACGGCTTTTCTAAATGGAGATTTAGAAGAAGAAATATACATGAACCAACCCGAGGGTTTCATGGCTCCTGGATAAGAGAGCAAAGTTTGTAGGCTTGTTAAGTCATTGTATGGCTTAAAGAAAGCTCCAAAACAATGGCATCAAAAGTTTGATCACGCCATGCTAGAGGGTGGATTCAAAATTAATAAATGTGACAAGTGTGTTTATGTCAAAGACACGAATAGTGGATATGTAAACTTGTGTCTTTATGTTGATGATATGCTTATCGTTGGCAGTAACGACAAGATGATCAAGTCTACTAAAGAGATGTTGAAATCAAAGTTTGACATGAAAGACATGGGTTTGGCTGATGTGATTCTTGGAATAAAGATCATACGAACTCAGAGTGGACTTGGATTAAGTCAAGCACATTACGTGGACAAAATTCTTAATACTCATAATGCGGGGGATTCCGGCCTAGCTAGAACTCCAATTGACACCAGTTTGCATCTATCTAAAAAAGAGGCGCAGGTGTTGACCAATTAGAGTATTCTAGAATTATTGGCATGTTGATGTATTTGATGACATGTATCCGACCTGACTTAGCATATGCTGTTAGCAGGCTAAGTAGATATACTAGTAATCCAAGTGATGCACATTGGAAAGCTATGACTAGGGTACTTTATTATTTGAGATACAGTCGTGATTATGGACTGAATTATGCTAGATATCCATATGTTATTGAAGGATACAGTGATGCAAATTGGATATCTGACATAAAGGATTCTAGATCAACCAGTGGATATGTGTTTACACTGGGAGGGGCCGCTATATCTTGGAAGTCTTCCAAGTAAACTGTAATAGCTAAGTCCATGATGGAATCAGAATTTATCGCGTTAGATAAATGCGTAGAAGAGGCGGAATGGCTATGTCAATTCGTAGAGGATATACCCAGGTGGCCTAAACCGGTAACGACCATTAGTATACATTGTGATAGTCAATCGACAATTGGCAGAGCTCATAGCACAATGTATAATGGAAAGTCTACACCTAACCGTCGTCGACATAATTCGGTAAGACAACTACTCTCAACAGGATTTATCTCAATTGTCTATGTGAAGTCAAAGGATAACATTGCGGATCCGCTTACGAAAGCCTTAAGCGGAGAGTTAGTTAGTAAGTCATCTAAAGGAATGGGACTAAAGCTCTTGAAGGAATGAGTTTCTATAAAGGAAAACCTAACCCAGTTGACTGGAGATCACAAGATCTGGGTTCAATAGGACAACCTAATCATAGAAATGTGGGGGAAGTCATGTCAATGTGGGGGAGTTACTTAATACAGGAACTTTCCTAGTCCATTCCTAGAACAACGTGACTTGTTGAGAAGTTAAACATATAGCTTATTAATTCAGGATGAAATCATAAAGCATAATGATTCAAGATGAAATCATAAAACATATGTTTTTAATGATTCAAGATGAAATCACCTATGTGAGAGAGAAGTGGGGTCGCTTCGAAGGAAATTATGGGGGCGCAATTTCTAAGAGCTCTTGCAGAACCAGGCAAGTGTTCATGACCATTACGAACACGACTATGAGGACTTGACAAGGTCAGGAAGAGTCTTGTGTGAGTGTGTATAGTCGTCTACGTAAACAGAGGCTGAGTTCAAGGACATCACGTATACTCAGATATAGGAGACTAAGTACATCTCACAAAGGAAGGTTCAAAGGGTTACACCTACCTATCCTATGCAGGACTTAACCGCATTAGTTTTGCCAAAACTTTCGTGTGTTTTCGACCGATTCCCATTCATGTGGGGGATTGTTGGAAAATGTTTTGCAAAATATGGTTTTTGCAATACTTTGGACATAATTTTATATATGTATATGTTATATATATTCGTAGTACTTAGTAGCTTTGCGTTCTCCTCAAAGAGAGCTTCGCAACGAGCTAAAGTATGTCCAATATGGAGTTAATATGAATGAGATATCGTGTCTCAAAGTGAATCACGTGAAACACAATATTTGGAAAGTATTTTGTCCCACATCGCTTGAAACATGAAGTGAAAACATGTTTATAAGGAAATTCTAGTTTCTACCCTACAATATTCATTTGTGGGTTTTACTCCCACGCCTACGCGCGCGCAGGGGGGGGGGGGGGGGGGGGTGCAGAAAGTGGGATTTCTAGGCCAAAAAACGGGTTCGAAACTACTAAACTTGTGCACGAGCGCGCGACCTGCGGACACGAATGCAGCTCCAAAAACTGGCTTGGGTACGGGCAGATTTCAGTATCTTTTTTGCTGCAAATTCGATTTTTTTTCTAGAAAATTCTGTAATCTATTTTAGGAATAGATTTATAATAAATTTGTGTTTACAATTGATTTACAAATCGTGTTATACAAATAACATATTTGTCGGAATATTTTATATAGATCAGAATATTTTGTCTTGTCTTGGTGACCAAGGCAAATTTTCACTATATAATAAATCTGTCTCATTCAGTTTTATTATCAGAAAAACGTAGTCTTTTCATACGCCATTACCAGACGATTTTTCCAGCAGTTATCGATCAGAAACTCAGAAGGCTTCCGTGATCTTTCAGGCAAGTTTGTCTAGTCCGGTTGTACAACAGCTTTGGACGTTGTAGCCTGGGAAACAGACGACGAATCTGTTTTAAGGGAAACGTCTTAAACACGTGCCTCGTCTCTAGATTCTTAATGCTTTGAATTTTATTTGTTATTTAATTCTGTTCTTTGTTTTCTGTTAATTTTGTAATCTGTTTTTAATAAAAGTATATCGTTTCCCATAATTATAACGTCGTTGATTTCGGAAATAAGCATTTGGTCAGTTAGGATAAAATAACAGAAAATGCAACATGATGCTTAATAAGTGGATCTTTTTTATTGTGACTATTCTTACTAAGTAAATATTATCCATTGTGACTATTTCTTATAAATATGTATATTTTTTTTTGTTATTTCTATACTAAGTAGATAATTTCTTACGAAGTAGATAGACTACCTTTTTACCAAGTAGGTACACTACTCCTTACAAATATTTTATAATATTCACGTCATAATGTAAGCAGTGACGGAACCAGGATGTTGACGGAGTGGGGCTAAAATTTTTTTTGGACAAAAGTCGTTGTATACACTAAAATAAATTTACAAATATAAGATTTTTGCATTGTTTTTTTCGTTTTGGGGGGCAATTTAAAGGTTTTTACATTGTTTATTTCCGAGTGGGGGGTAATTCGAGTTTACAACGGGGCAGTTTAATAAAATGGTCCTAAAAAAAAATTTACACTAAAATTTGATTTTTTTACGAGCCATGGGGGCGCTGCCCCCCCCCCCCCCTCCCCCCGGACATTACAAATAGTTTCGCCCCTGAATGTAAGGCGTCTATTCTCGAACTTCAAGTTTTCCTAAAAGGATACGCGTTCATTTTATGCACAAATAATCTAATCTCTAGCATAGAAAATATATCTTCATCATGGTATCATGACTCATTAAATAAATTTTATCAATTAATTGCACAAATCATAAAGAATCAAACACAATTAATCAAAGAACAAAAAGAGCTAGAGTTTCAATATTTCAAAAGTTATGATAGGCCTAGAGGGGTTTTTCAATCAATGTGAGAGGGGAAAACGAAAAATGGTATATTAGTCATTTAAAAGGTAATATAGTAATTTCAGGCTTATATTGCTTTAGTCGGAACAAATTTAAAAATACAATGGTAAAATCACGAGATTAACTAGTAAAGTTCATATTCAGCACATTTTAACAAGTACGATTGTATTAGATATCTTTTACCCTATTTTAATTGGACATCTGCAAGTTTGCTACTCCCCTTAACTCCTTCCCTTCCCGAATGCATCGCAAATTATGGCTCACTCGAGCGCGTTTAACGCTTTAGCTAACTCACCCATGTTTCTAACTCTATTGCATATATGTACGAATAACTCAATCCAACCCATTTTGTCATGCTATAATAACTTGCCAATTTTGACCCAATCCCCAACACATTTGGACTGCCTGTAATTACACCAAGGGGTTGTGGGTTTACACACTAGTAATATAGTATCCTCACACCATTAATGATTAGAAGATATAGACATATCATATTAAACTTCAGTGCATGTACTATTTTTATTTTTTACCATTGTTTTCTTTCTTTTATTCTCTCTCATATTTCTTAACCATCTTATTCTCTCTCATATTTCTTAACCATCTTCTTCAAGATCTGCTACTATATTCAAGATCTGCTACTCATCAAGATCTGATTACAATCGCTTCTTCCGACCAATATAGATCCGACCGCTAGCACCATTAAGATCTGCTACGCATCTCTTGAACCCCGCAACGACCACCTTAAAAAATCAGATCTAAAACTATGAATCCTTATTGAAAACAAGATCTTGTATTAAATAGTCCTTGTTATATGATTTATGTATAGCTTTTCGTATAGTGGTTGATCATGGATTTTTAAGGGAATATAAGATAGTCCTTCGCCGGTAAAAAACCCACAAAGAATCACCACCGTAGTACCGTAACCCACCGGACCCATCACAACCGCCGCCACCCCAATGATGAACAACCGTATCTGAAGCACATACGTTGCCGGACGTTTTCGCTGCCCGCTAAGAAGATTTTCCGCAACACGGAACCAACATATGCTCGGCCTTTATTCCCAACGAAATTTTCAGAAGAGCAGCCACCTATAAGAAAACATTTTTTAGTACAAAAAAATAGACAACCAGAAATAAAAGAACCTTATGTAGAGAAAAGTTATTTTGGAGCCTTTTTTTGGTGGAAACCAAGGGACAAATCCCCACCCTTCATTTAGATTTGATCTAAGGGTGGGGATTAATCTAAGATTTAATTTGTCAAAACCTATTTTTATGTCTAATTACATAAAGTATTTTTTTTAATCGTTCATTTTACTTTTCTTTTTTTCACACAGTGAAATGTGTTTTCAGAATTATCTCTCTTCATTTACATTACCACCATGCCACCAGTCGCCATCACCACACCACCGGCCACCTGCGCATTTTCTTCAACTGATCACCACCGTCAGATCCATCCTGAAACCCTAACCACCACAATCACCTCCGTAGCAAACCCCTAAAAGTGATTGATTTTCTACTTGTTTTGTTCAAGATCTCTTGTTTGATTCTCATAATCATCTATAATCATCATCGTCACCCTCATCTACCAAATGCCTCTGCCACGTCATCAAACCACCACAACCGTCCGACCAGATGGATAATGGAGATGTTGATGATGAAGTGTTGTTGATTGATCTTTTGTATCAGAAGGATGAGGTAACTGACATGGTGTTTAATTGAATAATGAGGGATTTTGAGTGTTTTTATTTTAGTTACGTTTATGAAGCACGTGAGTTGTTGAGAAAAGTTGGTGAGGTAGACGGATGTTCACCGGATGTAGTGACGTTTCTACAATGACAAGAGTCGCTACACGTTACTGTGTAATATCATCAGTGATATTTTAGCAACGGTGATATTTTTATTGTTTTATCACTAGTGAAGTATCACTAGTAATAAACCAACGAAATATCACGTTATTGTGTAATATCATCGGTGATAATTTATCACCGGTGATATTTTTATTGTATTATCACTAGTGAAGTATCACTAGTAATAAACCAACGAAATATCACGTTACTGTGTAATATCATCGGTGATATTTTATCACCGGTGATATTCTTATTGTTTTATCACTAGTAATAAACCAACGAAATATTACGTTACTATATCACCGTTGATATTTTTATTGTTTTATCACAATAAACCAATAAAATATCACGTTACTGTGTAATATCACTGGTGATATTTTATCACCGGTGATATTTTATTGTTTTATCACTAGTGAAGTATCACTAATAATAAACCAATGAAATATCACGTTACTGTGTAATATCACCGGTGATATTTTATCATCGGTGATATTTTTTTGTTGTTTTATCACTAGTAATAAACCAATGGATTTGGACACACAGTTAATGTAAAATCATAAGAAAAGCATGTGAGCGGGTGATATTTTATCATCGGTGATATTTTTGTTGTTTTATCACTATTGTGACCACCTACCTTCATCTGATTTCAAAGCAATTTCAACTTCAATTCTTCTTTTAGGCGTTTCATCAAACGACTTATCATCACCAATCAGCGTTATGAATCGGTTCGTTTTTAATCGATTTTTTTCAGGGATCGGTTGATTTAATGGTTATTTCTTCCATTTGTGTGTTTGTTTCGTGATTTGCAAGGTTAATTTGTGTAGATTTATGGATTTTTTTTGTTAGAGTTTGTTGTAGAGAGAGGGTTTGATGTAGAGAGAGAGAATGTCTATGAGATGTGTGTGTTTTTTTACTAGAAATGAAGGGTAGTTGAGATTTACAACATATTTTTTGTTTTGATCCCTCAGTCTTCTTTTTATAAATTGGCAATTATAGTACCTCCGTGTTTTTTATCATTTGATCTGGTCCCTCCTTATGGACGACCCAGATTGAGCCCTTGGATTCCACCAAAAAAGAAGGTTGTTTAATAACCGGACTCACCAAAAAGAAGGTTGTTTAGTCCGGTTATTAAACAACCTTCTTTTTTGGTGAAATCCAAGGGCTCAATCTGGGCCGTCCATAAGGAGGGACCATATCAAATGATAAAAAACACGGAGGAACTAAAATTGCCAATTTATAAAACGAAGACTCAGGGACCAAAACGAAAAATTTGTTGTAAATCTCAACTACCCTTCATTTCTATTAAAAAAACACACACATCTCATAGACATTCTCTCTCTCTACATCAAACCCTCTCTCTACAACAAACTCTAACAAAAAAAATCCATAAATCTACACAAATTAACCTTGCAAATCACGAAATAAACACACAAATGGAAGAAATAACCATTAAATCAACCGATCCCTGACAAAAATCGATTAAAAACGAACCGATTCATAACGTTGATTGGTGATGATAAGCCGTTTGATGAAACGCCTAAAAGAAGAATTGAAGTTGAAAGTGCTTTGAAATCTGATGAAGGTAGGTGGTCACAATAGTGATAAAACATCAAAAATATCACTGATGATAAAATATCACCCGTTCACATTGCTTTACTTATGATTTTACATTAACTGTGTGTCCAAATCCATTGGTTTATTACTAGTGATAAAACAACAAAAATATCACCGATGATAAAATATCACCGGTGATATTACATAGTAACGTGATATTTCATTGGTTTATTACTAGTGATACTACACTAGTGATAAAACAATAAAATATCACCGGTGATAAAATATCACCGGTGATATTACACAGTAACGTGATATTTTATTGGTTTATTGTGATAAAACAATAAAAATATCAACGGTGATATAGTAACGTGATATTTCATTGGTATATTACTAGTGATAAAGCAATAAAAATATCACCAGTGATAAAATATCACCGATAATATTACACAGTAACGTGATATTTCGTTGGTTTATTACAAGTGATACTTTACTAGTGATAAAACAATAAAAATGTCACCGCTGATAAATTATCACTGATGATATTACACAGTAACGTGATATTTCATTGGTTTATTATTAGTGATACTTCACTAGTGATAAAACAATAAAAATATCACCGGTGATAAAATATCACTGATGATATTACACAGTAACGTGTAGTGACTCTTGTCATTGCAGAAACGTCACTACATCCGGTGAACATCCGTCTACCTCACCAACTTTTCTCAACAACTCACGTGCTTCATAAACGTAACTGAAAGAAAAACACTCAAAATCCCTCATTATTCAATTAAACACCATGTCAGTTATCTCCTCCTCCTTCTGATACAAAAGATCAATCAACAACAATTCATCATCAACATCTTCATTATCTATCTGGTCGGACGGTTGTGGTGGTTTGATGACGTGACAGAGGCATTTGGTAGATGAGGATGACGATGATGATTATAGATGATTATGAGAAGCAAACAAGAGATCTTGAACAAAACAAGTAGAAAATCAATCACTTTTAGGGGTTTACTACAGAGGTGATTGTGGTGATTAGGGTTTCAGGATGGATCTGACGGTGGTGGTCAGTTAAAGAAAATGCGCAAGTGGCCGGTGGTGTGGTGATGGCGACTGGTGGCATGGTGGTAATGTAAATGAAGAGAGATAATTCTGAAAACACATTTCACTGTGTGAATAAAAGGAAAGTAAAATGAACGATTAAAAAAATACTTTATGTAATTAGACATAAAAAGAGGTTTTGACAAATTAAATCTTAGATTAATCCCCACCCTTAGATTAAAGCTAAATGAAGGGTCGGGATTTGTCCCTTGGTTTCCACCAACAAACAAGGCTCCAAAATAACTTTTCTCACCTTATGTAACTTGAGTTTCAACAATTCCATCTAGACTGCTGAAATAGAAGGCTTAAAAGTTTTTTTCGAAGGTGATTCTATTGAAGTATAGGATGACAATGATGACAGGTTACCAACTTCTTTACTCGCAATATTATAACTAAATATGATATTGAGCGAGATCTAATTTCTATTTGGAACCTGTACTACATTACCCTAAATGTGTAAGACCTAAACAAACTTTAAGGGGGTGCTTGGTTGAATGTATTTAGGGGTAAGGAATAGCAATGATAATGATTAGTGGTGCTTGGTTAGATATAATGCAATGAGCCATTACTTAGTTTTGGGTGATCCTCCATTCCTCTAAAATTTGGGGGTAATGAACTAAGTATTGCTTTTTATGTGCAGTTTTTTTTTCTCTTTATACACAAACCCACGTTCTATTTATTTTATTGTGTTTTTTACCATTTCAAAATTGAATAAAAACAACGAGAACATGAATTTCATTCTTTTAAATAAATTATGTGTCTTGATCTATTGGCACCAAATTTGTGATCATATTTTCACCTGACAGTTTCATATAATACTTTATTTTTAATAACCAAGTATTTTTTTTTAAATCCTAATAAATACATAATAGTTAGGCTAACTTGACAATGAAAAGATGTGATCGGCAATTCTTATATGAAAAGTAGAAAAACTGTATCAAACATTATTGATAAAAATTAATAAATTAAACATTATTTACACAAATAAGTTAGTAGAAATATTCTTTAATGACCAGTCAATTTTTATTCTTATTTTCGAAACCAAGCATCACTAATATAATGGGAATACCCCTTTCCATTGCATTATATACCCATTTCCTTAGAGCACACGGTGTGGTAAATTGGTGGGTGGCTGGCCATGACGGCGCGAGGCCACGGCGGCGCCAACCACACCGTGGCTCGCGTCGTCGGTTTTGGGCTGGTACCTACCAGCCGACGCCATGGTGACGGCGCGAGGTCACGGCGGCGCCAACCACACCGTGGCTCGCGCCGTCGGGTTTTTTAGTTTTTTAGTTTTTTTTTTGAAAATTTAAAAAAGTTACCGTTGGGCAACGGTTATTTTTTTGGTTTTCCATGTTTTTGACCGTTTTTGGTGTTAAATACCCCATTTTTTCATATAATTTCACTATATATCACACAAACACATACTATTTTTTCATATTCACACACTATTTTATCAATATGAATCCCAGAAGTTCCGATTTATCCTCTATTTACGAAAACTACGATCAAGAAGATATGGAAGATTATGCCCGATAGATTGTATGCACTGGGAATGGAAAAATTGTCCTAAAGCGTTACATGGTCAATTTAAAAGGCGTGATAAAAAATACACAACACTTATGCTCGAGGCTGTTGCTGATCAACAGTTATGGATATGGCATTCTTATTTTGAGGTGCCGGGGGCAAATAAAAACCTTAATGTTTTATATGGTTCACCGTTATTTGATAACCTTCTTTTGGACGAGGCTCCAGATACTGAATTTGTTGTTAACGGTAAAACATACAAGCAAGGGTATTATTTAGCAGATGGAATTTACCCTCAATGGGCTTCTTTTGTTAAGTCGTATACAATTGCAACGGACGAAAAGAAAATGAAATTTAAAAGGGTTCAAGAAAGCGTTAGAAAAGATATTGAGAGAGCGTTTGGGGTATTACAAGGTCGGTGGGGGATTATTCAGCAACCCGCACGAAGTTTCCAAGTCAGCACGCTTAAAAGAATCATGTATTGTTGCATCATACTACATAACATGATATTGGAAGACCAAAAGTTTGACATTAGTGAATATGACCATATGTATGCTCCGCCTGAAGCCAATCTCCAACGAACTTGGGTCGAACGTTGTGAGACATTTAGAAGGAAAAATAAGGAACTTCGGGATAGGAAAGTTCACGATTCTCTTCGACGTGATCTCGTTGAGCATTTATGGAACCTTAATCATTGATGTTTTTTTTTATTATTGTTATTTTTTTTAAATGTAATTTTTTTTTTCGTGTATTATTTTTAAAAAAATTTGTATTTGTATTTTTATTATGAATGAAATGTGTTTTTAGTTTAAAATTAATTGTTGAAAAAAAAAAAAAGTTGGGTGACGACGACACGAGAATTCTCGTGTTAACCAGGGAGGGGGGTTGAGCCATCGTAGGGAGTTTTGGTGTCGTGGGAGTTAAAAGTGATGTGGCATCACTTTTTGCCCACGACACGAGCACGACGGCTACCCTTCGCTATTCCCTACGTTGAACCAAGCATGCCCTAAGATTGAATGCAACCTAAACTACTTTAAACTCCAACTAAAAGCCTAAACTGTAATAACCAAATTTGCCATTAATGTTTTTTCTTCGTTTATTAGTATTATGACCCACGTCTTTTCACGCAAGAATAGCGGTCATCGTTCTAACATCGACTCTTCAAACACTTTAATGCACAACATAAATCAAGCTTATTAAAAAAAAAGTCATACCTCCATGGCTCAATGTAAGCATCAATAGTAGCACCTAAACGATTCTAACGTATCTTCACGGCTCTAAATGAAACACTGCATACGCTCTTATCTCGCCGACCAAAACACAACCGTTTCTTGTTTATTCATTAAACGCAACCCCTCACTACCAATGACAAATATGAAATACCCTTTGTTTTCTTAATGAAACATTTCCCCATCTCTGTTGCACACTTGTACACCAATGTAAAATGGTTGTCAACAATCTCTCTTCAAAATCATTAACATATTGAATTATTAGTTAATAAAAATACCGAAAACTCATACCACCTTCTTAATCAAAACAACCCAATCCAAACCAAAAACCCTCAAATTTCATGTTCATCTTAAAAAAAACCTAATTTTCAATTAAAACTCTATTTAATATTTTTGATTGATTTGTTTCTTTACACCATCAAACAATCTGACTCGATTAATCTACTTGTAAAGATTAGGGTTACAAATTGGATGTTGTTTGGGGCTTCGACGGATAGTTTTGTATGTCCCTGTTTTCGTTTTAACCCCTAAGCGTTTGTGGATTAACTCTGCTTTCTTCTAAGTTTTATTTGTTATATTTTTTACACCTCTAAGTTCTTACGCAATCTTTCCAAAACGTATAAACTCGAATTTTCTTAAATGTTGGAAAAAAATATTTAGTCTTTGTGTTAAATATATATTAAAATAAAAAAAACCTAAGTAATACGTAAATATCTTACTTAATAAGAAAATAATTGATTATTTGGAAGAATGAAATCCTTACCAAACGTTTTTATTTTTTTTTTTTATTTTTTTTTATTTTTTTTTATTTTTTATTTTTTATTTTATTTTTATTTTTAATTTTTTTTTTTTTTAGAACGGCAATTTATACAACTCACACCTACTATCTCACAATTTCTATCTCACATGTCTCCAACGAGACTTGAACCCACAACCTTAAGGTGATGTCACAAATAAATCAAATTTAACTTCCTTTTTCTAGTTTAATATACATATATATAAAAAAATTCGTGTTTGATATTTTGTTATTGTGATGTTATTAGATTATAAAATGTAATGGGTATTTGCTAATTTTTTAAACTTATTGAAAACATATCAAAAATTATAATATTCACTTATATTTAAAATTAAACCACTAAAGTTTTATTTATAACCTCCTCTTTTTTTAAGTTTTTTTTTCACAAATTTAATTATATCCTATTTTTTCTATCAAAATTTCTCCAATCAATTTTTTAAAAAAGTTTACCAAATAAAGAAATTTTTATACTTTTTTAGAAAACATAAAAAACAAAAGGAAAAAACCTAAAAAACAAAAAAAAAAAAATTCAAGGGACCATTTCATTTTAAAAAAACTTTCTTTTAAAAAATCCCCACTTTCGTTTTGTTTTAAACAAAAGATATAAATAATAAATATAAATATATAAATATAAATATAAAAGATAAAAGATATATATAAGTTATTTTATAATTTTATAAAAGAGTTTACAAAAAAGAGTACTATAAATACATCCCGGGAATACTGAAAAGTAATACTTAAATAAAAAATTTATATCTTTACAAACGGACATTGAAACTATTAACAGTAATTGGTAAGAAAACAAGAGATATCTACCTATCTAGGAACGATATCAGATATTGTAGCATCATTTACTGAAAAACTGGAGGATCTTAAATTCATTCTTGATACTACAGGTCTTTCTTTACCAATACTCCCCGAGGAAGAACTAAACTCTAGAAGAAGTGGCACTCCAGGATTAGATTTACTATCGATGAACGATGCGGGTTCCATTGGTAGTGGAAGCGTTAAAGACAAGCTCTTAAGCATAAGAAGAACCGAATCCATAGTTGGTCTATCAGTAATATTATCTTGAATGCACAATAAACCGATGTGAATAATTCTAATGATGTCGGACATTGAACCTGATCCCTTTTTCAATGTAGGATCTATCAGATCTGACCATGTCCTATTACTCCAGCATTGCCATGCCTAAAAGATGACAATAGTAAATTGGTTTCACTAAATGCTTACACTTTAAAATTAATTCTGGTAGGGAATTTTATTAAAAACTTTTTACGACTATAATGGAATATATAGATCACACTTACAAAGCTAAGAAGATCTTGGCGATCTCCATTCTGGAAACTTTGGCTCCTTTGGCCTGCAACAATCTCTAGTACCAACACTCCAAAGCTATAGACATCTGACTTCACTGAAAATTGGCCGTGCCTGGCATATTCTGGTGCCATATAACCACTACATAGAAGGTCATACACCATGCAAACAAAAAAGTTAGCACTTGCATAAATTTCTTATCTTATAGCATAGATTTAGTCAAAGAAAAAAGTAATATCCTGATGACAAAAGTATGTTCGCATTCGTATAATAATTAGCAGTAGACCATTAGCATAGCACAGTGTCGAAAAAGTAGATAATACCACACAAAATAGGCGTCCAATGATGGCATGCGGCACTCAATATATGCCAGATAAAACTCTACTCTATATAGGCCAGATAAAACTACGGACACATTTTAATCACTTATATCATGTCACAGAAGTGATTGCAGTAGTTCATGAAAAAAAAAACTTACTATGTTCCAACAATTCGACTAGTGTCAGCATGAGTTTCCTCTCGCTTGAACAACCTTGCCATGCCAAAATCTGAAATTTTAGCATTCATTTCTGAATCTAACAATACATTACTAGCTTTCATATCACGATGAACTATCATTAGACGTGAATCTTCGTGAAGATATAAAAGTCCCTTGGCAATGCCTTTGATGATCTTGCATCGCTTTTCCCAATCAAGAAATTCATGCTTCGCTGGATCTATAGGAACCATGATTATTTAGTTATGGACTAAATTAGAAGTTTCAAGTGTGAAGCAATGACATTTGGATATTTTGGGTTAGCTAACCTTTGAAAGGTGAAAACAAATTTATTTACTATGTACATACCAAACAGGAAGTAATCAAGACTTGCATTCGGCAAGAACTCGTATATCAAAAGCCGTTCGTTCCCATGTATGCTAAAACCAAGCAGCATAGCCAAATTACGATGTTGAAGCTTCGCAACTAGTAAAACCTCATTTTTGAATTGTGCATCACCTTGTCCAGAATCCATTGCTAACCTTTTTACTGCTATTTCTTGTCCATTTTCAAACACACCCTGTACATGTATTTTATGAAATCATATATCAATGACATCCATGACATCCCGTTTACCACCCAAAATAAATATATACACGCATAACTTTATAATAACAAATACATAAAACTCGCATGTAGCCATCGTTATACATCAGGTTTACACATGCGTTTTGTTAGCTTTGAAATGTTCAATTGAAAACTTAGTTATATGTAAAATTTGCTATAATTTACCGTCTTCAACACAGAGCAAGAAAGTTCGGCTCGAGGGACACAAAAACAATAATAAAATTAACAGAAAACAAAGAACAGAATTAAATAACAAATAAAATTGTTAGAATTTAGGATCAGAACGAAGTCATCATTACTACCGAGAATTAAGGCCCAAACAAAGGAGCAGATTCAGTCTTATCAAAGGCACCAAGAAAATAATTTCCTTATTTAGATCTTTCTAATCCTTGTATAAATAGGGATCGTAGGGTTCATTGTATATCATAAAAAACACATTCAATACAATACAATTTCTCCCGTTGTTGGTTTTCATAGTTAACATGGTATCGGAGCTGGCTATCCTGGCCTGATCATTTACCAGTTAAAATCCCATTACAATACCCAGAAAAAAACCGAATCCAACCACCATGCCTGAAACAAGCGGCAGTGGCTCCGATTTGGCACTACAACTAGCAAACTTTTTACAAACAAATGCTAATCAACCACAAAACCCAAAACTTTCAGACAACCTTCAAATCAATCTAAAACTCAACAGCCAAAACTACGCGTTATGGTGTCGGATGATCCGAGTTGCTATAGGCGGAAAATCAAAACAACTTCTCAATCATTTAACCGAAAACCCCCCCGACAAAGTAACAACAGAAAAATACGAAGAATGGGAGCAGAAAGATCTGATAGTCTTCTCGTGGCTCATACAAAATATTGAACCAAATCTGGCCGGAAATCTCACCGGATTTTCCACCTCGAAAGAATTGTGGGAAGCGTTGGCAACCACATATAGCAGCGGCAAGGATAAGTTACAAACTTTCAATCTCCACGTTAAGGCCAATGAACTCAAGCAACATGGAAAATCCTTAGAAGATTTCTGGATTTCGCTCCAAGGTGTGTGGGGCGAAATCGATCGTACCGATCCAAACCCGATGAAGTGCCCGGAAGATATCAAAACATATGCCAAGTTACGATCGGAACAGAAACTGTTCCAGTTTCTAAATGGGCTCGATCGAACCTTCGAAACCATCAAACGTGAAATCCTTCGAGTCGACCCATTGCCAACCGTCGAAACCGCATATTCAACCATTCGCAAGGAAGCCGCTCACCAAGCAATTTTGGGAGGAACCACCACTGATAATCACGGAGTTGCAGCCGGGTTGCAAGTCGGGTCATCCGAACCCGAGGGGCTAGGTTTAGCGGGCAAAGGATATCGTGGTAAGAAACCCTTCGTCAAGGAAGATAAATCACACCTCAAGTGTGATGAGTGCGGGATGACCGGGCACACAAGGAACCAGTGTTTCAAAATCGTGGGCTATCCCGATTGGTGGAATGATGGTCACAAAAAGGGCTCACGAAACCTTAGATCGGAGAAAGATCACGATGGGCCTCCTACCAGCCGCGCCACCACCAGCAACAGCAGCGCCGCCGGAAACGGCTTCGGCGGAGTCGCGGCAGCAGCAACGGGGGCCGGAGAAGGTGATGTTTTTTCAACTTTTACGGCGACAGGTAACAAAGAGGGAAAAAGGGAAAGTATTTTTTCCCAAAACACATCTCACACTCTCACTTCCTTATTACCAAAAATAAATAAGGATACTAAAATTAGGATTAAACAGGAGGGGGGGCCGGTTGTTACAAATGAGCCAAAGATTAAAAATGGGCAAATTAAATCTGGTGGGCTTGCATATATGGCCCATGGCAGATTTGATCAAATAAGCAAACCATGGATTTTCGATTGTGGAGCAACTGACACTATGACGTATGATGTGTCTGATTTCATCGAAGTATCCAAACCCGTAAAAACCCACATTGAAACCGCAAATGGAGAAAAAATGGGCGTAAAAAATGGAGGAACCATCAAGATTAACCCTGAAATTAAACTCCCTAATTGCTTATATGTTCCTTCATTATCTCACAAACTACTATCAATTAGTCATGTAACAAAGGAGTTGAATTGCTCAGTTCTTATGCATCCGTCGTTTTGTCTCTTACAGGATATCAAGACGGGGAGGATCATTGGGCGTGGCACTGAGAAACGGGGTCTCTACTATGTCGATGAAGTGACTCAAAGTGGTACTGTGATGCTAGCTCATGGAACAACGGAGAGGAAGGCTTGGCTATGGCATAGGAGGTTGGGGCACCCATCTGTTAGCTATTTACATACTTTATTTCCTGAACTTTTTCCTTTGAATAAACATATATCTTGTGAAACTTGCATTTTAGCCAAAAGTCATAGACAAACATTCAAACATAATAATACCCGTGTTGACACACCTTTCTCTTTAATCCATTCTGATGTCTGGGGTCCTGCCCCCGTAGTTGGGGGGCAAAACCTTCGATATTATGTGAGCTTTGTTGATGATTGTACTAGGATGACATGGATTTATTTTTTAAAAAATAAGGATGAAGTCTTTGACAAATTCACTTCATTCTATGCAATGGTTCAAACTCAATTCCAAAAATATATCCAAATCATTCGTTCCGATAATGGAGGGAAATTTGTAAACTCACAAATGAAATCATTTTTTCAATCAAAAGGAATTATCCATCAAACCACTTGTCCCCACACTCCTGAGCAAAACGGAGTTGCGGAACGAAAGAACCGTATACTCCTTGAAATCACTAGGGCCCTCATGATCGAATCAAATGTCCCAAAAATGTTTTGGCCAGAAGCCCTAGCCACATCAACCTACCTCTTAAACCGTCTCCCAACCAAAATCCTTAACATGAAAACTCCTCTAGATACTCTTGAGAAGTTCACTAAAATTCCCACAACTCTCACACTTCAACCAAAAGTTTTTGGGTGCACTGTCTTTGTCCACATACCCAAGACATATCGGGACAAACTTGATCCTTGCGCAGAAAAATGTGTATTTGTTGGATATGGAGTAAATCAAAAGGGGTATAGGTGCTACAATCCAAAAACACGACGTATGTTCACCACTATGAACTGCGATTTTTTGGAAACCAAATACTTCTACTACTCCCAACACAGTGGTCAGGGGGAGGAGTCACCATATGACTCACTGAGTTGGCTGACAAATGATGAAGAAGACTGCTCGGTTCACAGTACCACACCCCTTGGAGTCGACAAAACCAGTGCCACCCAAGAAGTCCTTTCCCATCTGATATCCGAGGTAAACAATTCTGAACCTTCTGAGCCTCAAACTATTTCTGAGCCTCAAACTATTTCTGAGCCTCAAACTGTTGTCCCTCCTCATAATGTTTTTGAAAGTGTTGAGAATATAGACCCAGAACAACAGGAGTTCAGTGAAGCAGTGGATCAAGGTAATCTGGGTCAAGAAGAACCGGTGGTGGAAGAAGCATCAAACAAATATACCCTTCCACCACGTGCAAATAGAGGAGTTCCAGCAAAACGTTACTCTCCAGAAAAGACCTCCAGAGGATCCAGATACCCTATGGCCAACTTAGCAGATGGATGTTTGACCTCCGAAGCTAAAGCCTTTAATACCAGTCTCTACTCTGAAGAAATTCCCTCAAACACAGAAGAAGCTTTAAAATCAGAAAAATGGAAACAAGCTATGGATGAAGAAATGAAGGCGTTAAAGAAAAATGAAACATGGGAAAAGAGTATTCTTCCGAAGGAAAAGAAACCAGTAAGATGTCGGTGGATATTTACAGTCAAGTACAAACCCGATGGTAAAATTGACAGATACAAGGCCCGGTTAGTTGCAAAAGGGTACACTCAGACCTACGGAATTGATTACTCAGAGACTTTTTCTCCAGTTGCTAAAATTGATACCATAAGGGTGTTATTCGCAATAGCGTCAAATCAAGGTTGGCCTCTCCATCAATTTGATGTGAAGAATGCCTTCCTGCATGGAGATCTAAAAGAAGAAGTGTACATGGAAGCCCCCCCTGGCTTCTCGGGTGAATTCAAGGCCGGAGAAGTTTGTCGGTTGAAGAAGTCACTATATGGCCTGAAGCAGTCCCCTAGAGCCTGGTTTGGAAGATTCACTTTAGCAATGAAAAAATTCGGGTTCAAACAGAGCAACTCAGATCATACCTT
The DNA here is from genome assembly GCA_025667525.1 of Glebionis coronaria. Lineage (NCBI taxonomy): Eukaryota > Viridiplantae > Streptophyta > Magnoliopsida > Asterales > Asteraceae > Glebionis > Glebionis coronaria. The sequence continues at coordinate 620,743,430 of CM046877.1, forward strand.
GTTTCTGAAACACAGACAGGGGTTTGTGACGTGTCTTATAATCTATGTGGATGACATGATTATCACAGGGAACGACGAACCAGAAATTAAAAAGCTAAAGGAAGGGTTGTTTACAGAATTTGAAATGAAAGATCTGGGAAGATTGAAGTACTTTCTCGGTATTGAGGTCTTAAGGTCTCAACAGGGTATCTTTATCTGCCAGAAGAAATATGTCCTGGATCTACTTGCAGAAACCGGAATGCTTGACTGCAAACCAGCTGAGACACCAATGGTTGCAAATCAAAAGCTGTTCATGGAACCTGATGCTGAATTAGCTGATAAAGGGAGATATCAACGAATGGTCGGAAAACTAATATATCTCTCGCACACCCGTCCAGACATAGCATACTCTGTGGGAGTTGTAAGTCAATTCATGCATCAACCCCAAAAGGCTCACATGGATGCAGTTGAAAGGATCATAGAATACCTCAAAGGAACTCCAGGACACGGAGTTTTGTTTAAATCAAACGGACATCTGAACATTCAAGTTTACACAGACGCTGACTCGGCAGGAGATAAAGGGAACAGAAGATCAACGTCAGGGTACTTCTCTATGGTAGGAGGCAACCTAGTTACGTGGAGAAGTAAGAAGCAGAAGGTAGTGTCCCTATCTAGTGCTGAAGCTGAGTATAGGGGGATATCCAGAGGGGTTGCTGAACTTTTATGGATACGCAAACTTCTCACTGAAGTAGGGTTCCGTCCAACGGGGGCAGCTCAAGTCTTTTGTGATAATGAAGCGGCAATTAAAATTTCTGAGAATCCGGTGCAGCATGACAGAACCAAGCATGTGGAAATTGACAGACATTTCATCAAAGAGAAACTCGAAGCAGGAATAATCGAACTAGCGTTTGTCAGGTCAGAATATCAACTAGCCGATATTCTGACAAAAGCTGTGGGAACCAAAATAATGCACAACTGTCTGGGCAAGTTGAAAGTTGGAGATCCCACCATTCAACTTGAGGGGGAGTGTTAGAATTTAGGATCAGAACGAAGTCATCATTACTACCGAGAATTAAGGCCCAAACAAAGGAGCAGATTCAGTCTTATCAAAGGCACCAAGAAAATAATTTCCTTATTTAGATCTTTCTAATCCTTGTATAAATAGGGATCGTAGGGTTCATTGTATATCATAAAAAACACATTCAATACAATACAATTTCTCCCGTTGTTGGTTTTCATAGTTAACAGAAAGCAGTAAAACTAAGACGAGGCACGTGTTTAACACGCTTCCCTTAAAACAGATTCGCCGTCTATTTCCCAGGGTACAACGTCCAAAGCTGTTGTACAGCCGGACTAGACAAACTTGCCTGAAAGATCACGGAAGCCTTCTGCGTTTCTGATCGAGAACTGCTGGAAAAATCGTCTGGTAATGGAGTATGAAAAGCTGCGTTTTTCTGATGATTAAACTGAATGAGACAGATTTATTATATAGTGAAAATTTGCCTTGGTCACCAAGACAAAATATTCTGTTCCATATAAAATATTCTGACAAATCTGTTATTTCTATAACACGATTTGCAAATCAATTATAAACACAAATTTATTCTAAATCTATTCTTAAAATAGATTACAGAATTTTCTGGAAAAAATCCGAATTTGCAGCAAAAAAGATACAGAAATCTGCCCGCACCTAAGCCAGTTTTCGGAGCTGCATTTTGGCCTAGAAATCCCACTTTCTGCACCCCCCTGCGCGCGCGTAGGTGTGGGAGTAAAAACCCACAAATGAATATTGTAGGGTAGAAACTAGGATTTCCTTATAAACATGTTTTCACTTCATGTTTCAAGCGATGTGGGACAAATATATTTCCAAATATTGTGTTTCACGTGACTCACTTTGAGACACGATATCTCATTCATATTAACTCCATATTGGACATACTTTAGCTCGTTGCGATGCTCTCTTCGAGGAGAACGCAAAGCTACTAAGTACTACGAATATATATATAACATATACATATATAAAATTATGTCCAAAGTATTGCAAAAACCATAATTTGCAAAACATTTTCCAACAATCCCCCACATGAATGGGAATCGGTCAAAAACACACGAAAGTTTCGGCAAAATTTATGCGGTTAAGTCCTGCATAGGATAGGTAGGTGTAACCCTTTGAACCTTCCCTTATGAGATGCACTTAGTCTCCTAGATTTGAGTAGACGTGATGTCCTTGAACTCAGCCTCTGTTTACGTAGACGACAATACACACTCACACAAGACTCTCCCTGACCTTGTCAAGTCCTCATTGTCGTGTTCGTTATGGTCATGAACACTCGCCTGGTTCTGCAAGAGCTCTTAGAAATTGCGCCCCCACAATTTCCTTCGAAGCGACCCCACTTCTCTCTCACATAGGTGATTCCATCTTGAATCATTAAAAACATATGTTTTATGATTTCATCTTGAATCATTATGCTTTATGATTTCATCCTGAATCATTAAGCCATATGTTTAACCTCTCAACAAGTCACATTGTTCTAGGAATGGACTAGGAAAGTTATTTTATTAAGTAACTCCCCCACATTGACGTGACTTCCCCCACATTTCTATGATTAGGTTGTCCTATTGAACCCAGATCTTGGGATCTCTAGTCATCTGGGTTAGGTTTTCCTTCATAGAAACTCATTCCTTCAAGGGCTTTAGTTCCATTCCTTTAGACGACTTACTAACTAACTCTCTGCTTAAGCCTTTCGTAAGCGGATCCGCAATGTTATCCTTTGACTTCACATAGTCAATTGAGATAACTCCTGTTGAGAGTAGTTTTCGTACCGAATTATGTCGACGACGGATATGTCTAGACTTTCCATTATACATTGTGCTATGAGCTCTGCCAATTGCCGATTGACTATCACAATGTATACTAATGGCCATTACCGGTTTAGGCCACCTGGGTATGTCCTCTACGAATTGACGTAGCCATTCCGCCTCTTCTCCGCATTTATCTAACGCGATAAATTCTGATTCCATCGTGGACTTAGCTATTACAGTTTGCTTGGAAGACTTCCAAGATATAGCGGCCCCTCCCAGTGTAAACACATATCCACTGGTCGATCTAGAATCCTTTATGTCAGATATCCAACTTGCATCACTGTATCCTTCAATAACAGATGGATATCTAGCATAATTCAGTCCATAATCACGACTGTATCTCAAATAATGAAGTACCCTAGTCATAGCTTTCCAATGTGCATCACTTAGATTACTAGTATATCTACTTAGCCTGCTAACAGCATATGCTAAGTCAGGTCGGGTACATGTCATCAAATACATCAACATGCCAATAATTCTTGAATACTCTAATTGGGCAACACTTGCGTCTCTATTTTTAGATAGATGCAAACTGGTGTCAATTGGAGTTCTAGCTAGGCCGGAATCCCCCGCATTATGAGTATTGAGAATTTTGTCCACGTAATGTGCTTGACTTAATGCAATTCCACTATGAGTTCGTATGATCTTTATTCCAAGGATCACATCAGCCAAACCCATATCTTTCATGTCAAACTTTGATTTCAACATGTCTTTAGTAGACTTGATCATCTTGTCGTTACTGCCAACGATAAGCATATCATCAACATAAAGACACAAGATTACATATCCACTATTCGTGTCTTTGACATAAACACACTTGACACATTCATTAATTTTGAATCCACCCTCTAGCATGGCGTGATCAAACTTTTGATGCCATTGTTTTGGAGCTTGCTTTAAGCCATACAATGACTTAACAAGCCTACAAACTTTGCTCTCTTGTCCAGGAGCCATGAAACCCTCGGGTTGGTTCATGTATATTTCTTCTTCTAAATCTCCATTTAGAAAAGCCGTTTTCACATCCATTTGGTGAACTTCTAAATTTCTTAATGCGGCAATAGCAAGAATCATCCTAATAGAAGTTATTCGCGTAACAGTCGAATAAGTATCAAAGTAATCTAGACCTTCGCGTTGTCTAAAACCTTTGATCACCAATCTTGCTTTGTACTTATCAATGGTGCCATCAACTTTCATCTTCTTCTTGAAGATCCATTTATAGGCTAGTGGTTTACAACCAGGAGGTAAATCCACGAGCTCCCAAGTATGATTTTGTAAAATAGACTCTATTTCACTATTAATCACTTCTTTCCATCGAGGCCCTTCCGAGGAATTTACAGCTTCTTGATAAGAAGTGGGTTCATTTTCTACCATAAAAGAAACAAAATCGTGTCCAAATGATTTCTCGGTTCTTGCCCGTTTGCTTCTTCTAGGTTCAACCTCTTCTTCCTCGGGTTGATCTTGTCTCTCATCTTGGAGATCATTATCATCACGTTGTCTCTTATCTTGGACAACTGCATCATCTATTCTAGATGTGCTTCCATTTTCCTTCTTTAAACAAGGAAATATGTTTTCAAAGAAGGACGCATTCCTTGATTCCATAACTGTGTTCTTGTGTATAGCTGGATTTTTCGAATCATGTACAATGAAACGATACGCACTACTATTCTTAGCATATCCAATAAATATACAATCCACATATTTAGGTCCAATCGTTTGGGTCTTAGGTGTCGACACAGCTACCTTGGCTAGACACCCCCACACTCGTAAGTACTGGTATGATGGTTTTCTTCCCATCCATAATTCATATGGGGTTTCCTCTTTATCCTTACGAGGTATCTTGTTTAAAAGATAAGTAGCCGTTAGAATGGCTTCCCCCCACATGACCCGGCTCAAACCAGAACTTAACAACATGGTATTAACCATCTCTTTCAAGGTACGGTTCTTCCTTTCGGCAATACCGTTTTGCTGAGGTGAATAAGGAGCAGTAAACTCATGTCTAATTCCATGTTTCGCACATAGATCAGCAAAAGGAGACACATATTCACCTCCTCTATCACTTCGTACAACCTTGATTTTCCTACCAAGTTGATTCTCAACTTCGGTTTTGTATAGAACAAACTTGTCTATAGCTTCATCTTTACTTTTCAACAAGTAAACGTAGCAGTACTTTGTGCAATCATCAATAAACGTGATGAAGTACTTATTGCCACCTTTTGTGGGTAGTGATTTCAAATCACATATGTCTGTGTGTATCATATCAAGTGGTTCGGTTTTTCGTTCAACCGATTTGAAAGATGATCTTGTAAGTTTGGCTTCGACACAAGTTTCACACTTATAATTTGAATCAATATGAAAATTTGGTATGCCATTAAATTTAATCAAACGACGCATTGAATTAAAATTAACATGTCCAAGACGGTCATGCCACACATTAGAAGACTCAATCAAGTAAGCAGAAGAATTCATTTCATTGATAGCATTCTTAACAACTATTACATTGAGCTTAAACATACCATTCAGGGCATACCCCTTACCAACATACATTTGATTCTTAGAAAGTACAACTTTATCAGACTCAAAAACAAGACAAAAACCAAACTTATTCAAAAGCCATCCGGACACAAGATTCTTGCCAATCTCTGGAACATACAAGACTTTAGTCAACTTGAGCTCTTTCTCGGATGTCATCTTCAAAATAACATCTCCTTCGCCCTTGATATCAGCAGTTGCAGAGTTGCCCATGTACAACTTCTCTCCATTGTCAACCGCTCTAAAAGAGTGAAACATACTCTTGTCAACACACACATGACGGGTTGCCCCAGTATCAACCCACCAATCATTATTATTAGAACCTACCAGGTTAACTTCAGAGATCATGGTAACGACATCAGACACCATAGCAATCATGTCCACATTATCATTCACCATATTAGCCTCGCGTGGAGTCACCCGCTTTGGCGCTTTACAATTAGCAGCACGATGACCTGGCTTGTCACAGTTGAAGCAAATTCCTTGGAACTTCTGTTTCGCAATTCCAGCCTTAGGAGCAAGGTACTCAGACTTCCCTTTGCTCTTCTTGTCATTCTTCCCTTTTCCAAAGCTCTTGCCTTTAGACTTTGAAGAAGACGAACCATGCTCAACCATATTTGCCTTGGCAGAATCAGGTGTATAAGTGTTTTTCTGAGCCAACTTGTTGTCCTATTCAATACGAAGACGAACAACCAAGTCTTCAACAGTCATCTCCTTTCGCTTATGCTTCAAGTAGTTTTTAAATTCTACCCAGCTTGGAGGTAACTTTTCAATGATAGCAGCAACTTGAAAAGTTTCACTCAAAGTCATACCCTCAGCATGAATGTCGTGTAGCAAAACCTACAGATCTTGAACCTGAGTTATCACACTCTTTGAATCAACCATCTTGTAATCCAAAAAGCGAGCTACCACGAACTTCTTTGTACCAGCATCCCTAGTTTTGTACTTGCGTTCTAACGACTCCCATAATTCTTTGGCAGTCTTAGTCTTGCAGTACACATTGTACAAAGAGTCCACCAAACCATTCAGAATATAGTTGTGACACAAGAAGTCTGAATGTTTCCATGCTTCAACAGCTTGCACGGCTTGTTGATTTTCGGGTACACATTCTCTAGGAGGTTCCACCTGAGGTACAATCTCCTTTAAGAACTTCGCAAGGTTCAAAGTAGTGAGATAGAAGAACATCTTCTGCTGCCACCTCTTAAAATTCTGTCCATTGAATTTTTCTGGTTTTTCAGCATGATTAGCAACTGTGTGGGGAACTGGCGCACCAGTTACATTCACAGTAGTAGTTGCAGGAGTTACAGGAGTTACACGAGTGCTGGTAGACATCCTGAAAGATCAAACAAGATCAAAACACAAACAGTTAGACAACTGTTATAAATCTGTATATAAGAAATTCAATCGTGATCTGTATATACTTATAGTGGATCTGCTTCAAAGAAACTCAATCTTGGTTTCAATGAATCAGATGTAATTATCAAACGTATCAGTTAACAGAAACACAATCTTGTTTTCAATAAACTGATTAGAACAACTGCTAAAAAAAACCTTAACTGTTAATTAAAATCTGTAAATTAAAACTGATTTCCAGTGAAACTCAATCCTGGTTTCGGTAGAAACAGTTTATAAATAAATCTGATAAAATTATTAATCCGATTTAATAAAAGTTTTAATTCTGTTAAACAGAATCTGTTTTAAGATTGTGGGAAACGGTGTATACTTTTATTAAAACAATAATAAAATTAACAGAAAACAAAGAACATAATTAAATAACAAATAAAATTGAAAGCAGTAAAACTAAGACGAGGCACGTGTTTAACACGCTTCCCTTAAAACAGATTCGCCGTCTGTTTCCCAGGGTACAACGTCCAAAGCTGTTGTACAGCCGGACTAGACAAACTTGCCTGAAAGATCACGGAAGCCTTCTGCGTTTCTGATCGAGAACTGCTGGAAAAGTCGTCTGGTAATGGAGTATGAAAAGCTGCGTTTTTCTAATGATTAAACTGAATGAGACAGATTTATTATATAGTGAAAATTTGCCTTGGTCACCAAGATAAAATATTCTGTTCCATATAAAATATTCTGACAAATCTGTTATTTCTATAACACGATTTGCAAATCAATTATAAACACAAATTTATTCTAAATCTATTCGTAAAATAGATTACAGAATTTTCTGGAAAAAATCCGAATTTGCAGCAAAAAAGATACCGAAATCTGCCCGCACCCAAGCCAGTTTTCGGAGCTGCATTCGTGTCCGCAGGTCGTGCGCTCGTGCACAAGTTCAGTAGCTTCGAACCCGTTTTTGGCCTAGAAATCCCACTTTCTGCATCCCCCCCCCTGCGCGCGCGTAGGCGTGGGAGTAAAAACCCACAAATGAATATTGTAGGGTAGAAACTAGGATTTCTTTATAAACATGTTTTCACTTCATGTTTCAAGCGATGTGGGACAAATATTTTTCCAAATATTGTGTTTCACGTGACTCACTTTGAGACACGATATCTCATTCATATTAACTCCATATTGGACATACTTTAGCTCGTTGTGAAGCTCTCTTCGAGGAGAACGCAAAGCTACTAAGTACTACGAATATATATAACATATACATATATAAAATTATGTCCAAAGTATTACAAAAACCATATTTTGCAAAACATTTTCCAACAATTTTCAAAATTTTACAATACAATTTTGTTTTGACCTTTCCCTTGTGCCCCTATCTCGGCCCATATGAGCATACTTTATGACTTCTTACAACAACGCTTACTAGTTACTAATGTACTACCAACATTCATTAGTTAAGTTAGATACCTTGTAAACAGCTCCAAAACCACCTTGTCCAAGTTTATTGTCTGCAGAAAAGTTATTTGTTGCCACTTGCACCGTACCGAAGTCGTATTGCACTGATTCAGGTGTGCCTATATCTATTTTTCCATAGAGCCAAAAAGAAATATAGCATCATGAATGGTTTAGCAAATGTTGTGTTGGCAAAACTTTAATGTAGACCTGTTTTTTTTTTAGCATAAATCAAATATTTTTTCATCTAACACAAAAATTCATTTTTTAAGAATTAAATATCTCACAAAACGTTAAACGTTACGCAAAACGAAACATATAATCCCAACGAGAACTAAATAATCTATCTATTGAGGGGCGCACGTAAATACTTTCGACGAACTTTTTTTCTGAGAAAATCATATACGATTCGCATAAAGAATTATACATGACTTTTTGAAATCATATATGATTTTGGAAAATCATATATGATTTTGGAGAATCATATATGATCCGCGATACGAATTATATGATTTTTTAGACAAAATAAAATTCGTTAAAAATTTATACATGTGCCACTCTATAGAAAGATGATTTAAATCTTGTTGTAATGGTGTATTTTTAGCACTTGACTTGACGATTTATCGTTTATGAGATATTGTAGAAAGTGGGTTTGGGTGAATATGATTAATTGATTAGGCCTATCTTAAATTGAAGGTTTACATTGTTTATATTGATCTCAACTCGTGTTTAGGATTGTGTTTATTCCCTCGTATTACATAAACATATATTTTTTATGTATTATGACTGTTTTCACTTTTTACATTCATAGAAAATGGTTCGCATGCTATGTTGAAGGTTTACATTGTTTACATTGATCTCAATCCGTGTTTAGTATTGTGTTTATTCCCTCGTATTAAAAAAACATAAACATATATTTTTTATGTATAATTACTGTTTTCACTTTTTACATTCATAGAAAATGGTTCGCATGCTTTTACATGTACTGTATTCTTCATCAATTTTGGAATTCCATCGATAATATATATCTTGGAAATTTCGGACCAATCAGTTATTCTATCAGTTTAAGGGCGTTAGATCGTAAATTTGATTTGGTGATTGGAAGTCTGAGCTCATACAAGAAGATACTAGAAAGTCAAAGAAATATTTTAGAAAACATCCATATATAAAATATATATAAAAGTGTATAGGAAATTATGGATAAGTATGATGAGAAATATCTAATAAGAGATATCTAGAATATAGATAAGAATGGAGTTGGAATAATCTAGAAATCCATGGAGAATATCCCGACCTAGTAGGGGGTGTCCTTTGGTTCAGTTTATTTGGTTACTTTTTTCTCTGGTTCAACCGAAAAACCGAACTGGACCGAAAACCGAATCTGAATTCGGTTCGGTTTTTGAGTTGACCCGAATTATCTGAATTTTTCTAAAAATTATACCCATAATTATATAGAATGTAGAAAAAAAAATATTTCATGTATAAATATTATTTTTTATATTAAGATTATATCTTAATAACTAATTTATATTAGGATTAAATTAAGACCATTTGTATCGTCTTAAAGAGTATGCAAAGTAAGAAAACTACAACGTAGTCGAGAATTATAGATTAAGGTATCAATAAGATCAAAGTCTTGTTGAGTCTTTCCGAACTTTATCCTTACAATTAAGTAGTAGTGTTGCAAATTATGTCACAAATAAATATTACAAATTAAAAATAGTAAAACCATTATGAATTTAATTCTTGCTAGTCTTGGCGTGAGTTAGGTTTAAAACTATGTAAAGACGACTCATTTGAGTGCCACATAAGACTTTGCAAGAATAAGCTTTAAAAAAATCTTATTTCATATAGTGTTAGTTCGGTTTATGTTTTTGTTTTCCAAAAATCCTATTGCTTTGAATAATAGTTCACAACAATTGTTATGAGAGCAAACAAATTAACAACAACTAAACCATATATCAATTAAAAGTTAATCAGAAATATGTATTAATCTTGATGATAAAGCAAAAATCTAAGTCAATTAAATAAAATACATATACACTAGGGATGAGCACGGTAACGGTACCGTACCGAACCGGTACCGAATTGATGGTACTGAATTTTTCCCGAGCATAAATTAAGGGTACCGGTACCGTACCGAACGGGATTCGGATATCGGTACCGGTACCGGTATCGGTACTGGTACCGGGAAATCGGGATTTTCCCGTTTTATTTCGAGAAATTCCCGATTTGGTACCGGTCCCGTACCGAATTAGTGGTACCGAATTTTTTTCACCTTATTTCGTGGTACCGGTACCGTACCGAACGGGTACGGTTCCGGTTCGGTTCCGGGATTCGGGTCCAAATGCTTATCCCTAATGTACAAAAAGACCTTCCCCTTCTTACTAGAAGCGGACCACATTAATGGAATAAACGATTGTGTAAGTCAAATTTAAGTATATATCACATAGAACGTAAAAGATGATAAGCAATTTTTCATTAACTTCGGGTCACGTCGGAGTATACGTAGGGTTTTCCTAGCCCTATATCAAAACTACAACGTTGTACGTATATGAGTCATGGAACTCCCACAAAAATTTTGGATTAGTCGGACAATGTGGCCGAATAATGGTTTCCACAAAAAATTCAGATTTTTACATCGAATTTACTACAAAATTTTTAATACATGTGTGTCAAATAAACTTTCTAAACTATTCAATAAATTGTATGTCAAAATTTAATTTTTATCATCCAGAAACATGTATAGAACCATTAACAATTTATAACTAAACATATATCACATAGAATACATCATTCTCCATAATAAACATGCATGCGTTCATCATTGATGATTAAATTAACGATTAATATACGATAATCAATAAACAAATAACATTATAACATGATTTTTATCTATAATTTGCATAAAACCTAAGGTTTTGCCTAATAAGTTCTATTTAACCCTAATAGACCCTAATTTAACCATATAAAATTTAAGTCAACATCGAACCATGTTTTAAGAAATTTATCATTCTTATATTATTTGTTATCTAACTAAAAACCTATATGTAACTCCTTGTGATGCCACTAATGGGTTTTATAACCTTAAGCCAATTTAACTAGTTTAAGGACATGAGTACGCAGTGAAATAATAACAAAATCACGTATAGGTAAATAATTAACAAGGGATGGGAAGTATGTGCCTTTTAGCAATACAATCAATAACAGAATAATCGGATATCAACTAATATCAAAACCACTAGATTCAAATGATGAATACTCTCAGAACATGCACACAATATGTTACTAGCAAGTGACAAGCATGCTAGTCTACGTATGTATTAAACCCCATTAAACCATTTGAATCAAATCAACAAAACAAGATACCTATTGGTTTCTTATACCCCAGTCAAACAGAACATCTCAACTAAAACCTTTGGGGTGCTCGGTTTTTCGATCGCATGACGGAAAGAACAAAGAGAACTTTTAGGGTTTTAGGGATAAATTATATTAAGTGTATAATAAGTATTAATACTTTCTATATAGCTTAATGAACCTTGGCTTACACGTTAAGCAAACTCAATCGTATAAGGAATGGGTTTCGTCCGACCATAAAGCCCAAGGGAAAACCCTTATGTTTTCTTGTATCGGTCTTGAATTTTGTATAGAGGAGTAGGCAAATATGGTACTTAAGTGTAAAGAGAAAAGTTCTATAAGGAATATGCATCCAAAAAAGAACAAAGGAAGCAATCTCCACCATCCAATATTAATCTTTTTAAATTTAATTAAAAAAACACATTTTCATCCTATTTCTTAAAAATTAAATATCTCTCAAACCGTTAATCGTTATGAAAAAATAGTTATACCGTCACGACGGGAATTAAATTATCTTTCCATAGATATGCACTTCTATATACTTTCGGCGAACTTTTTTTAAAAAATTTCGTAAAAAAATCACATGTAATTCTCGAAAAATTACATGTAATTCTCGAAAACTCATGTTTGATTAATTATTTTAAAAATCACATTTGAATTTGTAACGTCACATGCGATTTGTGAAATCACGTGTATTTTTTTTACGAGAATTTCAACATTGTAAAATCGTTAAAAGTATATGAAAATAACCGTCTATTAAATGATAAAATATTTTCGTTATTATTTTAAAACCACACGTGATTTATGTGAATTACATTAAAATATTTGAATCACATGTAATTTTGTTAATATATTAAAATATTTGTTGCCATTAATATAAAATATGTTCATTTTACCGGGGTGGAGTCCCCTTTACCCAAAAAAATATATGTAAAACAAATTGGCTTCTGAATTACATGTGATTCGGTGATAATTACATGTGATTTTGCTTGCATTACATATGATTCAAGCATACCGAAACCGTAACTTTTTCTAACAAACCCACATTAGATGAATCACATGTGATTTTTTTAATCACGTATTATGTTTTCATTTATGTAAAATATATAAAACAAATTGGCTTCTAAATTACATGTGATTTTGTTTGAATCACATGTAATTCTGCTTGAATTGCATGTGATTCGGTGATAATTACATATGATTTTTCTTGCATTACATGTGATTCAAGCATTCCGAAACCTTAACTTTTTCTAACAAACCCACTTTAGATGAATCACATGTGATTTTTTTAATCACATGTAATCTTGTTAATATATTAAATTGTCTACTTGAATTACATGTAATTCGATGATAATTACATGTGATTTTGCTTGCATTGGATCACATGTAATTCGATTATAATTACATGTGAATTTGCTTGCATTACATGTGATTCAAACATTTTAAAATTTTAACTTCTTCTAACAAACCCACTTTAGATGAATCACATGTGCTTTTGTTTGACTCACATGTAATTTACCACGAATTACATGTAATGCAAGCAAATTCACATGTAATTATCATACATGGATCACAAGATAGCATACATGGATCACAAGACCACTTTAGATAGCATACATGGATCACAAGACCACTTCGGAAGGATGGATGATGTGAGGAATGGAGAGAAAATGTTATTTACCACGAATCACATGTGATTTACCACGAATTACATGTGATTTATCACGAATCGCATGTGATTTACTTGGTTTCTAGATTATTGGTATTAAAGTTGAAAATAAAAGTCCATGAAAACATGTAACTTAAAAAAAAGACTAACGCGTCAAATGGGACGAAAGTTAGATGTAAAGTTATGTGAGTCTACATGAATCACATGTGATTTAAAGCAAAATTACATGTAATTATTTATAAAATCACATGTGATTTAAAGCAAAATTACATGTAATTTTGTATAAAATCACATGTAATTTGAGCAAAATTACATGTAATTATTTATAAAATCACATGTGATTTGAGCAAAATTATATGTAATTCACACAAATTACATGTAATTTTCATTCAACACTAACTAACCACTTTATTACAAAAATCACATGTAATTCACACATAATTACATGTGATTTGCATTTAACACTAATAAACTATTTTATTACAAAAATTACATGTAATTCACACATAATTACATGTAATTCACACAAAAGTTAACGATTTACAGTGTTAAAAATTCTCGCCAAAAAAATTACACGTAATTTTCGAAAATTACATGTAATTTTTCGAGAATCACATGTAATTTTTTATGCGTAAATTTTTAAAAAAAAAAGTTTGCCGAAAGTGTATAGAAGTGCCTATCTATAGAAAGATAACTTAATTCCCGTCGCGATGGTATAATTAGTTTTTCGTAACGATTAACGGTTTGAGAGATATTTAATTTTTAAGAAATAGGATGAAAATGGGTTTTTAAATTAAATTTAAAAAGATTAATATGGAACTTGAATGGATGGTTGAGATTGTTTCCTTCCTTCTTTTTTTGATGCATATTCTATAAGGATCTCACCTCTAAGTGTAAATTGTTATATATTTGTATATATGTGAAAGATGTTTTAAGGGTAATATGTGAACGTAACACTTCCTTTAGTCATGTTAAAAGATGTGAGAACCAATTCATTATAGTACGTAGAAAAGTTCTTTTAGACTTGATTTTCTTGATCCTTATCTCTATTAGAAGAGTTAAGGCAGGGAGTGTTATTGTGTCATATCTTCTTTTCTTGTGCATATTCTCGTCGACTTTCACGAGTTCTAATAGTAGAGTATCAGGTTCTTCTTGGAGTAATCAATTGGTATGTTTATTCCCGCTCAAGTAAGCTAAGTTGTTATCTTTTGATTAACAGTAGGTAATCAAGAGTATATGATCTTGGGTTGATGATATTTTTGATTCGTTAAATGCAGGGCTTAGATATATAATTAGGTGAACGTATCCTTACACAAGTATTTCTTATTCATCATCTTCACAAGTCACAACTAAACAATTAAATAATTGTGGCTTATAACAAATGGACCATTCTAATAAGGCCTCTATGTCCGACTCACTTTTTAGGCTCGCTTAGCAATTAGTGTTTCTTCTCTATTTTTTATTTAATCATCTGTAATAATTGTTATTAGTTGAATCAGATTAATATAATTAGTTTTATTCCATTTTTTATTTATACATGATATCAAGAACTAAGATTAACATGAAGAAGAAGAAAAAAAAGTTGTTCGATTTGTTAGGATTTGATGTGTTACTGACGACATATTGAATTATGAACTAAAGATTCGTTTTCTTATGATATACTCTTGTTGTCTAATAAAAAATTTGTATTGTTATGTTTATATATTCGTCCCAACTTAGATAAAGATAATCAATAACCTAGCTACATACCATTACCATATATCATTTGAAATCGTGTAATCACTTTTCAAAGTAAAACTATTCGACCCTAATGCTTGGGTATCATGAATATCTATTTGGGATAAGACTAAATGTTGTTAGTGATTTAGGCACAAATCTCTAACCCTTTGCTATCAAGCGTTTCTTGTTTTTGTCTCTCCTCTCTTAAGTTGTGATCACCATTTTAAAGGTGAAAATCTCAACCCTGGAATTAAGGGAAATTAACGGGCCATTAATTTCCTCTTAATAAGCTCCATAATACCAGGTCATAATGGTTACAAGACCAATTAAACATTGTCTTTAAAACAGTTAAACTATCACTTGAATTGGTTAAAAACGGTTACAAGTATAAAAGTTCAGCCCCAACACCGCTAACTCCATTGTTTTTTATTGTTAAAGAATTAGCACATTAATACATGAAAGGTTAGTGTCAGTTGATTATTTCAAAAATTGATCATTATGATATTCATTTTTTCTTAATCGGAGGATATGAATGGAGTTAGCGGATCGGATTTAAAGAAAAGAAGCAAAAGGTTATCGGGTCGTTTGTTTGTGATTTGAATTCGATCTTCTATTTGTATGGAATCCACTTTGACAGTATAATTTGATTATGGTGTATACTGGTTAACATGTAGAACTCTTGCATTGGTTATTTGATATCCTTTGAGTTTTGTAGCCTGATGTTTGGTACATCGGTTCAATCGCTGCTTGGTATTAGTATTGGAATCGGATCATTATTTACTATTTGCATTGGGTTGTAATGTATTAGCATTGTTATTGGCTGTTCTAGTACTAGTATTCGTATAGGTATAAACAAGCATTGGTATTAGCATTGACATTAGCATATATTAGTTTTGGTATCGACATTGGCATTAGCATTAGCATTGGTATTTATATTGGCATCATCATTGGTATAGGCATCAGATCAAAACACAACAGACTACATTATTAGCATCTTTAAAGATCGAGACACTATAGTAGTAGTCGGTTTTACTAACAATATCTGAATTTATCTGTATCTGTTTGTTTTGCTCTCGACCATCCTCGTATTTGTGTGACTATGTGATCTACACCTGGTCTGTATTGCATCGGAATGAGAATCTGTCTAGCACCGAGTTTACACTCGGCATCATTTCATTTTTCGTTTGATATTTAGTTTATTTTCTGTTAAGAAAAATCTCAATGTTCACTATCGTGACATTGTGCGTTTGAGTTATACAGTTTGTGTAACTGAACAAGGCCTCTCTTCACATTGGGGCATCAATATTTCTATACTTTGAGTAAGAGATAGGCCCAATTTTCCACATTGTTCAAGTTCAAGTCAAACTTATTGTCTAAATGTTAATGTTTTTTAGTTTTCGTATTAGATTAATATATATATATATATATATATATATATATATATATATATATATATATATATATATATATATATATATATATATATATATATATATATATATATATATATATATATATATATATATATATATATATATATATATATATATATATATATATATATATATATATATATATATATATATATATATATATATATATATATATATAGAGTTGGGTTATTGTAGTGTAGTACCTTAAAGTTGTTAAAATAAAAAGTCATAATAACTATTGATTTTATCAATTAACATGTGATTTATTTAAGATTAAACACAAAATAATAAATATTATACATAAAAATTTGATATAAAACCACTAAAAGTTTTATACGTTAAAATTTACAACTGATACATATGATACATAGTTTTGCTTCACAAAATATTATTAACATAAATAATCATTTTATTCGAAAATTAAGTGATACATTATCAAAAATTACATTAGAGTTGACAATAAATTATTAAACTATGAGACACAACTGATACACGAGAAACTAGTAATATTAGAAATCGTGAACCGACTACTCGTACACGAACTAAAAGTTCCAAGAATACTCATACACGAATCGAGAACTTATAAATGAACCAAAACTAATCAATAATGTGACATTTAGCCATTTTTTATTGCTTCTTATTTTAACAACTTTAAGCACCTACACCATTTTATCTAAATTCTATATATATATATATATATATATATATATATATATATATATATATATATATATATATATATATATATATATATATATATATATATATATATATATATATATATATATATATATATATATATATATATATATATATAGAGAGAGAGAGAGAGAGAGAGAGAGAGAGTAAGGATCCAATGAGAAGGAACTTAAAATAAGAAGTGGTGAGAAGAGACTAAAATCACACATTTGAGATGCAACAACTTGAATTAGACGCATTTCTATTCATGTAGATGCACGATCTTGAGTTTTGAAAGTTAATTTAATGTGTAGATGGTACAAATTGATTTTCATGATTTGGGCACGTGTAGAGGAACAAAAATAAAGATAAATCATGAAATGCATCTAATATACGTATATGCATCTAATTAAAAGCTATAAAACATGTTATGATGTATTATAAAGCATCTAAGATTACAAAGATGCATCTAATTTAAGTGCACGCATCTCGAATATGCGGTTATAATTTCTTCTTATCCTTCTTATTTTAAGGTTTCTTCTCATTTGATCTTAACTATATATATATATATATATATATATATATATATATATATATATATATATATATATATATATATATATATATATATATATATATATATATATATATATATATATATATATATATATATATATATATATATATATATATATATATATATAGGGTAGCGATCCAGTAAGAAGAGAAATAAAAATAAGAAGAATTCTGGACCACACATTTTAAATAAGAGTGAGAATTTTAAGGGGAGATGCATGAGATTTTGTAGGTGCATCAGAAATAAGTGGTTGTGGTTTCTTCTCATCCTTCTCATTTTTGTTAATTTTCTTATTAGATCCTAACTCTCTATATATATATATATATATATATATATATATAGGGTTAAGCATTGGGCTTGGACAGGACCATACTGACCAAGATCGGACCGGACCGAAGACCAAAATGATTCAAACTCTGGACCGAGAGCGGACCGAAATAGTCCGGTCCGGTTCGGTCCCCGGTCCAGTTTGGTCTTCGATCCGATCCTATTAGGCATAATCGACGAGTTTTTTAGCAAGACCGAACCAGACTTGTCCAACCTGATCGGACCGAGGACCGAAATAGTCCAAAATCCCGGACCGAAATAGTTCGGTCTGATTCTGGTCGGTCTGGTCCGGTCTGTTTTTCGATCCGAATTGATTTTTGGATTTGTCGTGCTGAGCCCTATATATTATTACTCCATCCGTCCCATGTTAATAGTCCACCATGATATAATGGTACTTTGTTATGTTTTAAAACTTGTGGGACCGATGATTTAAAACTCTGATAGACCGTGATGTAATATATATATATATATATATATATATATATATATATATATATATATATATATATATATATATATATATATATATATATATATATATATATATATATATATGTTTTTTATTACGTCATTTTCGAGTCATTAGTTTACTATTTTTGTACGTCCCAAATTAATAGTTCAGTTCAAAAATAAATATAAGAAATGTACATTACGTTTATCATATTACTCTTATTTGAAAATATTATTACAAACAATAAAAAAGTTATAAATTAATTTATAAGAGTAAATTATCATTTTATAAAATGTAAGGGAGAAATAACTGAAAAAAATGACACTTTTAATAAATTACATGTTTTTATTCGATAAATTATTATTATGAGATAGAAGGAGTATTACTTTCGCATCTATAAATTATTATTATAAAATACAGTTTTAAATTGTTTGACAATGACATTTGAGAGATGGTCGTTGTGGCTACTGAATCTACAAGTCCACATGAGACAAGTATCTTTGTTTTAGTTAATTGTTTTTATATTTTTATTTTTTACAAACTACTTCAAATTTAAAATAATTCACTAGAATTTTTCAAATTTACATATTGAATATATACGCGTTATTCTATTACTCTGGTAGACGTTCCTAGGTTTCAAACTTCTGGTAAAATGAGCCACATATATTCAAACTGAGGAGTAGGGCCGTCATATGGTTTTCGGAGGTCCTAGGCAATAACAAAAAAGAGGCCCCGTTTCACTTGTAAATTAAAGAGAAATTGCATGTAACTTGAATGATATGACACATATATATTTAATATATAATGTATTTATGTATACGACAAATAAAAACGAGGCCCGGTGCGACCGCACCACTTGCACACCCCTTAAGCCACCTTTGCTGAAGAGATGAATTGTTTAAATCAACAAGTCAACAACTACATAACCTATTACTTTTACTTAAGGTCTAGAATGTCACAAGAGTGACTAACTAGATTCGCATTAAGAGCATCTACAATGCATCAAGTCATGAAAGACTTTATGCATTTAATACAAAACGTTTTTAAATAAACGTCATGCTTCATAATAAATGTTTAATCCATTTAACACTAATAGCTTTACACTTTTTTTGTCAAACACTTAATACATTACAAGTCTTTCACATAAAGCTATTCAACAAGTCTTTCCTCCAATGTATAAAATCATGCTAATAGCTTTTTCAAATAATGAAAAGCTTTTGAAAAACTATCCCATTGCATATGCTCTAATAACAACTGAATCCAGGTTATTGGGGTAGCATTGATTATTTAGCTCTAATCAACAACTTTACTTCAAATAATATAAGGAGAATTACATTGTTTAAAAAATAAGTTGCACTATATATAGCTATTTCCAAGAGTGATTACAAATTTGCTTTTAGCTCTTTTTCTAATTTGTTTTTCATATGTTGTAGGTTTATCAACTTTAAAAAAATTATACTAGTATTTTAATTTTTTTTTTTCGTGTTTAAGAGACTCGATTTTTCATGATAGAACAAGGCACATAAAAAATTTTCATGATAGAACAAAAGACAACTTACGGATTTGTCTTTTGTCTCATCTCAATTATTAGTTGAATATGATATGATGAATATAATGAGGCTTAGGCTATGTTTGGTAAACTAGCTGTAAGCTGTTAAATATAAGTTGTAAGCTGTTAACTGTAAAGGTAAGATGTAAAATGACATTAAAGGACATCTTTTAATAAATTATAATATGGTTAGATGTTATATCAATAATTTACAGCTTTAACAGCTCTTAACAATTTAAAAAGCTGTATGGAACAACTTTTTATTTAAGAGTTATTTGATAAAATAAAAAGCTAACAGCTCTAAAAAATGTTGTGCCAAACAAAACTATTAAATTATTTTTTTAACAAAAAAACTAACAGCTCTATAAAATTTTTAAAAAAGCTTTGACCAAACATACCCTATTCACTCTTTCATTTTTACAACTATGACATTTTAAGGTAAAGCACCAAAGTAAATAAATGACCACAAAAAACACCTTATGTAATCACTAAAAAATAAACACAATATAGAAGTAACTGTGAAATGAAGCTGGGAGATTGGATCTTACATGTCGAGGGCGTAAGCGGTTTTTGCTTTATGTTTCTCTTCTTCCATCTTATCAATATCCAGATACAAAGTGAAGAGATCGTGATAACACCAATGACTATCATTGTGACAATTAGTATTGTATTTTTCTTTTTCCCTGAGAAGAAAACAACTAGTCTCAGTGAAGAAATTCGGAGATACTAATTCTACGTAAACAAAGTCGATTAATTACATATGCATATTATATAATTAGGATAGAAGATTTGATTTATGATAGAACTAATATCATGTATATAAGCGTGATCAGGGACTGAAGCAGGGTCATTTAGGTCATGGGGTACCTATAAAAAACTTTGATGTAGCGATAACGTTTGAAAAGAAGATCGATTTTTCTTAATGCGTCATGCAAGTGGTTCAACAAAAACTGTTACGGTTGAAAAACATTTGGGCACCCGGTTATATTTAGTGTTGGTACCGTCCTTGACCATATCATGACATGTATCACACTCATAAGAAAAGTAAATATTATCCATACCTGATGGCGGGGGGGTTACAAGGGGAAGATGGCTGTCGTTAAAAAACTTTATTCTATCGTACCGGAAAACACACATAGGTACATAAAGTGACCCTTTAGTTTTCCCATCCAAATTACTTGGTATGAGATTAATTAGACCATGTAAGCAATCGATACAATCCTGCTTATATAAGTATGGATTACACTGCACAAGCGCATATATAGTTGCCGAATCAGGTGCGGTCGTGTTCCCACTTGCAAACTTCTTGAGGTAATTCCCGTTTGACGCTTCAATTGTAAGCGTATCCAACAATGGTTTCAAAGCCGCTTTATAAAACATATTAACATTCGTTGTAACTTCGGGTTGAGTCGTATTGATTTCACCAGCAAACATATTATAATTCTTTGACAGTATAGTATAATTGTCCCAAATGAACGAACAATATTGGAAGTATGCTATTGCTACATTTTTGTAAGGACATCGTTGTTGAATGCTACGAATGGCATTATTCACACAACTTTGACAGATATCTGGATTGATGTCACCTCGACATAGAGAGATTGAATTGGCTGTATCGATGTCATGGCCGGTTGAGTAATTGTAGAAACCAAATCCGTTGTTGGTTGTAGGGAGGATCGTTAAGGTGGTGTTTAAATTTTTCTCATACGTACTGTCTGTGGCATAACTATCAGGGTTAAAACAATAAAAGTAAAGGAGAGGATTTGATTGAGCTAGACTGGTGGTGGTGATATTGATGATCAAATATACGAAGACGAAAAAGAACCATTGAAGGATCTGGTTTCGGTGGAGCTTGATCATGTTTTCTGATGTGGAATGAAAGAGTTGATCATAGAAAGAACAGCATATCTGTTGACACTTTTAGATCAAGGAAGTGTTGTATATATAGGAACTACACACCGTGACTATTGAGTATAATATCTAATATTACTACATAGCCAAAAGTTCAATAGAGTCTTCAAATTTAACAAAGACCCAATGAATCGATCCCCATTCTCCATTTATCTATGATCCAAGTGTTGTAATTAATAGTCTTTTTAATTATAATAAATAAAACTTTAACAAAAGAAACACACATACATCAAGATTTTAATCTAGCTAGCACCACTGCACCAATCAACCACCACCATCTTCGTCCCGCCGCCCACCACCGCCACCACCAACCCCAACACCAACCACCACCAGCAACCACGACCATGTCCACACTATCCCGATCAAATCCACACAACCAAAACCTAATTTTTAGCACTAAATTTCATTCTTGATTGATATAAGAGACGAAATAGATGTTGATGATGGTAAGTTATTTGGATTATGCTTATTTTTATGTTTTCTTTTTCATTTAGATTATACTTAGAAAATTTCATAGCTACTCTAGGTAAAACACATGTTATGATTGTTGATGCACACCATGTGTTTGATGAAATGACACAATGATAATCACACGTTATATCGCAAGTGTTTACTTATGAGTGAGCATTTTTTATTAAAGTCTGATGGGTTTTTGTAGTTGATAAGGTGATTATAGAACTGTGACTTATGATTTTGTTTAATTTAACAAATCATAGATGAGTCACTGTGACTCATACATGAGTCACAGTGACTCATGTATGAGTCACAGTGACTCATCTATGAGTCACAGTGACTCATGTGTGAGAACTAGGACTTATGATTACAGAACTAGGACTATGACTCATGTATGAGTCACTATGACTCATGTATGAGTCATTGTGACTCATTATGAGTCATTATCTATTATTGAGCAAAAGCTTCATTTGTTTTCTGATCCAAGTTTGTTGCTGTGAATGTTACAAAGGATGCAATTGATTTAGTAGCCAAGTTATGTGCATATCACCATACTGCAAAAACTACCAAGGACAGGACATCGAAGAGGATAAACGACAACCACCGTAGCAGTACAGTTGGTGAAAGCTCCAGCTTAAGCTCGTCGCACAGTGACAGATGCCTTTACTTGCACGTCCTAAAAGGTTTCCTACTAATGAGTTGTTTGCTTAGTCCCCCGGGTTATGCTCTCAAAGGTGGTGATTCTCTCTCAGATTTGTAGCATGCTGTTGGTTCAAGTTCGATCACGATGGACTCACGTTGTAACAATAGGGGCGATGATGATGATTAATTTGTCTTGTGTTTATGTGTTGTCTATTTGAATATAGGTTCGGGACAATAATTTTATTAAGGTGTTAAGTCTGTTCTAGTTTCCCTTTCCCAGTTTCTTTTTTTAGTTCTTTATTTTACCCTTTTGCTTGTATATATAATGAAAAAGTGTTACTTTTTATATCCTACTTTTTTTCGCACATACCCTTTTTATATGAGTCGAGAATTGTATGATATATGAGTGAATCATGTATGAGTCACAGTGACCCATACATGAGTCACACTGACTCATGTATGAGTCACACTGACTCATGTATGAGTCATGTGTTAAAAAAGGTAGGTATTTTCTGAAACTTCCAAGCATGTCCCAATGTACATATTGGCTTTTGGTGTCACTAATGGGCACTCATAGAAACACACGGTAACAACTCATTACTAAAAATTGACAATACATTCCAACATTCATAACACTTTCGAATGTCAGATGATTAACACTCCTTCGGTGTAAAAGCAAAAACTTGTTAATACACATAATAACGAATTATTTTATGAGTCATGTGATGAGTCATGCGACTCATATACGAGTCAATATATAATATTGTAACTAATGATGACTCATACATGAGTCATGTGACTCATATATGAGTCAATACATAATATTCAAATCTGATATGTTTTCAACACTACTCATATATGATTCAAATCAGATATGTTTTCAACACTTCAACAAAAGAAAAAAAGAAAATTAAACCTTAACATAGTAAAAAGAAAACACAAAAATAATCATGTAGTTGTTGTATTCGATTATCCTATTTCTTGTGCTTTTTGTACTTTTTGTGCTTCTTGTGCTTGTTTTTCAGCAGCTGCAACGATCTTCGCTAGTTTTGCAATATGTTGATCCTCCGCCGAATCACAAAGAATGTACAAACTAGGCTTGGTGTACTATTAGCATCTGTTACACAATCAGATAAAACTACAATTCAAGGATTGATATTTTATATATGGCTCATGTATGAGTCACAGTGACTCATACATGAGTCACTGTGACTCATACATGAGTCACCGTGACTCATACATGAGTCACCAACTAAATATGCCACAAAACTATGATTTTGTTACAAAGATATTACCTGCATTGACAACTACATTTCAGAAACATCAGCATCGACAACTACATCTTCATTAGTATCGCCATCAATCTGACTCATATATGAGTCACAGTGACTCACACATGAGTCACTTTGACTCATATATGAGTCACCATTTTTTGTTACAAATAAAGCTATATTATTACCCGCATTACAAAAAAGACTTACATATGTATAGTTTCATATATGAGTCACCGTGACTCATATAGAGTTACATCGACTCATACATGAGTCACTGTGACTCATATAAGAGTCACATCGACTCATATACGAGTCATAATCCTAGTTCAGTAATTATAAGTCTTACTTCTGTAATCAGTTTATCATCTACAAAAATCGATCATACTTCAATAAAAATGATCATTCATAAATTAGAACTTGTTAAATCACATGTAACTTTCATTGTGTCATTTCATCAAACACATGGTGTGCATCAAATATCATAACATATTATTTACATATACTATTACATGGAAATGGTGGACATGTTGTGAAAGTCATCGGAGAAGTGGGTTTGTTGTGGAAGTCATCAGAAAATGGTGGTTTGGTGTGCATCTCGCCGTAAAAGGGTTGTTTGGTGTGGAGGTTGCGGGAAGAATGTGGGTTTGTTGTGGTGTTCGCCAGAAGAAGGTGAGTTTGTGGTGGTGGTCGTCGGAAAAATGTGGGAGATGGGTTTGTTGTGGTGGTTGTCGGTGAGGGGTTGTAAGTGGATCCTGATTTGTATTTTTTAATTGTATATGTGTGTGAAAAATAGGAAGGTTTAGTTGGGAGATTGGTTTAATCTCAGCCCTTGGATGAATGTAAGATGGATGGTGTAGATTGATCCATCAAGACTATGATAAATATGGGGGTGTGGGGGATCTCTTCCCACATAATTATACAGTGGAATAGTCTCTTGACTGTGATAGAAAAAAAAGAGATAAAAGACCAAAATGGTTAATTCTCTCTTCCAAATTCCAATTCACTACATGGGTCATGGTTTAATATTTTGAAATGGACAAGGTTATAAAGACCCCCCTAAAGACCCTATACGTACCCTCCCTGATTTTTGTATTTTTTTTTATTTTTTTTTATTTTTTTTATAATTTAGTTTATGTTATAAAACTAGAAAACTGTAAATACGGTATGAAAATTATAAAGTTTTAAAGGTCAAATATACTAAACTGTCAAAAATACGGAACATAAACTGATTAAAAAACTGCATAATTTTATAAACTGGGAGACTGTGGCAAGTGGATCCGGATTTTTGTGTACTTTTTGTGGGGTAGGGGGGTACCAATAGGGGTACCCGAAATGGGCAAGGTTATAAAGAAACTGATTATAATGTTTTAAAGGTCAAATATACTAAATTGTCAGAAATACGGAACATAAACTGATTAAAAAACTACATAATTTTATAAACTAGGAGACTGTGACAAGTGGATCCGGATTTTTGTGTACTTTTTGTAGGGTAGGGGGGGGGGGGTACCAATAGAGGTACCCTTTTGAAATATTTAGTCATACAAAAATGTACGGTACTTTATTGACATACTATTTTATTATATTATCAAATATGATCAAATGACAAAAATGCCTTTTATAATTTATATCGTTCTCTTTCTCTTTCTTCTCTAAATTCTGGTCTACATCTAAAGTCCAATAACAAGATCAAGTTACTAAAACCCTAATTCAATCAAACCCATTTTACGACACCTCATTTCTCCTAATTTTCTAATCTAAACCCTTATTTTGTTGCAGATTGATTTGAGCATGATTACCCTTATTTTGTTGCAGATTGATTTGAGCATGATGATGATAATGCTTATGCTAAACCAGCGATGGTTATGGTTATTATTGTAAAAATAAGCCTAATCTGATAAAGATGGTCCATCATTACTATGGTGAAGAAGAAGTGAACAAATTAATTGAGATCAAATCGATTGCCACTCTTTACATGCTTCCTTGATACGATGATGTCGTGGATAATGAGTGCGGATATTTTAAACCCGTCATTCATTCACGTTGATTTTTTTAACCTACCATCCACCCGTCACTCATTAGTAGATACAATTTTTTACCCAAACCCATACCCGTCGATATTATCGTGAGTAAACTCATGGGTTTATGAAATGAAAAGAAATGAGAATATGTAAAATAACTATGAAAGTGTGTTTCAAGAAACCAATTAAACATAATATTTATAAAACTACGAAACTAGAATAAGTGAATAACTATTTAGATGTGTTATAGAATTTGAGGTATATCGCTTACCTAGTAGAGTGAGTAACTTATGTTAGAAATGTAAAATATTAGTAGCATATATGTACAAGTATGAATGAATTCATGTTTTTGTAGCATAACAAGAAACGAACTATTTTATGAACATAATTGATGATTTGATCTTTCCTTTCCATTTTTTAGTTAAAAAAATCAAACTAATTTTTTAGTTTAATGTGTTTTTTTAATGGTAGCTATTAAAATTTTGTAACAAACGCACAAGTCAAAACTATCTAAGTACAATTATCAAAGAGATATAATTAGTCATATTTTATTTTAAATGGGTTTATGGGTATACATTGATGGGTTTACCCATGACGGTATCTTGGGTTTACCGGTGACGAGTATATCATACCCGTCAGCCACCCATCACTCGTCAATAGGTTTAAATTTTTACTCACGACCCCGCGTGGGTGAAAAATAACAAAATTACCCACCCATATATGTTTGGGTATCCGTAGATTATGAATTTTTTCTCACTCATTGTCATCTTTAGTCAACCTGATGTTTAAAGGGTAACTAGTCAACCAATGGTGATACGTCACTTAACAACAGTAGTATCATAACCAAAGATGTCATCGCCACTTCTATCACAAGACATGATTAAAGATTAAAAAACAAGTAGCATAGATAGACAAAATAACACATAGCAAGAAAGAAAGCTTAAGGTAGGTTAATAACATGCAAATACAAGGTAATAACCAAAAAATATATTGTACTAAGTGAGATCACAAAACAGGTTTTGATACAAATATAATATTTTCATCTCAATAATCATTCTGTTATAAAAAGTTAATCTTCCTCTTGTACTAATTATTCTAGCAGTTGTTTTGCATGTGTAAAGTTTAATGTCCTTTTTTAACATTTTTTGGATTCTCCTTTATACTCATTCAAGACTTTATGTAAGACCTCTCTTTTCCGACATCTTTTTAATGTTTCTTATTTTTGTCCGACCTTGACATACAACCCTTGAGTGATTTGGAATCCTATGAATTTCTTTATTGTTTTCTTATTCTTCTGTTTTCATGTCTTTCTTGCTATGTGTTATTTTGTCTATCTATGCTACTTGTTTTTTAATCTTTAATCATGTCTTGTGATAGAAGTGGCGATGACATCTTTGGTTATGATACTACTGTTGTTAAGTCTAAATCTAATATATTTTGTTCATATTTTGAACTTAATTAGTCTTTTGGTTATACTTTATATTTACATTCTAATGATGTTGGTAGTTCACCTATTGTGACCATTATATAATAGAAGTTTTGTTATGAATTTTGCTTTAAGAAATCATAATAAACTTGGTTTTACAGATGATAATTGTATTCAAGATGATACTAGTGTTGGTCTTTCTAATCAGTGGAATATGTGAAGCTCTCTGGTTGCTACTTGTATTTTAAGCTCTTTAGGTTTTGAATTATTTGTTGACGCTATATATTAATAGAGATATAATTCTGTTCTGTATTAATCTCCAAAGATCATTACAATATATAATGTCATAAGATTATTCTAGAGACTTAATACAAATGGGCTTGGCCTAATCAATAAAATGATAAAGCTCGAAGGCAAACTATACGTCTAACACTCCCCCGCAGTTTGAGCGGGAGGGGACCGAACACTCAGACTGGAACGAAACTCCTCAAACAAAGCGGAAGGCAAACCTTTGGTGAAGATATCAACATATTGATAACGCGAGGGCACATGAAGAACACGAACTTGTCCTTGAGCAACCATGTCACGAACAAAATGTATATCAATCTTAATGTGTTTGGTTCGTTGATGTTGTACAGGATTTGGCGTCAAATAAATAGCACTGACATTCTCACAATAAACTAGAGTAGCAGACAAGAGTGGTGTATGGAGTTCACGAAGAAGATTTCGAAGCCATGCTGTTTCTGCCACTGTGTTAGCAACACCTCGATACTCAGCCTCAGTACTAGATCAGGAGAGCGTGTGTTGCCGCTTGGATGACCATGAAAGAAGATTATCCCCAAGAAACACACAAAAGCCCGAAGTCGAACGTCTCGTAGTGGGACGACTAGCCCAATCAGCATCAGAATAAGCCACAAGAGAACCAGTAGAAGATGCATAAAGTTGAAGTCCAAACTCCAATGTGCCACGTACATACCGTAAAATATGTTTAAGGGATAAAAAATGGGGCTCACGAGGATCATGCATATGAAGACAAACCTACTAAACAACATAAGAAATATCAGGACGAGTAAACGTCAGATCTTGTAAACCACCTGCAAGACTGTGATATAATGTATGATCGGATACAGGATCCCCATCAACACCAATCTTGGATTCCGTGTCAACTGGTGTCTGAGTAGGATTACAAGAAGCCATATGTGCCCTATCTAGAAGCTCCATTGCATACTTCTTCTGAGAAAGAAACATGCCTGTAGAATCACGAGTAACCGAAATACCCAAAAAATAATTTAGAGCCCCTAAATCAGTCATATCAAACTCCTTATGCAGAGCTGAGATAATGAGATAAAGTAAATGTGTAGATGAGGCTGTAAGTATAATGTCATCAACGTATATCAGTAATTATGCGACCTCAGAACCATGTTGATATATAAATAGAGATGAGTCACATCGACTCGCATAAAATCTAACCCGATGAGCATACCCTGCAAAACGTTGAAACCAAGCACGAGGTGCCTGTTTCAACCCATATAAGGACCGTTGTAACTGACAAACATGGTGTGGAAACCTAGAATCCACAAATCCTGGTGGCTGATACATATAAACAGTCTCAGTAATGTCCCCGTTAAGAAATGCATTCTTAACATCAAGCTGATGAATCGGCCAATTCCGAGATAAAGCAAGGCTGAGAACAGTACGAATAGTAGCCGGTTTAACAACCAGACTGAAGGTCTCATCACAATCAACACCAACATGTTGGCTACGTCCGTTAGCCACGAGACGAGCCTTATACCTGCTTAACGATCCATGGACATGGTATTTATGCCGAAACAACCACATTGACCGAACAACATTAACACTAGGTGGTTTTGGAACAAGAATCCAAGTACTATTGTGAATCAACGCATTATATTCATCATACATAGCATCTCGCCAATTAGGATCAGACAAGGCAACAAAAGGAGACTTAGGAAGAGGAGAAATATGAGAAGTATGACCATGAAAACGAGGATTGGGCTTTACAGTGCCAACTTGAGCACGTGTGACCATGGGATGAGTTCGAATGGGTTGAGTAGTATGCGGAAGTGGGTTTGGATCTGGAGTAGGTTGGTTCGTATGGGTTTGGGTCAGGGTAGTTTGGGTCGGATTAGTTTGGGTCGGGGTAGTTTGGGTCTGAGTAGTTTGGGTCTGAGTAGTTTGGGTCGGAGTAGTTTGGGTCTGAGTAGTTTGGGTCGGAGGGGTTTGGGTCGGAGGGGTTTGGGTCGGAGGGATTTGGACCGGAGTGGTTTGGACCGGAGTCATATGTGGTGTGGGAGTAAAGAGTTCATCTTGGACTAGAGGGGTGTGATGGGTAGAGGTGGCTTGGGTCAGATTAAGGATAGCGTGACGGGTAACAGGTGACGGTTGAGTGTCAAGGAAAGTGTATGATGTTGGTTGAATAGGTGTAATGGAACCATATGGAAATTGAAGTTAATCAAATGTGACATGGCGGGAAAGGATAATTTTGTTGGTGGAAAGGTCAAGACATCGATATCCATGATGATAAGCAGGATACCCTAAAAATACGCAAGGGGTTGCGCGAGGTGCAAGTTTGTGTGGGGAGTAAATATGTGGGTAGAAAAGGCACCCAAATGTACGTAAACGGGAGGAGTCGGGTTGTTTGTTGAAGAGTTTGGTGTATGGTATTTCATTTTGAATGGCGGTGGAAGGGAGGAGGTTTAGTAAGTATACAGCCATGTGTAATGCTTCGACCCAAAAGGTCGGTGGAAGGTGAGCTTGGAAGAGAAGAGTACGGGTGATATTATTGATGGTACGTATCATGCGTTCCGATTTTCCATTTTGTTGTGATGTTTTTGGGCAAGAAAATCTAAATTAAATGCCGTGTTGAGCAAACAAATTACGATGGTTGGTGTTATCAAACTTGCCACCATGGTCACACTGAAAAGATGCAATATCACATTTAAACTGATTATTTACATAGGAACGAAAATGAAGAAACTTTTGAAAAACTTCTGATTTAGTGCGTAAAGGATAAATCCAAAAATAATGAGAATAATGATCAAGAAATAATAATTAATATTTAAATTCACCAGGATTCACGATAGGAGATGTCCAAAAATCAGAATGTACAATCTCAAAGCAACGAGTAACAATAGAGGTTGAACTAGAAAACGGAAGTCTCACATGTTTGCCCAACTGACATGCGTGACAAATATGTGAATATTTCTCTTTATTACAAGAAATAAACTGACGAGAAACAAGGAAATGCAGCACGTCTTCGCCGGGGTGGCCGAGACGTTGATGCCACGTGACTGGACTAACAGAAAGTAAGGCTTTAGGAATGGGAGAAGGTGGAGTGACTGGGTAGAGATCCTCTGAGCTATCACATCTTAGTAGGATATGACGGGTCAAGAAATCCCTCACAGAAAAACCAAAAGCATCAAATTCAACGGTACAATTGTTATCTCTGGTGAATTGACGATCCGAAATAAGATTTTTAATTATGTTAGGGGTGACAAGAACATTTTGCAAATATAAAGGACGACTAGGAGTCGGTAAGATGCTATGTCCAGTATTGATGACGGGTATTGATTTACCGTCACCAACACAAACAGATGGATATAAATGTGTATTCAAAATAGTATTTAAATTACTTGATTGTGAGTTGAGATGAGAAGATGCACCTCTATCCATATTACAAGTCGGATTTTGTAACGTCATAGCGCTAAAAGCACTTGGTGGGAAAATAGAAAACGGTGTTGGACCTAAAATACCAGCGGTGGATAGATGTTGTGTTGGGCTTCCTTGTTGAGCCGGTGAAAACTGTGAAATAAATGAGTAGGCTCCTTGCATTTTGACTAATAAAACCACTAGAAATAATGAGATATGAATACCACTTTTTTTCTTGAAAATAAAACGTGTGAAGCCTTTCCAATAGCATCAATTACACGCCTCTAAAATTTACATTCCCCCCCCCCCAAAAAAAAAACAAACCACTTTGGTCAAACTTAACTTTGCATCCCAAAAATAATACAGATGTATATGTACCACTTCCTTCTTCTAATATACGTAGCACATTTTTTTTATATTCACCGAATACAAACTAAAACCCATCAGTAGAAATTGATACCTGATGGGAAAGCCACGAATTACAGATTTAGACGAATCAGTAGCAGATATACCATACACAGAACCCAAAAAAATGGCCAAAAAAAACGTCTGATGTGATGGGAGAAACAAAAGATACGTGAGATATGGGAGATAAATTAGGAGAAGATTATGGATCTTGATACCATAATAGAGATATAATTCTGTTCTGTATTAATCTCCAAAGATCATTACAATATATAATGTCATAAGATTATTCTAGACTTAATACAAATGGGCTTGGCCTAATCAATAAAATGATAAAGCCCAAAGGCAAACTATACGTCTAACATATATATGCTAAAACTGTTTTTGAGATGTATATTGATCTTAAAGATTCTTATGATAAGCTTATTGGTTTTGTTATGTTTAACATACATTAAAACATTAACTCTAAGTCAAAATGGTTCTACTCTTGCTAAATATTATAATATTCTTAACGCTTCATGGAAGTAGTTTGATGTTATGACCTGTTTACCTTTTGTACTTGTTCTGCTGCTAAAGAATTTGAAAAACATAATCAACTTATTAAGTTGATGTCATTTCTTGTGAATTTAGATGATAGTTATTTTCAATTAGGAGTAATATTCTTATGAGGGAAACTTTGCTGTTATGTGTGGTGAAGAAGCCCATAAGAATGCTACTTATATTGGGGATATTAAACTCACTACAATTGTTTTTTGCACCAAAGGGTTTTGAAAATAAAAAGAAGTTTAATAACATCAAAAAAAATATGGTTTAGCTGAAGCTCTAATAATAACAACAATAGATGTCCTAATCTTGATCTTAAATAAAACATGTTAGCTTTTCCTAAGCAAACCTTATATGCTTCTTTTGTTTGAGAAGCATGTTCGTGTATGTGTCCGGAACACATGACCCGATCCGGAACATGACTGAAGAGTCCGAAACGCACAAACTCTTCTAGAAGGAATCAACTCTAGTCAACGAAGAAGTCAACAGACACACTTCTTATAAAATAGGGAGTGTGTCCCCAATCAGGCCAACCAAGGCCCATTACCATTCCCGGCCTTTTAGGGATTTAACTAGTATAAATACCCCCTTTAGGTTCAAGGTTTAGGTTAACTCTTTTACCCTTATCATTTTCACTTACATTATTATATTCTTATATTTCCCTTCAGATCTTTATCCTTTACTTACTCTCACGCCGGAGCTTGGTCTGGGTTCTTACACCCGGACGAGGCTAACGCATTTCTTTGGTTTCAGGTAATCCGAAGCTTACATCACTCCAGATCCAAACCGGTCTCACCATTCAGATCCTTGCAAGAAATTGCTCGAACATTTGGCGCCATCCGTTGGACCTGATATTCTATCTACCAGTTGTTTAGAATGGCATATCCTACTCCACCTGTCACTCCGACAGGTCGTAACATTCCGATCGACTTGACCTCACCGAACAATCAGAATCTCACAAAGGAACAACTCGAACAACACATCTCAACCTTGCGCCTACTAGTCAAGGAGCATGACCAGAAAGCCGTGGAACCCGTCCGTCTAAGTTTCAACGAGGAAGACGAAGGAAGCAACAACACTAAGATAGTAAGAGGCAAGGTGGTGTCCGATGCGGATTTAAAGAAACCTTTCAAGGAAGCAGTCAAATCTCCTCTCACTCAAAGGATCATTGACTTCTCCGGACCCGAGTACAAGATGCCCGTCACTGTCAAGACATATGACGGAACGGGAGATCCGAAGGATCATTTGAACCGCTTCATCGGAGCAGCCAATTCCAGTGAATGGCCAATGCCGGTTTGGTGGAGGATGTTCCAACAGACATTAGAAGGGGGAGCAAGGGGATGGCTTGAAAGCTTGGATACAGACAACATTGATGAATGGGCTGAACTAAGAAAAGCATTTACCAAGAGATAATCGATCTGGAAGCTATGTCACAAGGGCCCTCATGAGATAACCAAGATTATAAGAAAGGCAAATGAATCACTAACAGAGTTTAAAGAGCGATGGACAGTCGAAGTAGGTCTTATCCATGGAGTTCCAGAAGTCATGAAGATTTCGGCATTTATGGATTCGGTTAAAAGTCCGGAGCTGGCAAAGAGGTATTCGGACAAAGTTCCTGAATCGGTGAACGAAATGATGGAAAGATTGGATGAATTTGTTCGATCCGAAGAAGCATTCGCCAACACTGAACTTCCAAAAGGAGAAGGATCTGAGCCATACCGAAAGCCCAACCCTCCCACCCAAAGAAGGGACGATCGCAACCAAAAATACAATGGCCGGAATAACAACAGAAGAAACGATGGGCGAGATGCATACAAGGGAAGATATTTCTTCAACAACAGAAACAGGGATAGAGACAACAGGGCACCATACCCACCACCTCGAAATGACAATTACCACCGGAATGACTACAACCGAAACAATTATCATGACCAAAACAGTGTGTCCCCGGTCTTAAGTGTTAATTCCTTGACAAAGAATGTAAAAGAAATCCTGGCAACCGAAACATAGCTTTTCTACCTTCTCCCCGTCCAATGAACAATCCGACAAGAGGTGGAAACATGGATCGTTATTGTGATTATCATCAGGACAAGGGACACTTTACCAACGACTGCATCCAATTGAGAAAGCAAATTGAGCTAGCCCTAGAATATGGAAAGTTGAATCACCTTGTCCAGGACATACGCCAGAGAGGACAAGATAATCGAAGAGAAGAAGCTCCAAGGCAAGACAAGATAATAAACATGGTCCGAACAATACCGGAAAGGGAGAAAAGGAAGGCTAGAGAAGCAACCGAAAGCTGGATGAGAGCCCCAATCACCTTTCCCCCGTTGGAGGAAGATGAGATGTCTGACGATCTAATCATCATAGAGGCCGAATTAGGAGGCTATCTAGTAAGAAGAGTATACGTTGATAAGGGAGCGTCGGTGGAAATTATGTTTGAACACTGTTTCGAGAAGTTACCAGCAAGCATCAAGTCAAAAATGAGAAACACACAAACTGATCTCGTCGGATTCGCTAGAGAGGTGGTCGAGCCGATAGGAAAGATCGAGTAAGAAGTCAGTTTCGGATCATATGGCTTAGTTCGAAGAACTCACATGAAATTCGTGGTGATTAGCGCCTCATCACCGTATAACGTGATCATTGGGAGAACAGGCATCCGGATCCTCCGGGCAATACCATCAACCATTCATGCCATGATGAAGTTTCCCACCCCAAGAGGAATAGCCTCGCTAGTCTCTCGATCAGTCATTGTCTCGGAATATAGGCAAATAGCAAAAAGACAAGCACCAACGCCCACAACCGAAGAAAAGGCCGTGACGGCTGAGTCACCATCCGGTACGGAAAGCGTCCTGATTAACCCTTCTTATCCGGGACAGCTCACTACTATCGGCGGCGGATTAACCAAAGCTTGCCAAACAATACTAAAGAACCTTTTAAAAGATAACTTGGATGTTTTCGCATGGGAACCATCAGACATGACAGGTGTGCCGAGACGAATCATGCAGCATAATTTAAATGTTAATGAAAGTTTAGATCCGGTATGTCAGAAGAGACGAATGCTAGGGTCCGAGAAGAGCAAGGCTGTAACTAAAGAAGTGGAATACCTAGTGGCGGAAGGAATAGTTAGATCAGTAAAGTACCCAACATACATTTCCAATCTGGTCATGGTCAAAAAGAGTGATGGATCGCGGAGAATGTGCGTGGATTTTAAAAATCTTAATTCAGCATGTCCAAAGGACTACTACTCACCGCCGGACATTGATGAAAAGATTTAGTCCGTGGTGGAATCTCGCTTTAAGTGTTTCTTTGACGCATATAAGGGCTATCATCAAATTCAAATGGCCCCGGAAGATGAAGAAAAAACAGCTTTTTATACGGATCAAGGCACGTTTTGCTACACCAAGATGCCTTTCGGGTTAAAAATGCCAGGGCAACATATCAAAGACTAGTTGACTCAGCTTTTCAAAGTCAAATAGGACGAAATATGGAGGCATATATCGATGATATGGTGATAAAAAGCAAAGATGAAAGGAGCATGTTAGCAGACGTGGCAGAAACCTTTGACAACCTCAGACAAATTAACATGAAGTTAAATCCGATTAAGTGCTCGTTTGGAGTAGAAGAAGGCAAATTCCTGGGATACATCATCACTCCGGAAGGTATACAAGCGAATCCAAAGAAAACCAGAGCCATTGTCGATATCCAATCACCGAAAACATGGAAGGAAATGCAATCGTTAAGTGGCAAATTGGCAGCTTTGAATCGATTCCTATCACGATCTGCCGAAAGGGCACTTCCATTCTTTAACACCTTGAAGAACATCAAAAAGGAGAACAAGCATGAGTATAAGTGGACCGTGGATGCGGAAGAGGCGTTCCAGCAAATGAAGAAGTTGATCATGAACTTGTCAACCCTTACTACTCCAAGGCCAAAGGAACCCATGTACATGTACTTGGCAGCATCACAAGAATCAATAAGCGCAGTGCTACTTACTGAAAGGAATGGAAGACAATGTCTGATACATTATATTGGCCGAACACTCAGTGATGCGGAAAAGAACTATTCTCCTATGGAAAAACTGGCTTTAGCTTTACTAAAAGCATCAAGGAGACTCAGAAGATATTTCGAAGGCCACGAAATAAATGTGATCACAGACCAACCAATCAAGCAAATATTAAGCAAGGCAGATGCATCCGAGAAGCTAGCTAAATACACAATTAAGTTTGGGGCTTACAAGATAGAATACAAACCAAGGAATGCAATCAAGGGGCAAGTCTTGGCAGATTTCCTAACCGAAGCACCCATAGGTCAGGCAGCAGAAGAATTTTCCCATATTCCCATTCCGAAGCGAGGAAAGGACGAAACAGAAGTATGGACACTCTTTACAGACGGAGCATCCAGTACCCAAGGTGCAGGAGCAGGATTGGTTCTCATCAGCCCAACCGGAACCGAATACACTTATGCTCTCCGATTGAATTTTGAAACCACCAACAATGAGGCAGAATACCAAGCCCTTCTAGCAGGTTTGAGAATTGTAGTACAAATGAAAGTAGGAAAGATCGAGGTTCGAGTAGACTCAAAGTTGGTAGCAAACCAGATCACGGAATGTACGAAGCGAGCTGTGACAGAATGATAAAGTACCTAGCCGAAGCAAAAGCTTTAATACCAAAATTTTCTCATTTTTCAATCATAAACATACCAAGGAGTAAGAATCAGAAGGCTGATGTCCTAAGCAAACTGGCAACGTTGGCATTCGACCACTTAACAAAAGAAGTACTAGTAGAGGTCTTGAAAGAAAGGTCTACCGACCGGAACGAAGTAAACACTATAGTGGAAGAAGTGGATGACAACTGGATGACTCCTATTGATAAATGTCTCCGGGACGGAATTTGGCCAACCGATAAGAATGAAGCACGATGTTTAAGGCTGAAACTATAAAAAAGGATACCTAGAACCAATGCTTCGGTGTGTGGGGCCATTACAAGCCAATTATGTCCTTAGAGAGATGCACATGGTTTCATGTAGCATGTATTTGAAGCCAAGATTGATAGTGACACAAGCTTTAAGATCTGGGTATTACTGGCCAACCATGCACACAGATGCAAGGGAGGAACTAGAGAAATGCGATTCATGCCAAATTCATGCACCGGTAGCAAGATTGCCAAAGACATTGATGAAGTCTATCATGGCACCATGGCCATTTTATCAATGGGGAATGGACATCTTGGGCCCATTGCCAGCCTCATCCGGAAACGTGAAATACATAATTGTCGCCATTGATTATTTCACCAAGTGGATGGAGGCTAAGCCATTGATGAAAATATCTGGGAAGGAAATTATTAAGTTTATCTCGGATAATGTTGTTTGCCGATTCGGAATTCCAAAGATAATAGTCACAGACAATGATAAATAGTTCATCAATGAACCATTCAACAACTGGTGTTCGGATTTGGAGATTAAGCAGATCAATACGGCCGTAGCTCACCCCCAAGCAAATGGTTTAGTTGAAAGGGCTAATAAAACCCTCATGGAAGGCATTAAGACAAGACTTGGCCGAATCAGGAATGGATGGACAGAGGAGTTACCGCACATATTGTGGGCCTATCGGACATCAATAAAGCAGAGCAATGGTGAAATTCCTTTCAGCCTCACGTATGGTTCGGAAGCAGTTATCCCGGCTGAGATAGGAATGCCTACCTATCGGACAATGATGATCAATGAGAAGGACAATGATGATGCCCTGCGTATAAACTTGGACCTACTACAAGAAAAAGGGAGATGGCAGCTATCCGAGAAGCAAAGTACAAAACGAAGGTGGAACAATACTAAAACAAGCGAGTTCGGCCAGTCACATTCCACCCAGGAGATTTTGTGTTCCGAAAGAATGAAGCAAGCAGAGTACAAAAGGAGGGAAAACTTGCTCCTACATGGGAAGGCCCGTACCGTGTCAAGGAAGCATACCAGAATGGCTCATACAAGCTCCTTACCATGAAAGACAAAGAAGTTCTAAGGGTGTGTCATGCAATGAACCTTAGGAAGTTTTATTTGTAATTTCGTTTTTATCACGTAACGACTCTTTCTCCCTTCAGCAAGGGAAGAGTCCAGTTTATTACGTTGTCTAGATTTTATTCCGAAATGTATCAACCTTCACTCCCTCCAGAAGGGAAAGGTCATGTATTTTATTTTGAATGAAAAAGCTTCTCTTCTCGTTACTAAAGGAGAAAGCACTTTTGCGTCAATTATGAGTAGCATGAATAATATGGCATTGCATTTAGATTACACGCTATTAATAGAAGCACAATCTCTCTCCTTTCGGCAAGGGAAGAATTTGATTATTTTTATTTTTATTTTTATTTTAAGTCCTATCCGAAATGGAAGGCCTATCCGTACTCAATTCTTTCTCCCTTCGGCAAGGGAAGAATTTGGTTATTTTTATTAAGTCCTATCTGAAATGGAAGGCCTATCTGTACTCAATTCTTTCTCCTTTCGGCAAGGGAAGAATTTGGTTATTTTTATTAAGTCCTATCCGAAATGGAAGGCCTGTCCGTACTCAATTCTCTCTCCCTTCAGCAAGGGAAGAATTTGGTTATTTTTATTAAGTCCTATCCGAAATGGAAGGCCTATCCATACTCAATTCTTTCTCCCTTCGGAAAGGGAAGAATTTGTTTATAATCATTAAGTCCTATCCGAAATGGAAGGCCTATCTGTATTCAATTCTTTCTCCCTTAGGCAATGGAAGAATTTGGTTATTATCATTAAATCCTATCCGAAATGGAAGGAATATCCGTATCCAATTCTTTCGCCTTTCAGCAAGGGAAGAACTTGATCAGTTTTATTTTAAGTCATAGCCGAAAGGTAATGCCTATTCGTATACAATTATCTTTTCTGTCGGCTAAGAAAGAGTTCGATTATTTTTTAATTAGTTCCTTCGGGAATGAAAATGCATTCATAGCAAGACAGATTACAATTAAAGTTTCATCAAACAAGAACTACAAAAGAGACATATATTCACAAAAAATAAAGGAAAACGTGCAAAAACATAATGTAATCATTACATTTATCCAAATCAAAAAGACATAAAAACAAGTAAAAATAGTCTGCAAATATTACATTCATCCGAATAAAGTCACACTTAAGAATAGCTGCTTTTAATGGATCATAAACAAGTTAGGCCGAAGGGGGGGTCCTTGGTTCCAGAGACATCATCATCATGAGGGGATACTGTGTCTTCATCATTGGGGATCTCGGCCGAGGGGTCCACAACCTTTTTCGGAGCCAGAGCAGGTTCAATTTCCATCAGACGCTCGATGGGCAAGTAAAAGTTGGTGGCAACCTCTTGGATGTAAGGATACTTAGCAGTCGGAAGGGCATCAACCATTGGCCCCATCTTCTTATCACAATACAAGTCAAAGCCCGGGGTGGCAGCAATAATGGCTAACTGCTCTTCAACAGGTCTCCAAACCTTAATACCCTCAGCCCAGCCAGCCTCAATGGCTTTGTTAAAACAATCTGTTATATTCTTCTTGTGCTCATGGCTGTTAAGAAGTTTGGAGACAACAGAAGGAATTAGCGTCCGGACGGTATTGTAC
The DNA here is from genome assembly GCA_025667525.1 of Glebionis coronaria. Classification (NCBI taxonomy): domain Eukaryota; kingdom Viridiplantae; phylum Streptophyta; class Magnoliopsida; order Asterales; family Asteraceae; genus Glebionis; species Glebionis coronaria. Next base: position 620,783,292 of record CM046877.1, read on the forward strand.
CTCTCCATCTCTAAAGTATTGCACTTACTTTGCAGTTCTTCCTTCTCGACCTTCAATACCTTGGCTTCCTCGGCATACCTATCCTTATCAGCATTAAGCACATGCAAAGTCTCCTCGAGATCAGCAATCCGAGCATCACGACCCTTAAGCCTTTCGGACAAATCCCACTTCTCACCCACAACAGTAGCAAGCTCAGAATCTTTGGAAGCACAAGTCATTTCGGAATTTTGAAGTTGGGACGAAAGTTGAGAGTTGGCTTGAACCTGTTTCGACAGCTTAAGATCCATTTATAGAAGGAGGAATTTATATTGCTCACATAATTCCAAAAGATCACCTTGATCCTTTGACTCTTCTTCCAAACGACGAAATGAATTGACCATCCTCATAGTGCATCGAGCAAGCTGATACCAGCTTCGGCTCACAGCAAGCAAAGGGGATATGAGCTTAGCTCTCGTTGCATAGCAGGAGGAATCATATGCATCATTAGATCTCGACATTCCGCAGGAGTAGCCACTCGGCTCGCGACACTCACACCCCAATCCGGGACGAACTTGGCACTAGGGCCGGACGTCTCCTCATCAAGAGTAAACACACCTGCTTCGGAGAAGTAAGGAAGATTAAAAGCCATGGTAAGTAAGATGACATAAGTAAAAGACGAGAGGGAAACACATATGGTTGGAATGAAGATGATTCAGACTAGCTTCTTTTTTACCATCCCTTTGATTGACAGGTTCCTCACCATCATCAGAAAATACACCTTTAGAACTTCCACCATCCAAGTAAGAGTGACCAAGCGGAGAAAATTCAGGAGGGGGACTTTTATCCTTTCGAGGCTCCGAAGTAGATCATTGACCTTTTCGGATTCTGGCTCAAGAGTTTCCTCCACTTGATTATCAATAGGTCCGAAAGAACCATCGTCAACATGAGCGGATACATTCACAGACCGAATTGGTAGGGGACTCAGGATGGTATTATCATCAAAGATCTCATCCCTCCCATCATCCGCACCTTCGGATACTTGTACACGTCTTCTTTTAGCTTGACCACCAGAGGTCACAGGCTTTTCAACTGTCATACGTTTCATGCTTCGATGAAGATCACTAACGGCTTTGCTTGTTTTGGGAGGAGCTCCGGAGGAACCACCCCTCTCAGAAACGTTTTTCTTTCCCCTAGTCTTCTCAACCTCATCACCTTCCCCTTCCTTCTTCTTTTTCTCCTCAGTAACACGAAGAGTAGCCAACCTTTTCTTCTCACGAGCAGCCTTAACGGCTTCGCTTTCATTCATGGCCACAATCTGCTCCGCATTAGGGGCACTCAACTGCTCTCCGGCAGCCAAAGCATTGGCAACATGAGGAGTGACTCGATTAGCATCAGACAAACGGTCACCTCTCGTGATCTTTACAGGAGCAGTAATGGGAAACCTGAGGTACTCCGACATGCTGATAACTGCAAAGAAGGAGAAGAGTACAACAACAACACTACAAACTTATAATCATGGAAGCAAAAGGACGAAATATAAAAAAAGGAGAGTTGGCAATAATAGGGGTCAATACCATTCCCTTCTGGATCTAGAAAACGATGCAGAAACTTCGGGCACTCCTAAGTTAATGACACCCCAGCCATATACAAGACACTCTCCGAAATATATGACAAGTCTATGACATTCTCTTCAAGACGCCGAGCGTCCGAGTCGTTAAACCCATCCTGAGGAATGTAGTCATTAAATTCCAAATCAACGTGTCTCCAAGACATAAAATCCGGAATGGCTCGGAGATCTATCACAAAGAATTCCCACTTCCATCTCTTTAAACAAGATAGGGTGTCATGAAAAATTTACTTCCGCGAACCCTTTCTGGATCTTTTCTCAAAAAAGAACCAATGGCCTTGTTTACTAAGTCTAAAATAAAGGCGAAATAGGACCGCAGTAGGATCAATAGAGAGGCCCCGACAATAAACTTCAAAGGTGGTTACTCGATTCAGTCCAAGCGGAACAATCTGGGAGATATGGACGACAAAGTCCTTCAAAACGGCTAAAAGGAAGGAGGAAAAGAGGACTCGCACCCCGGACAACTTGAAGAATTGCTCATACAGACCTATACAATTCGCTGGAAGCTTGTCCATCGTCATCCCTTTCAGAGCAGCTTGACGGTTAAAGCTTTTAGGAATATGATAAGTCTTGACCAAGTATTTAACATACTCATCGTCAAGGGTGGAAGTATACTTCGGCATGTCGAACTTGGGAGCATAACGAGTAGAACCGGAAGGCCCATGAAGCTCTTCGTATGCCATTTCGTTTATAAGGAGATCCAGAAAGGTAGGAAGTTAAGTAAAAGAAGGTACCTGAAAAACCTAGAAGATCCGGATCGGTAGAGAGAATAAAAATTCAAGAGAAAAGTAAAAAACACACACTAATGAGAAACGAAATGGGAAGTATTTATAGGCACGGTAAAAATACGGGGAAATGTGAGAGGTATAGTAAAAAGACACGTGTCCATCATCAGAGTTTGTTGAGGCCACGTGTCAAACATCACAAGAAGATAGGGTAAAAGTGGTTGGGCCTTGATGGGCCTAAACCGAAATATGGGCTGGTACAATAAATTCAGCCCACCCTAATTAATACAAAAAGGGAGTTTAAGTATTGATTCGACTAAAGAGTTCCGAACGAATTAGCCTAATCAACACTTGGGGGGGGGGGACTTGTTCGTGTATGTGTCCGGAAGCATGACCCGATCCGGAACATGACTGAAGAGTCCGAAACGCACGAACTCTTCTAGAAGGAATCAACTCTAGTCAACGGAGAAGTCAACAGACAAACTTTCTATAAAATAGGGAGTGTTTCCCCAATCGGGCCAACCAAGGCCCATTACCATTCCCGGCCTTTTAGGGATTTAACTAGTATAAATACCCCCATTGGGTTCAAGGTTTAGGTTAACTCTTTTACCCTTATCATTTTTACTTACATTAGTATATTCTCATATTTCCCTTCGGATCTTTATCCTTTACTTACTCTCACGCCGGAGCTTGGTCTGGGTTCTTACACCCAGACGAGGCTAACGCGTTGCTTTAGTTTCAGGTAGTCCGAAGCTTACATCACTCCAGATCCGAACCAGTCTCACCATTCGGATCCTTGCAAGAAATTGCATGAACAAAGCACAAATACATAAGTTTCATACAAATGTGGTGTGACTGTTTCAAGGCATGCATCCCTAAAAAAATTGAGTGATATCATTGTTGACCATGATCATAAACAACCTAATACAGTCAGCCAAACCAATGATTCTATACATATAACTAACACACTTACTCTTCTCCACACCTATATGTTACAAGCAAGTCATTCAACCACATATGAACTGCAAGAAAAACATAAACACGTAAAGACTTGATATATAAACAATTATAACACACATGCATGCAACAATATGATTTCATGTGTGATTCTTTTCAAGTATAATTGTAGTACAACACATATGATTGTAGAATAACACTTGAATGTTCAATATGATTTTTGTCAAAGTATCATTCAGTAATCATATATGATTCTATATGAATATACTAAATCATATATGATTCATCATTGAATTATGTATGATACACGAGAATCATATACGATTCTACAATAATCATGTGTATATAGTTTTATAAAAAACCAATTAAAACTACTAATGTAAAAACCTAAACACATACCAAATGAGAAATATTCATTTCTATGAACACAATAATAACAATCATATATGATTCTTAGTTAAAACCCTAAACGTAGCAACAAGAAAACAATGAGTCAACTACTACTAATTCAACGAAGAATCATATGTGATTTTAAAAAAAACAAATAAGCATTCAAAAACACTTATCATTCTCTAAAAACCATAAATTCATACAAATATGATACTTTAAAAAGGCTTATCAATTGAAGCAAATAGAGAATAAGAATAAAAATAAGCAAAATCAAAATAATAACCAATTAAGTGTAATAAGCATATATTTAAACATAATCAAAACACTTACCATCACCGGCAGTGACTCATGGATTACCTGAGGATTCAACCTTTGATTTGGCCTTCTTAGCCACATATTCATCTCGAATATTCATCAATCATGTGATTTGGGATTAAAATCATAGTTATCTTTAGATTTGATTGATAGAAAGAGGATGGTTGATCATGGCTGGTGGCAGTGGTTTTAATCGATGGTGGTTAGTGGCGGTGGTTGGTGGCGGTGATTGTTGGCGATGGTTGATAGGTGGGTGGATTGTTAAATGAGGTCACATATATGTGATGTGTGTGTGTATTTTTTTGTGTAAAGGTGTAGGTCAAAAGTTTCTTATGATTTATCAAGTTATGATTTATCTATTGAATGAATGGAGAAGAAAGAACTAGAGAGACAAAAGAGAGGAGAAGAGGAAGATGGATGGATTGAATGAGAAAGTGTGAAATACAAAAATGAGCAACCCCTCCTAACATGCTAGGAGGGGGTATATATAACCCACCCTACATGTGGGCTATATGGACTATATTGATTACATAATGGATCACGAGCCCAATACTTGAATATATCATTGGAGTGACCAATCCTTTCTAAATACATAAAAACGTATTTCCAACAATCTCCCCCTAAGGGAGGTCACTCCAAGTTACAATGTCCTAAATAGTCTATAGCTCGTGATCTATGCTAATAATGATGTGACCGAGACTTTCCTTGGAAAAACGTATTTCCAACAATCTCCCCCTAAGGGAGGTAACACCATTTTACAAAATCTTTAACCTAGCATAAAATGCTTGAGTCTTCGATCTTGTTCTTGTGAGTATGCTGATGTGATCTTTCGCTTTAGTCTTGAGCATGTTTCCTTGCCTTGACCTTGTGCATTCATCACTTGTGATGTTTGCCTCTTCGTGACTTCATGGTTCACATACTTACACCTTTATAAATTCTTGAAAGCTTTAGTGTTTGATACAACGGAAGACTTGACTTTTAGGCTTTCTTGAATTTGTTGAAGTTAAGTTCATAAAGTATAAGCATGCGAGGACGACTTCTTTTCGGATAGTAAACCGCAATGACACCTTCTTGTTACGCTGCATAAGACAGTTAGCAAAAAAACATATATACGGATGAAATGGCCTTGAACATTTCATTCTAATTCGGTAGCATTTTACCTCTGGTCGGTGAAGACCGTTGGACGATATTAAATATCGTACTTGTGGCTGGTAGTTTCAGTTAAGAACCTCCTTGACAAGATTTCGCGGGTAAACCCGTTCTCTTTATTCGACCGTCCAAAGCTGACTGCGAACATAAAGAGTGAATCATTTGGATAATATTATCCGCATGATTTGAAGCCGTCAAATCCGATTCCTGGAACAAGTGAAATTCAATTAAGAACCGCACCATCGTTGCTTTCCAATTGTCACGGGCTTGATTCGTATAGAATCTTGCTAGTTACCTACCAAGTGTTGTTTGATGTTAACACTAGAAGGATTTCCACTCATCACTGTGAACACTATAGAGTGTCACTCTGAGTGTTCTGGCAAGATCACTAAGATATTGCGTAGAGGCCTGGAACGTGTTTAAATTCAGTTAAGAATTAAACCACTATTGCTTTCCAGTTATCACAAGCTTGATTCATAAAGAATCGCACAAGTCACCTACCATGAGCTTTTTGATATTCGCTCAAGAAGGATTTCTATCTTCATTGTAAATACTTTCGTATTACTCGGATGTTCAGGCAAGATCATGAAGATTTTGCGTAGGACTCTTAAGATCTTTCTTACTTTTCACAGTGTGTGAAGAAGCAAGAAATTATGAAAGTGTATCCTAATGAGATATTTGATGATCTCAAATGGCTCTAGACTCGATCGTGCATTTTGGATTTTAGTGATCGGAGGCTGGAGAGGAGTGCAACCATTTCAATACCAATTTATTCGGCGAGAATAAATCAATAGATAATTCGTTGTTTCCGTGTGATTAAAACAAATACCTTTTGAGAGATATCTGAGTTAGCTGAGATGGGTTGTGCATTGCATCACTGGGTCCATGACGTCTTATCTTCAATATCAAGCATCATTGTAAGGAGGGCTTCTTTCTTTACACCCTTTATCATTACAATTCTTTTTCATTCTTCAAACCCTTCAATGCTTACCAATACGTCATAACTAGCACCTTGTTGTGATTATTCCAGTGCTAACTTAAGTACTTGGTCGGCATTCAGCTACGTTCACAATCTTTCTCCATCTTTCCTAAGGACTACTATTTCTAGCTATGGAATGTCTTTGGGAAGATTCCTCTGGTTCTAGAGGAATCATTGAACTTTAACCTATCCTACCATCCTTATGTCACCACAATTTTCACCGTCGTGAATAGAGATGTTTTGGGTAAGTGTATGTCACCATGAAATCCATTTTGAAGTGCAAATCCATTTTGCTCCCCTTTAACATATGCCACGATATCCGTAAATATTTCGCACATGTCGGTATGAGCTATCACGTTAAGTCAAACCATTTGTGATTAATCATTTCCCATATTAAATCACATTTTCTCCCCCATATTAAAAATGTTAACCCAATCGATGTTTTTAATATCAATTAATTTAATAGCTTTTTAAGAAAATTTGGGAAGAAAAATGTAAATCCAAATATCTTCATGATTTACACAAGCTCCCCCTCAAATTAATGAGGGTGTACCTGAAACGTAAATTAAATAACTTTTAAACACAAGTGTAAGGTATTTATCACGTGCAAAGATCATATATGATAATGTATTCACAAGATTAGTAGTTTACGATGTTGGACCTGAATGATGGAGAACATCATATGAAAGAATCACATGGTTCTTGTTCACGAATGTTGGTCGCCTCGTCACGTCTGAAGTTATCTCTTGACTCCATGTGTACGATTGATATCGTTGTCTTGACACCAACATGTGAACTGGGCACTTTCGGCGTCAAAGATTCTGAGTGCTGGACAATTGTTCCCCCTCAATTGTTGACCCGTGTTCTATTGAAAGAGCTGTAGTCGCTGTTTGAGTAGTCGCATCGTCGAGTATGTAGATATCAATTGTAAATTGTTATGGTTGGTGGAGATGATAACTTCATAAAAAAATAAGATTCCTCTTGTTTTAACAAATAAATGCACTAACACGTACATATATTCGTGTTAGATTGTGTTATTAAGTAAACACAATCCCTTACATGGTTAGAAAGTAGACCATGCCCGAGAAAATTAATTCCCGTTGTTGAGTCAAAGCTTTCCGGTGAAATGCTTGACTTGAGTATGAAAATTGGGTTACTATAAAAAATAATAGGAAGCCATTTTGAGCATGTTTTTAAAACATTTGAACTTATGCTCGAACTTTATTTACAACCCCGTTTCATTATTGAATGACATTTCTAGTATCGTAAATATTATCGATTCCAGAAGACATGCTCTTTTTATTAAAACGTTTTTGAACACACAATTTTAAAAGATTTAGAAAAACCTTTTGAGAAATTCTCGAAAAATTGTGTTTAACATTTTGAAAACTAATTACTTGAGCTTAAGATGTTGAATATCTTACAAAACGAGCTCAAGTCCGAGAAGTTGTAAACTTTCCGTAGTTAAGGATAAGTTTATCATCGGCGATAAACTTTCCTTTTAACTGAAGAACGAGTCCTAAGTTGACATTTACTTATAAGTCCTTTTCATGAGCTTGAAAAACTTTTGAATATTTTAACATAAAGCTCATGACCGAGAAAGGTTAATTTCTCGTTATGAAGAAAACTTCTCTTATTTAAAAGATACACTTTCGTTTATGAGCTTAAAACTTGGAATGTTTTAATACAAGCTCATGACCGAGAAAATGAATTTCCCGTTAAGAGGATAAGTTATCATTAACGATATGCTTTCCTAACATTGAAGTCCGAGTTACAGTCTGATATTTAACTATAAGTCATTGTGCATGAGCTTAAAAACTTCGAATGTTTTTAATATTAGCTCATCCCGAGAAAAATTAATTTCTCGTTGTAAGGATAAATTTATCATCGGCGATAAACTTTCCTTTCTTTGAAGTCCGGGGCATAATCTGATATGTGATTATACGCCATTGTGCATGAGCTTAAAAACTTCGAATGTTTTTAATATAAGCTCATGCCCGAGAAAAATTAATTTCTCGTTGTGAGGATAAGTTTATCATCGGCGATAAACTTTCCTTTATTTGAAGAACGGGTCATCGACTGACATTTAACGATGAGCCTTTTTACACGAGCTTAAAACCGTTGAATAGTTTTAATGTAAGCTCTTGTCCGAGAAAATTTAATTTCTCGTTTTTGAGGATAAGTTTATCATCGGCGATAAACTTTCCTTTATGTGAAGATCGGGTCATTGTCTGACATTTAACGATGAGCCTTTTTACATGAGCTTAAAACCGCTGAATAGTTTTAATGTAAGCTCTTGTCCGAGAAAATTTAATTTCTCGTTTTTGAGGATAAGTTTATCATCGGCGATAAACTTTCCTTTATGTGAAGATCGGGTGATCGTTTGACATTTAACGATGAGCCTTATACACAGCTTAAAACTTTTGAATAGTTTTAAATTTAGCTCGTGTCCGAGAAAAATTAATTTCTCGTTTTGAGGGTAAGTTATCGTTGACGAGATAAACTTCCCTTTCTCTGAAGTCCGGGTCATCGTCTGTCATTTAACGAGGAGCCATTGAGCATGATCTTAAAAACTTGGAATGTTTTTAATATAGCTCATGCCTGAGAAAAATTAATTTCTCGTTAATGAGGATAATTTTATCATCGGCGATAAACTTTCCTTTCTTTGATGAACGAGTTACCTGTGATGTGACTATAAGTCCTTTGTGCACTGTAGGCTTAACTACAAATCCCCTGAAACACTTGTTTCTTAGATATCAGCTTCTTCAGCAACCAAACTCTGAGAGTGTCCTTAATTTAATGGTATAAAATGATTGGACCACTTCGTTCTTTTGGAACATCCTCTTTGGTACCTTCTTTCTCATTAGGAATTTGCATGCTTTGATATGGGTTAGCGATATCTATCTTAGAAGCAAGTGGGGGTTCATAGTTTTCTTTTCTTGTGCTAGAGGTGACCTGAGGAGATAATTCACTTGTCTTAACTGGCAAACGTTTCCTTTTATAGAAAACCTTAAGTTCAGGCTTAAGTGATGTATCCTCCTTTTCAGTTTCTTCCCTAGTGGTCTTAGTAGAATCAGAGACTATCCTAGTTAAAGGGCACTCGTTTCCTATAAGAGTGAAAGTTCTACCAGTGGGGCGTCACATTTTACCAATGGTTTTGATTTTAGCTACCCACTGGGATTTAAGTCTAGCACGGGAGTTCACCTTACTAAGTAATATTTTTATACAGGAATCATGATTGGCTTTGAAGACACATTTCCTACATGTTTTACAAGTAGCATATTTAATGTCCGAGTAAGATCTAGAGTTCCTAGATGATTGATCGATGCTCCTAGGATGTAACATGCTACGGTTAGCAGTGTTGGGTAAACTAGAAGGCATCTGACTAGGTTTGAAATTCCTATCTCTTACTTGTGTCTTTTGCTTAGCTTCCCTTAGACCAAATGTATGGAGAACGTCATTTGAACTAGTTCGAGACGTGTTCTTTGGACTATGTCTAGGGAGACTAGAGGCAATCATGTGATTAGGTCTTGCAAAAGCTGTTTTAGTCACATTGGGCCTAGATGGTGGAGTGACTGGTCTAGAAAGATGAAACATATCAACTTGGGAGGCAAACCGCGGTCTCGAGGATTGTGGTCGCTCGGATCTAAATGCAGTTGGTTGTCTAACGGACTGAATTTGAGGCGGTTTCTACAAGATTGATGGTTTTTCAAGCTTAGTGTCCACACTAGTTCCTTTAGTTTTCCTCAATTCATTTTTCAATGCAGCTATAGCAAAGACCTTTTCCTGTACTTGAGCCTTTAAAGTCTCATTCTCTTTGAGCAATTCATCTTGGGATGCCAACTTAGATTCAAGCAACTTAATTTGTTTCAAAAAATTATCCTTTTCAGCTTTAGAATCTAAAACTTTTTGATCCAATTTTCTTTCAAGAACAACGTTTGATTTTTCAAGTTTTTCAAAATACTTTTCGAATTTGTCCGTTTTCTTTGAAAATTCAATTTTGGCATCCTCAAGCTCTTTCGATTGCTGAGCTACAATCATTTCGAGCTCTATAATCTTGGAAGCAGAAGAAGTCAATGAAGCAATTATAAGACAATTATCATGATGTTTAGCATTTTGAACACTTTCTCCCCCATTATGACTCACATCAGATGAATCAGAAGTGGTATTTCTATCACTCTTGTCCATCCCATGTTTGTCATAGTTAGGTTCTGAATGCTCAATATGCAGTATTTCATCAGCATCTACATCATCAACAACATTACATTGTACCATGTTCGCAGGATCTTCATCATAAACGGGTAAGGTGTCATCAAAAGAGATCTCGTGAACATTCTCTGACGTGCCACTGGTATCATGTTGTCCTCCTGATTCCGTGCTCTTACCATCGTTAGGCTCCAAGTTTTCAACCGTATGACCATTCTCCTCTTGCATCGGCATAGATTCTTGCACTCCATTATCATACGCCTGCTGAAGTCTGGATCTTTCATAAATCGAAGACGAAACCGATGTCATAAATTTCAACAGTTTATCACGGAAATCTTTAACCTCGTTATGTGTGTATTGAAAAAATGACAGGCATATCCCTGAATTGTCAGACTTGATGATATTGAATTGGAGGAAAGGCGTGAGTTGTGTCACAAGAGCCTGATATGTAGTTTCTGATGCAGTGTGATTAAAGTCTTCTTTGTGAAGTTGCGCAGCTAGGTGGTTCACGTTGAGGAACATTAAGTCGATGAATGTATACCGATCTTGACCAAAGAGTTTCACAAATTCGCTTCCTCCTTGATCCCATGAAATGGTCATAAGATGTGACTGAAGTATTCGAACTGAAGTGATACCACTTTCTCTAGCTATGTCTTGCATTAGATGCAATTCTCCCTCTTGAAACGTTGAAGTCAACGAATCCATTGAAGTTCGATGAAAAAATGATTGTGGATGTGGTTGTTTTCGGAATTTACCAATTCGTGAAGAAACTTAGAAAATGGAAATTCACGGGATATGAAAACACCAACAAAAGATCCGTAAATAACTCTTAAAAATCCTCGATTGCTCATATAACTCTTTTCTCAGCTCAAAAGTTTTTGTCGGCTCAAACTTTGATAAAACAAACCGAGCCCAATGAATTTTCCAAAATACTTTAATTAACTACCCAAAGCGTGTATAATAAAAACATGTATAGTTAACATGTATTATGAAAATGTTTAGAACTTTTAATAGTGAGAAAATACTAAAATTAACTTTTAATAAAAACACAATACGGGATTTTACACTATAAACGGCCCAAGATATGGCCGGCCCAAGACCACACCTAACCAAAACAACCCGGTTGAAAAATAAACCAATAAATTAAATCATATAAACGACCCACACCTAACCAAAACAACCCGGTTGAAAAAGATGTGGGATATAAAATACCCATTCAAATCCTAACTTTCCTCACACACTCCATAACCTAATCCTAAACTCAGTTACAACCTTAAACACTCCGTCGTTTTATTATCTCTCTTCTCAAAAAAAAATAAAAGAAATAAAACTGGTTTCTTGATTACTCGTTATCTCCGCCCCTCACTATCAAATCATCAATTAAATCTTGATTTATAATGATAAAATAACTCTTTGTTTCTAAAAAAAACGAATCTCAATCTTTATATGATATGAGACCCACGAAATAAATCAATGATTTCGAACCATAAAAGAACAAGGTCACGTCTTCAAGATCATCAAGGTCCTTCAAATAGGATCTCAGGTAGGTCTTTCTTTTTATGTTCGTGTTGTAGATCGATGAGGGTTTTGGAGTGAAACTGAGATCGAGTTTTAAAGTCGTGTGGGTTCGAATGAGTGTCTTAGTCGATGAGATTGGTGTGTCTGTGGAGTAAAGGGATTGAGGTGTTGGGTTCGAGTCTTGTGAAGGGTGAGTCCAAAAACTTTGAGTCGAGTCTAGAGTTTTGGAATTGAGATGAGCCGAAAGTCTAAATCGTTTTGAGTCGAGTGGTCTGATTTTTGGGTCGAGTCGAGGGTGGGTTTAAAGATTGCACTCAGTGTGTAACAGTCGATTTTAAAGAGGCTGAAACTTTTGACTTTGTGTCTGTATTTTGACTTTGTGTCTGTGTCGTGTGTTGAGTCTAGGTTTGGGATTGAGTCAAGATTAAAGTCGAGAGAAATCTGGTTTTTTTTAGAAAGAGGTTGTGGGTGTGGTGTTCAGGTCGAGAATATGAGAGGTTGTCGAGTCAGATGGGACTGAAGGGTCAGTTGGAGGGTGAGGTCTTTTTGAGGGCAAGAAAATGAGTCAAATGAATTTTATAGTAAGACTGGAATGAGTGTTTGTGTCGAGTCTTTTGTTTTGGTCTATTTTTGAGTCAGTTTGTGTCTTATCCGGAATAAATCAAAGTCTTATCCGGAATATTTTTTTTTTTGAAGGCTAATCTGGAATCCAGTTTTCGAATGCTTATCCGGAATAAAGTTTTCAAAGACTTGTCCGGAATAAAGTTTTCGAAGGCTTATCCGGAATCCAGTTTGCGAAGGCTTATCCAGAAAACAGGGTCTACTGCCTATCCTGAAAAGATGTTGACTTCTTATCTTGAATAAAACTTGTATCTTATCCGGAATAAAAAAACTTCTCACCACTTATCCGGAATAGAATGCTTCTGATCTTAATCCGGAATGACTATCCTGAAGACTATCCGAAATACGTATTTGAACCCTTAGTCGGAATACTGATGAGAATCCCACAAAACCCTTATTGCATTTGCGATGGGATTACTCGAGACAAAAAATAAAAAAAAATCTTGATATAGTTGATAAACTGATACTCAAAATCAGACAAATTTATCTTGATATGACCAAAGTTGAAAAAAAAAATTGATAAAAAAACACCTAACACCAAAATTTGATAAAAAGATTTAAGAATGATCCAGATTATCACTTTACAAAAAATATTTGACCACAAAATCAATAGATAAAAATACATAAATCCTAAGATTCAACCATAGCTCTTGATACCAATTGTAGGTCTAAAGTTTCTTATGATTTAGCAAGTTATGATTTATCTATTGAATGAATCGAGAAGAAAGAACTAGAGAGAGAAAAAAGAGGAGAAGAGGAAGATGGATGGATTGAATGAGAAAGTGTGAAATACAAAAATGAGCAACCCCTCCTAACATGCTAGGAGGGGGTATATATAGCCCACCCTACATGTGGGCTATATGGACTATATTGATTACATAATGGATCACGAGCCCAATACTTGAATATATCATTGGAGTGACCGATCCTTTCTAAATACGTAAAAACGTATTTCCAACAAAAGGGGTTTTTTTATTAAAAGAAGTTATTATTCATAACCTTTCGAGCATAGATGGATGAAGGGTGAAGAAGGAATATAGTTAAAGTTATGTAAGCTTTAGTAGTAACGAGACCTACTGATATCAAGCTATGTACATGCTTTTCTTACTTGGAAAAGGTTATAGCTTTGATATCGTTATAAGAAATATAGTTACTACTAGTGTGAATGTGAAGAATTATAAGTGTTAGTGCATAATTTGGTCGGGTAAGTCTGACAACTCTCTTGGGCCATTCATTGTCAACCCGGGCCTTAATTAGTGTTGCAAACAAAGTAGAACACGTTAAAAGGGGACCCGGAGCCGGATCCCCGGGATCCACCCTCGGTCAAGTTAGTTACCGTATAGGTGTGGTATAAAAGAGGTGGTTGAGAGTAACCTTGTAACACCCCATTTTGATAAATGGAATGTCACGCGTAATTATGGCGTGTCATCAAAGCATACAAGGATAAATGCCTAAACATTACATGACCATAGGGAAAACCGGAATCAAACATCGGTTCCCAAACATAAGCCCAAAACATAAATAAAGTAAATGAACAAACAGGAAGACTAGACAAGCATAAATATGAAGGCAAGAGGAGAAGGAATCTAAGGTAGCTCCCATCCTATGCGTGTCCTCCAAATGCTCCAGTCTGTCCTTGAGTACCTGCCGTTTTGGGACATGGAAAGGAAAGTAACGGCTGAGCAAAACGCTCAGTGCACGGATATAGACATAGTATAAATGACTAAAACATAATAAAGACTTAATAGCAGCGGAAATGTATAAGTCCTGGAAAACCTGGAACATGTTCATAAAACTGGTTTTATAGTTTGAAAAGCCTTATGTTTATCTTATGAAAACTGTTTAACATATTTTACCATTAGCCAATATAGGTCATGAAAATCCACCGTGCATGAATACTTGGAGGGGTGACCTCATCATGCAAATTAGAGGGGCTGCCTCTAATTTAATATACTGGTTTTTGGGTAGGAGGGATCAGATCCTTGTGAAGGATGCAAGGCACACACCACATTCACCATGAAATCCTGAATAAAAACATGTAACTAGGATGCACCCATACGCCCCACATGATAAATATAAATAAATGGCCAAAAGCTGAAGGGACGCCACGAGCAATCACTCCGCCGTGGTGAAGTCATAACATCAGTGCTTCTAATGTTATGGTTATGGTACATCCATAACTAGGTAAAACTGGTCATGCATGTATATGGCTATAGGTAATCTTAATTAAACATAAGCAATCAAACACGTAACTTATACTACGGGAAAACAGTTGGCTGCATACGGGGAATCCTAATAAGGAAAGAATGTCCATACTGAAAGGACGGGAATCCGTACCTTATGTCCAGTGAACGAAGAAGATGAACTGAGACAAATCCTACTTCTGAATCACTAGTGCTACATAAATACATACATGAATAAGTATCTGCTTACTAAATACGTAGCTGGTTTTATGTCATGTCTTAGCTTATTTTATGTGTTCTTACCATGTTTTACTGTTTTTAAGCCTTACACTGTGTTTATCTTATATTCTGTTTAATCTAGTATTTCTGGTATTTCATGTGTTATTATACTTACTGTGTAATAATAAGTAACTTTCCAAAAATAGCAGGTTTCCAAAAATAGAAAGTTTCCAAAAATAGAAAGTTTCCAAAAATAGAAAGTTTCAAAACATAGAAAGTTACCAAAAATAGAAAGTTTCCAAAAATAGAAAGTTTCCAAAAATAGAAAGTTTCCAAAAATAGAAAGTTTCCAAAAATAGATTTACTGCTTAAAATAAATAAGTTTCTAAAAATAGAAAGTTTCCATAAATAGATCAGCTGCCTTAATTAAATAAGTTTCCATAAATAGATTAGCTGCCTGAAATAAATAAGTTTCCAAAAATAGAAGGTTTCCATAAATAGATTAGCTGCCTTATTTAATTAAGTTTTCAAAAAAATAGAAAGTTTCCATAATTAGAAATAAGCTGGTTAAATAAGCTAAGTATATAAGCCTAAGTGTTTTCATGATTATTTCCTAAGTCATATGATATAAGGTATAGTTTAATAATTATTTCATGTAATTAAATTAAACTATAGGTTAAAATATTTAATTAAAGTATAACATGTTTTTAATTAAATAAAATTAAATACTTAGGTTAAAACATGTATTATTATATATTAATAATCTAACCTAGCTCATGTTAATTAATTAATTATAGTCATGGTTTTTTAAATAATTAATTAATTATAAGTCTAAAATATAAAATACTTAGGTTAATTAATTTCATGATTATAACAATTAAAATAACCTAAGTCATGTTATTAAATTAATCATATCATTTTATTAATTTAATTTTTAACATAAGATCATAAACATAAAAAAAACTAAACATACACCATGAACCGGATCCAAACTAAAAACAATGAACCGGACATGAAATCGACACCGTACCCCGAACCAAATCGGGGTATCCCGTGTCTTACTGCTGCCGTGGGACCCACACACCAACCAAGACCGTATGGTCTTGGTGGTGGTCGGTTTGGCCAAACCGAAACCCCTTCGGGTTCGATGCAGCCTGCGGCCAAAAACAAACACCCCTTAAAACATACTTTTGATTTTATTAAACCCCAAATCATGTTAGATCCATGTTTAATTATTAGGTTTTTTGTAAAAACATAACATGTTCTTGATTTATAAAAAGATCAAATCAAAAGAAAAGATTTAAAAAGGATTTACCGAATTCGTGGATCAAAAGGATGAAGAACAAACACGATCAACCACTAAAATTCCAAGATCCAAGATCACAAACCACCTCCTTGTGGTGGTTTTAGGGTGGCGGCACAAAGAACAAGAGAAGAGGGTTTTAGGTTTTTTTCTAAAATCTTCTGTGAATGAAAAATGAGAAGTGTAAAAGTTATTAACCCCCTTTAGTAAAAATTGATGGGCTAAGCCCATCCTCCCTCTTTAATTTCATGGTAATGGGGCCCACAAGGGGTAACCCAAATGTTTTCCGTGTCTAATTAATAAGTGTGTTCTCGTGTTCGTGTTTTACGTGTTTGTTCGTGTTTATTTGTGTTCGCGTTTTGTGTGTTCTCGTTAAATAATTACCGTGACCTAATATATTTATTTACGCTTGTAATAAATATATATATATATAATTAATAATAGTTCGTGATTTAATTACATTCGTGATTTCATGATCGCATGTTCGTGATTAATTATTGTCAAATAATTACTGCGTGTTCGTGCGTAGTAAATACTTATCGTGTTCTAACACGTACGTAATACGTCAAATCCTAACACGTAATCGTAATCATGCTATATTAGGAAAGTTTTAATCTAGTACGTACGATCTTAAGGGTACTATTCATGGTAAAAGCATGCGGGTTTTACAACTCTTCCCCCCTAAAAAGAATAATTCGTCCCCGAATTATAGATAACGTAACTAAAAGAGAAACATACCCGAATCAAACTGAAAGGGTATGTAAGTGATGAGACTGCTTTTATACATAGTCTCATCGTCCAAATTGGGCTTAAAATGCATTAAATATCATCAAAATGCCCAAATATATGCTTGTGTTTGTTGCTTGTGTATTTTAGGTACGGATATTGAGAAAATGACAAAAGATCACAAGAATCAATCAAAAACGAACACGGGAAACGAAGCCGCACAATGAACCGGACTCAAGTGTTGAATTTTCCAAAATGCCCCTCAAGTTTGAAGACTGTACAAGTTTGGTCCCTCAACTATTGAAGATTGACACTTAATGCCCCTCAATTATCTCAAATACAAAAAAGGGTCCCTTAAGTTTGAAGACTTTGCAAGTCCAGCCCTTGAAGTTTGAAGAAAGACAATTTAAGTCCTCCAATGTTATATAGGACTAACCATGCAATGGCAAAAGGATTAACTGTGAAATGACAAAGGACCTTGTTTGCAAAACCATTGGAGAAAGGCTGTTAGATGGAGGGACTAACTTTGCCAACCTCCAAAAATTACTTAACTGGAACAAAACAAACCATCATTTAATACCCACCCACTTTACTCATCACCAATCAACATGGGACATGTCATCAAACCCGACCCATTTACCCAAACGACGACCCATACCCACTCAACACCCAAATCCTTTTCTGTTTTATAAATAAATTTTTGAGAAATGTTATTTAATTAAAACAGGCGCTAATCCTTCACTATTTGGGAAAAGAAGATCTAAACCCCTCTTTTTATTTCACCAAGAACACCCTAACCCTAATCCTAAAATCAACTAAATTAATTTGAATTAAGCCTTATACCCGTCCAGATACTAGATTCATAAACCACTCAACACGTTTTCATACTCAAAACTCAATCTGAGTCACTCCCTGGTCCCCAAAACCCCACCCATTGGCAAGAAGACAAAGAAGACAACAGAAGATCAACGCTTCATGGGGATTTCGTGTTCCCCAAATGAAAACCAACGTCTAGGATGCATTCAACCTTGCTGGCATCCCACATGATACCTGGCAGAAGTCACAAGACAAAGATTCGAGTTCAAACAAGAGGGTATGATTGGAAATTCATCAATTTAGGGTTAGATGTATTTTATTTTCTAGAACCATCTTGTAATCCCTATAAAAGGGTGGTAGGCATTAGCTTGTAGTTCCTGTTCTTGTTTTCATTATTGGTTCACTTGCTTGTAAATCCCAATTTCAAATTAATGAAAATTTGGTTTAGTATCTGTTGAAAGAAAACAAGTTCCAATTTACTTTCAGTTTATTTATGTTATGTTTTTGATTGAAGTTGTTACAAGTTTTTAGCTTTCGTGTTTGATAAAAGTCTGTTTCAAAGAATCTCGTATACCATAACTTGAGTTGGATCATATATGTTTGATCATTCAACTGAGGATCAAACATAAGTGACAAGTTAAGTTGGGTTTTGTTTCTTTTATAGTTCACTATAAAGATTGTTTTAGTTACTTCTGAGTTGGGTTTTGACAAAGTCTCAAATAGGTTTACGGCCGATATTGGGATATGACCACAAAGACTTGATATAGAGTTTATATCAAGCCTTAGTGGGTATCTTGGTAAAGGCCAGACTCTTGTGAGGCTGCTAACACTCATCCGTTCGTTGTTGGATTCCTTTACTTATTTTTCAGACAAACATAAGTGTTTCAAGTTCAAGTTTTGAGAAAGAAAGAAAAAGTTTTTTTTGAAACGTGAGTGAATATATTGTTTAACTGTTGAGCTAACAATCCAAGAACTCAGTTCTTGGATTCAATTATTATTCTTAGCAGGCCTTCCTTTCCTTCATGGTGATTCGGTTCAGTTGTTGAACCCCAACGAACACCACCTCAATACTTTATCGTCCAAGACACCCCTGCCTCACCTAGTAGTTGGTCGAGGTCAGGGGAGCTTAGCTGACCCTTGTTGGATGCAAACAAGGGTAGGTATCGCACTCTCGCCCTTTCCTCTTTTTTTTTACTTATTACTGATAATTGTGTGATTGTTTTTGCGAGATTAATTGCTTTTTAAGTTTGCTGGTTTTATAAGTTTGATTTTATATCAAGTAAAGTTCTTGAATTTGGTTTAACTACTTATTAGTATCTTTGATTTGTCATTTTATTTGACTGTGATTTGAGTTTGTTTCATGAGTTTTGGAAGTGTGCTTATGGTTGTGTGTCGTGTGTAACGTCTTTGTCACCAAGCAAATTAAGAACACCAAGATAGTTGATGGGTGCATAACACTGATAGCTTCATTCTAGTTCGTTGAAAGTTTATTTTTATCGAGTCATTGGTTGTAGGCACTTGCGTTTAGTGGTTATGTGCTGTGTGCTCTTATACCAACAGCTGTCAATCAAGAAGTCATAGGAATCGTAAGGGGTCTGCTGTGGTGAGTAATTCACTAAGCATCAAATAGAAAACCAAGTTCTTAAATTATATAAAAAAGGAGGGTTTTAGAGCATCTTAAGTTTCTGTGATAACGGAGTTAGAAAGTGAAATCCGATACACACGTAGTATAAAGGGAGATTGTTATCTGTTTTTAGTAGGGTTAATATTTAAGCTTATTCAACAAGTTTTTTTTTAGTTTAATTTCAAGTAAAATTCAGCCTTTGGAAGATAGAATACACGTAAGTGTTTGTTACTGTTCATCAGTCAAAGCATAGTCTAGGTCTTTGTTTGATAATAGGGACATTTTCGCTTACTTGTTTGGTCTGCTTATCTCTTTGGTACCTGCTTAATTTGACGTTGGTATGCTAGTGTGAATTTAGTTTATTATTTACCATCTGCTTAGTGAGTTTTGTATCTGGACTAAATCTGATTTTTGCATTTGCTGATTGAAGTGTGTTGATACTCTATTGTAGCTTATTGGAATTTTTGATTTTACATTTGCTTGCTGTTTACACCCCCACAAGCCAACTGCTTGCGGGGGCTTGCATACCAAACAACGAAATCTTGAGCAAAGAATATCCAATACTAACAACACTTTGAAGTTTTTTTTTTGTGGATTGATAAATATATTTAGTGGCGTGTAAAGTGTGTTCTTGGATTGTGTTTCGTGGTTTTACGCCAGGTGTACCATAACCAGGCTAAAGGAATAGTTAGGGTGCTTGTTGGTTTGAGTTACTGTGCATCATCAGAAACAAAGAAGCATATCCATTAACAAAATAAAAAGGAAGAAAAGTCCTTAGCTGAGAGCAATTTGGATACGAATTAGGGGTTAAATCTAGCTAAAACCAGGTTTTTGTGTGTATTCTGGGTGGGGTGAGTCGACTGAGTCTCGGGGATATAAAGAAAAACAAAAAAAAAAATATTTAAAAAATTTTGGCGTGGCCAGGACTCGAACCTGCGCCACCACTGCCAAAGCACACACACTCTACCGCTCGCCCTTGGGACTTTTACTGATAAAGTCTCAAGGCTATACCCATTTAACACCTTTTTTAGTTTGGGCTTATTTACTTAAGCCGTAGCCTAAAAAGCTCATAGGGGCTTATTAGTTAATCTATTTTGCTCCTTTTCATTTTTCTATTGAGTGTTAGTCGTATTAAGATTTTTCTAGCCTAGTTTGATATTTTTCCCGTTATTTTATTAATTTTTATGCATTTTTCTTTACCCGGTTTTTAATAAAAAGTTTAAAAATAGTTAAAAGTAATTTTAATTTTAGGAAAAATAATTTTTAAGTTTTAATTTAATAACTTGAGGTTTACATCTAGTTAGATTTTCAAAAACTTTAATTTTCCATTTTATTTTATTTTAGGGTTTTTTGTTAACTTTAAAAATTAATATAAAATTATAAAAAAGGTTTTAGGAAATTTTAATTGCATCTTTCTCTTAGTTACATTATTTAGGATTTTTTAGAAATTTTTTAGAATTTATTTTATAAACTTTTTTATTTTTTGTATTATTTTAATATTATTTTATTAATAAAAATAGAAAGTTTTATTTTTCTTTCTTTTTCATTTTTCCTAGGTTCTTTAGCTTTAATTAGGACTTTAACAATTTTTTGAATATTTTTATAGCCTTTAGATTTATTTTTTTATAATTATTTTAAGTTTAACTAGTTTTAAATCATTTTAAATAGTTTTTAGGGTTTTAAAAATAGTTTAAATAGTTTTTAAATTTTAGAAAAATACTTTTTAGTCTTTTAATAATATAATTAAGTTATTTGTTCAATAAAATAATATTTTGAACATTTTGATTAATTATATTTAATTTTAAGGCTTTAATTAGCATTTAAAATTGAATATTTAATTAATAAAAGGTTTTAAAATATCTTTGTTGGATTTTTACCCTTATTTATATTATTTTAGACTACTTTTAGCCTTAATTTTATTTTTAGGTTTTAAATTTTTAATTTTGTAGCTTTTTACGACTTTACGTGTACGTCTTTTTCGTCGTAGTTTAATTCGTCTTCGTAACCGTCTTCCTTTCCTAATCTCATTTCTTTTTTAATCAATATAATCACAAACATTAATCAACTCTTAACACAACGCACTAGCCTCCTCGAGAACGAACTCACTTAGGGTCATTCACACACGGTTTTCCTAAATCGTCGTGCACGCTTGCCCTACTTTGTGCATCCTTTTCCTAAAGGTGTACAAAACTCCAACATCATTTTGGCGCCGCTGCCGGGGAGGCGTGTTGTGTTTTGATTGAACCATTGTTTTTTTATATATAGCCATAAAAGTAATTGTATTAGTAGCACTCTACTAATACGTATTATCGTTTTTCGATTTTTGTGAATATTATTACTATATTGTATACGTAGAACAATAAATTTACAAGTACTCCAAATACGTGAGAAATCACAACCTTGACTTGGGAGGTCATTACCCAATCATTGTATTCGAATCTCAAACCAAAGAAAAAGGCAAAAATAGATAAATACTTTCGTGAAGCTCGATTTTGAGAAATACAAACTATAAGGTGGGTATAAGGCGGTTGTATTTCACGACCTAAAGGAAAAAGGCTCTTAAGTGCTTCGCGCCGCCTCGTTTCCTCCGCTTGCTTGTGCGTATTTTGATTTTGAAGGCTAATCGAGGGTTTTGCCGCCCAAAGTATTACTTACGTATCATATATATTTTCTTGGTTTCATTTGATTAAACCCTCTTGAACGATTTGGTGTTCCACCATCGTTCTAAAGTCATCGAAGGCGTTCACTTCACGTGATCGTTTTCATTCCTTGAGGCTTCTTTAATCGAGAGATTTGATTAAGGAGGAGATTTGTAGATTTGTGTCTACTAATACATTCCAAAAATCCAAAAAAAAGATAAAAACAATCAAAAACCACAGAAAAATTGAAAAAGTAAAAACACCAAAAAGAATCTTCTTTGCTAGCCTTCTCGTTGTACGTGACGTTTATGCAAACTCGCTCTAAAGCAAGACGTGCTCGTAAACGAAGAAACAAATCACTCACTCCTACTAGTGAGGAGTCTCCTATTGACGAACCCATTATAGTGAAAGAAGCACCCATGGCTAATCGAACTATGATGGAGTTGCTTCAAGCACCCACCGAGGGTTATGGAGAAGCGATTGTGATTCCCGCTATCCTTGCGGAGAATTTTGAGGTTAAGACGGGTTTGTTGTCCATGATTCAAAACAACAAGTTTCGAGGGGACGAAAAGGACAACCCTCATAACCACATTCGCCAATTTAATCGTCTCACCGCCACATGCAAGTTTAAGGATGTTTCAAACGACTCGATTAAGATGATGCTTTTTCCATATTCCTTAGCGGGGCCCGTAAAAATTTGGTTAGAGAAAGAGCCACCCAATTCTATATTGACGTGGAAGGATCTCATTTCAAAATTCGTGAACCAATTTTTTCCGCCCTCTAAGACTACGCACTTGAAAAACGAGATTTCAAAGTTTTCGCAAGAGTATAATGAGAGTTTTTCAACGGCTTGGAATAGGTTTAAGGAAATGTTGCACGAATGTCCTCATCATGGTTTTTCCGACTTGCATCAAATAGACACGTTTTACAATGGCTTGAACGATCATGAGCGTGATTATCTTAATGCCGCCGCGGGTGGTAATTTTTTGTGTAAGACGGTCGAGGAAGCATTGTTAATCATTGAGAATAGGTCTAAGGTGTATAGTCCTCGTAGCACGTCGAGTGTTCGTAATACTTGGTCTTCGTCTTCGCCTTCATTGTCACACACCGTTGATGCTTGTCAAATCGAGGCTAATTTGGAGAACAAAATTTTTGATATAGTGAAAGGATTGTTAGTTGAGTTTAAAGTTGGTGAACAACCCGCTCCCGCTACGATTAAAGCGGTTGAGGTTTCTTGTATGTATTGTGGTGGAGCTCACGATTATTCCGAGTGCATTGCCAACGGTGGTAACACCTCAAGTGCCTTCGCGGCCGCGGGAACTTTTAACCAAAACGGTCAAGTTCCTCGCACTAATCAATTGACTCCACCGGGTTTTTCACCAAATCAAAATGCTAAAAATTATCGAAACAATCAAGTTGGTTACCAAAGCAATCAAAGGAACAATTACAAGGGTAATAACAACTATGGGAATCAAGGGAGTAGTAGTAGCCAATTGCAAAACCAAAACCAAAACCGTAATTTTCAAAACACGAGTCAAGGTCTTCAAAATGCTTACACTAAAGAACTTCCAATGGACTTTGTGAATTACGCCACGGCAAATGATAAGATTTTGGAAAACATTCAAGAGCAATTGGCTAATCAAGCTAGGGACACGGCTAAGAACGCAAAGGAGTTAGCTAATTTTGTTAAGGAAAATCTAGCCATGAGAAATGAATTGAAAAATGATTTTGCTAACCAAATTCGAGGTCAAAACAACAAGATAGAGCAAAGTCATGCTAGGCTTGAACAAAGAATTGACCAAAAAGCCGCTAGTCAAGATTTGAAGTTTAATAGTTTTGATGCTAAGCTTAATGCCATTTTAGAAGCCGTCATGGGGAACAAAGCCTCTACTTCGAGTGGTCTACCTAGTAACACCGTTTCAAACCCGAAGGGAGAGATGAAAGTGATTACCACACGAAGTGGTAAGACACTTAAGGAACCGACTCCTCAACCAATTACTCCAACGGTGGAGGAAATTGAGGAAGAACCCGAGGTGGTGGTCGAAAAGGAGCATATTTCAATCCCACAAAGTACCGCTCATGCCACACCTACGGTTGACCCATCACCCATATTGGAACCCGAGATTCCAAAGGCTATGCCTATGCCCCAACCCACACCACCCTTGCCTTACCCATCGAGACTTAGGAAGGAGAAACGACAAGAGCGCGACAACTACCAATTTGAGCTTTTTATGAAAATTTTTCGTGATTTTCACTTTAATGTGAGTTTCGCCGATGCTTTGGTCATGATGCCTCGATTTGCCGCTAACTTTAAGAGTATGTTGAACAACAAGGAGAAATTACACCAAATGTCTAGTTGTTCGTCGGTTTATCTTAATCGCATACCTCAAAAAGTCGGTGATCCCGGTAAATTTTTGATCCCTTGTGCCATTCAAGATATGGAAGAATGCTATGCCTTGGCCGATCTTGGTGCTAGCATTAACTTGATGCCACTTGCAATCTACAAGTCGCTCAATCTTCCTAATCTTACTCCTTCACGAATGTCTATTGAGTTGGCCGACCATTCCACGATTCTTGCATGTGGTTTGGCGGAAGACGTTTTTGTGAAAGTGGGGAAGTTCTACTATCCCGTAGACTTTATCGTTGTTGATATCCCCACGGATCCTCAAGTTCCTCTTATTTTAGTTCGTTTGTTTTTAGATACGTCTATGGCTTTAATTGATGTGCATGCTAGAAAGATCACCTTACGTTTCAACGACGAGGAACTTGTTATAAACGCAACTCAAAATTCTCAACTTTCTCATGTTTATTCCGTTGCTACCATTAACCTCATTGATATGATCGACGTGGTTTGCGAGGAATTTTCACAAGAAGTTTTAGGGTTTGGTGATGAAGAAACTAGTGGCAATCCCACTATGTTAGATCCAATTCTTGATAATTCGACACCTACCTTCACTCCTTTCGAAGGTGGTGGTTTTACGTTGGAAGAATTCGATGTTCCACATACTTGTAACGAAGACCTCGACAACGATGAGGACTTCTCGATTATCAAGGATTTTCTCAACGATTTCCCATTTCCTCCACCCGAGGAGGTTATGAGTATCGAGCCTAAATCTTCACTTGAGGAACCACCTATTCTCGAGTTGAAAGATTTACCTCCTCACCTCGAATATGTCTATTTGGAGGAGGACGACAAGTTTTCGGTTATTATTGCGAAGGATCTTTCGAATGATGAAAAAACCGCACTTGTCGATGTTCTTAAGGATCACAAAGGGGCGATTGCGTGGAAGTTATCCGACATTAAGGGAATCGATCCCAAATTTTGTACCCACAAAATCTTAATGGAGGAGGATTTCAAGCCAACAATCTAAAGTCAAAGGAGGGTGAACCCCAAAATTTACGATGTCATCAAAAAGGAGGTCCTTAAACTCCTTGATGCGGGAATGATTTACCCTATTTCCGATAGCCATTGGGTGAGTCCTATTCATTGTGTCCCTAAAAAGGGAGGAATGACCATTGTGCCAAACGATGCCAACGAGTTGATTCCCACTAGACTCGTGACCGGATGGAGAGTGTGCATTGACTATCGAAAGTTAAATGAAGCCACTCGAAAAGACCATTTTCCCTTGCCCTTCATGGACCAAATGTTGGAGCGTCTTGCGGGAAACGATTTCTATTACTTTTTAGATGGTTTTTCCGGTTACTTCCAAATTCCCATAGATCCTCGTGATCAAGAAAAAACTACGTTTACGTGTCCATATGGAACGTTTGTGTATCGTAGAATGCCATTCGGACTTTGCAATGCACCAGGAACTTTTCAACGATGCATGATGGCTATTTTTCATGACATGATCGAGAAGACGATGGAAGTCTTCATGGATGACTTTTCTGTGTTTGGTGATTCTTTCACTTCGTGTTTGTCGAACCTAGAGAGAATGTTAAAACGTTGTGAGGAAACCAACCTTGTGCTCAATTGGGAAAAGTGTCATTTTATGGTTAAGAGTGGAATCGTCTTAGGGCACAAGGTCTCGAAAGCGGGGATTGAGGTAGATCAAGCTAAGGTAGACGTCATCGCCAAATTACCTCATCCCAAAACCGTCAAGGGAGTTAGGAGTTTCCTAGGCCACGCGGGCTTTTATCGTCGATTCATCAAGGATTTCTTGAAGATTTCTCGACCCATTACACATCTTCTTGAAAAAGAAGCACGTTTTGTCTTTGATGAAGATTGTGTACGAGCCTTTGAGATCCTTAAGAGGAAACTTACCGAAGCTCCCATTCTTGTTGCTCCCAATTGGAACCTCCCCTTTGAACTTATGTGTGATGCAAGTGATTACGCTATAGGGGCCGTTTTGGGGCAACGTCATGACAAGCACTTCTTGCCTATTCACTATGCTAGCAAGACGATGACCGAGGCTCAACTTAAATACACTACAACGGAAAAGGAGTTCCTTGCCGTGGTGTATGCATTTGAGAAATTCCGACCTTACCTCGTCTTGACGAAATGCATAGTGTATACGGACCATTCGGCTATTAAGTATCTTATGGCAAAGCAAGATGCTAAGCCGAGATTACTTCGTTGGATTCTCCTCCTTCAAGAATTTGACCACACCATCGTTGACAAAAAAGGAGCCAAGAATCTAGCGGCCGATCATCTCTCTCGTTTGGAAGATCCTCACCAAAGTGTTTACGAGCCCAAGGAAATCACCGAAACATTTCCGCTCGAGACACTTGGTGTAGTGAATTCTAAGCTTGATTCTTCCACCCCATGGTTTGCGGATTTTGCAAATTACCATGCGGGTAACTTCATCATTAAGGGTATGACGACTCAAGAAAAACGAAAATTCTTTCGTGATGTCAAGTTCTATTTTTGGAACGACCCTTACTTGTTTCGAACTTGTGCGGATCAAATCATCCGACGTTGTGTATTTGGCACCGAAGCTTCTAACATCCTTAGAGCTTGCCATGATGGACCCACGGGTGGTCACCACGGTGCTAATCTCACGGCTAAGAAGGTGTTTGATGCCGGCTTCTTTTGGCCTACTATTTACCGAGATGCACAAATTCTTGTGAAGTCTTGTGATGCATGCCAACGACAAGGAAAAGCCTCACAAAAAGATGAAATGCCACAAAATATCATTCAAGTATGTGAGATCTTTGACGTTTGGGGTATAGACTTTATGGGGCCGTTCCCATCATCTCGTGGTAATAAGTACATCCTTGTTGCGGTTGACTACCTATCTAAGTGGGTGGAGGCGAAGGCCTTGCCCACTAATGATGCTCGTGTGGTAGTTAAGTTCTTGAAAAGCTTGTTTGCTCGGTTTGGAACCCCTCGTGCGATCATAAGCGATCGTGGAACCCATTTTTGTAATGACCAATTCGAAAGAGTCTTAAGGAAATATGGGGTTACACATCGTCTTTCTACGGCTTATCACCCACAAACGAGTGGGCAAGTCGAGGTTTCAAACCGAGCTTTGAAGAGGATCTTGGAGAGATCCGTAGGAGAAAACCGACAATCTTGGTCGGATAAGTTAGATGATGCTTTATGGGCCTTTAGGACCGCTCATAAGACGCCCATTGGGTGCACTCCCTATAAGCTTGTGTATGGAAAGAATTGTCATTTGCCTATCGAGTTAGAACACAAGGCTTACTGGGCCCTAAAGCATTGTAATGATGATATGGAGACCGTGGGAAAACACCGGAAAATGCAATTAAATGAATTGGATGAATTGAGAGACATTGCTTATGAAAATTCATTGATTTATAAAGAGAAAACTAAAAAGTTGCATGATTCTAAAATTAAAAACCGGGTTTTTAACATTGGGGATCAATTTTTACTTTTTAATTCAAGACTAAAAATCTTTTCCGGTAAATTGAAATCCCGTTGGTCCGGTCCATTCACCGTGACTCAAGTGTTTCCTTATGGGACCATCGAGCTAGCTCAAGATGATGGTCCTAACTTCAAGGTGAATGGACATAGGTTGAAGCACTACTTTGGCGGGGAAGTTCCATCCTTGAACTACCTCGACCAAGTCACCTTCCCCAATGATAATTAGTATTGAGGGGATCGAGTCGAGCTCATGACTCGGTAATCAAAAATGAGGTGCCTCGTGGGGGAGTCCCATGCTTATCCTATGTACATATTATCGCTTTCTTAGTCTAATGTAGCTTACGTGTGGGGATTTGTGCCCTTCCAACCTTTGTTTCGTGGTTGTTTGTGATATGTGGTTTTTAGATCATGATCTTCACGATTGGAGCCTCTCGTGTTCGTTTTATGGGAGCACTCGATCGCTTGCTTTGGAGACATTTCTCAATATCCATGATATATCCTTTTGATGTTCTAACCTTAGGTTTTTAGCACACTTCATAAACGGCTATTAATTTATTGGTTACACCCTTTCCATGCTAGATTAGACATTCGACTACGTCTCTAGTATGGGGGTGTTTGCACCCCTAGACTCGAAACATTGAGGACAATGTTTAACTTTAGTATGGGGGGGGGGGGGTGAATAGATACTTGCCTTGCCAAACCTTCACGCTTTCCAAAGTTTATCGTTTTGTTTATCGTTTTTGTTGCAAATAAGGCTAAAAATGGCCAAATTTTAAAATTTTTCTCATGTTTTATAAGTGTTTGAAGACACGAATGTAGATTTTCCGATGGCGAGAATAAGAGTAATTTTTGACTCGACCGTGCGTGTTGAGCACTTAGCTTTGATTCCTTAACTACACGTTAGGCTAAGTCTCTTAAATGAGGACGAGAAATGATAGAGTTAATTATAAGTTACTATGCTAAACGTAGAGTACTCGTATTCTTTCAAAAACTCATGTGTTCTCGATTTTTGCTTATTCTCCCTTCGCATGTAAATATTTTTTGCTTAATAAATATTGACTTAGCGGTTTAGTTAGGATTGTTGGGTTTCTAGTCTTTTCTAGTAGCTTCCGTGTAATTAAATTAGGAAGACATTAAGGTATCGCCAGCGTCATGGTTTTGAAGTATTGGCAACCCGAATAATCGAAAGCTTCACCCAATAATAAGATTTCAAGTGCTCAACTAAATCAAGCAAACAATTTGAAGCCCCACAAGGCCTAAAATCTATGCAAAATTGAAAGTGAATCAAGCCTTAATCTTCAAAGCTTTAAAGATCCAAAATTCTCTTTAGCGTGAGGATATACGTCTTTGGCTAATAAAACCACCGATGAGACGGATAATAAAAGGCAAGGCAAGACCAAAGTCATATTAAAAGCTTCATGGCGAAGTTGAATAAAAGATGGAGGTAAACCAAAGATAATAAGGCCCTTCCGTTAGGGGGCATATAAAAGTCTTGGTAATAAGTCTCATGTTCAAAACCGTTATAAAACCGTATTTATCGATTCTTCTTGTCAACTTAATTTTTTAACATCGTTGTCTATT
Source organism: Glebionis coronaria (assembly GCA_025667525.1). Classification (NCBI taxonomy): domain Eukaryota; kingdom Viridiplantae; phylum Streptophyta; class Magnoliopsida; order Asterales; family Asteraceae; genus Glebionis; species Glebionis coronaria. The sequence continues at coordinate 620,812,676 of CM046877.1, forward strand.
AGGAGGGGTCATTGATTTGATGGTCTTAGTTACACCGTTAGGACTCTATTATTAGACCTAAATCTCTATTATCGCATAAGTCAAACAATGTATCCTCGTGAAACATTTAAGACAAAATAAAATATAAGAGATACAACTTAGGAATAATGGGAGGATAAGTACGTGATTAGGGCATATGAGTAGTGTTAGCATTACTAACTTATAATGACAATGATCTCGTTGCACGCTTGGCATGGAATTGAAGTGAAAATCGAGGACGATGAAATTATTTCTAACGAAGCATTCACGTGTTCTTATTCTATGAACCTAAACGTCCCATTTTGCGATGAAAATCATACATTATGTCTATAACACAAGTAGTAGTGATAGTAGTAGTATAGCTAGTTTATCATTTCAATAAAATGAATAAAATGAATTTTGGAGATGCTACGATACTTTATTCTAGCATTGCGTGAGGGCACGTCAATGGTTTAGTATAGGGGAGTGATGAGACTGCTTTTATACATAGTCTCATCGTCCAAATTGGGCTTAAAATGCATTAAATATCATCAAAATACCCAAATATATGCTTGTGTTTGTTGCTTGTGTATTTTAGGTACGGATATTGAGAACATGACAAAAGATCACAAGAATCAATCAAAAACGAACACGGGAAACGAAGCCGCACAATGAACCGGACCCAAGTGTTGAATTTTCCAAAATGCCCCTCAAGTTTGAAGACTGTACAAGTTTGGTCCCTCAACTATTGAAGATTGACACTTAATACCCCTCAATTATCTCAAATACAAAAAAGGGTCCCTTAAGTTTGAAGACTTTGTAAGTCCAGCCCTTGAAGTTTGAAGAAAGACAATTTAAGTCCTCCAATGTTATATAGGACTAACCATGCAATGGCAAAAGGATTAACTGTGAAATGACAAAGGACCTTGTTTGCAAAACCATTGAAGAAAGGCTGTTAGATGGAGGGACTAACTTTGCCAACCTCCAAAAATTACTTAACTGGAACAAAACAAACCATCATTTAATACCCACCCACTTTACTCATCACCAATCAACATGGGACATGTCATCAAACCCGACCTATTTACCCAAAAGACGACCCATGCCCACTCAACACCCAAATCCTTTTCTGTTTTATTAATAAATTTTTGAGAAATGTTATTTAATTAAAACAGGCGCTAATCCTTCACTATTTGGGAAAAGAAGATCTAAACCCCTCTTTTTATTTCACCAAGAACACCCTACCCTAATCCTAAATCAACTAAATTAATTTGAATTAAGCCTTATACCCGTCCAGATACTTGATTCATAAACCACTCAACACGTTTTCACACTCAAAACTCAATCTGAGTCACTCCCTGGTCCCCAAAACCCCACCCATTGGCAAGAAGACAAAGAAGACAACAGAAGATCAACGCTTCATGGGGATTTCGTGTTCCCCAAATGAAAACCAACGTCTAGGATGCATTTAACCTTGCTGGCATCCCACATGATACCTGGCAGAAGTCACAAGACAAAGATTCGAGTTCAAACAAAAGGGTATGATTGGAAATTCATCAATTTAGGGTTAGATGTATTTTATTTTCTAGAACCATCTTGTAATCCCTATAAAAGGGTGGTAGGCATTAGCTTGTAGTTCCTGTTCTTGTTTTCATTATTGGTTCACTTGCTTGTAAATCCCAATTTCAAATTAATGAAAATTTGGTTTAGTATCTGTTGAAAGAAAACAAGTTCCCAATTTACTTTCAGTTTATTTATGTTATGTTTTTGATTGAAGTTGTTACAAGTTTTTAGTTTTCGTGTTTGATAAAAATCTGTTTCAAAGAATCTCGTATACCATAACTTAAGTTGGATCATATATGTTTGATCATTCAACTGAGGATCAAACATAAGTGACAAGTTAAGTTGGGTTTTGTTTCTTTTATAGTTCACTATAAAGATTGTTTTAGTTACTTCTGAGTTGGGTTTTGACAAAATCTCAAATAGGTTTACGACCGATATTGGGATATGACCACAAAGACTTGATATAGAGTTTATATCAAGCCTTAGTGGGTATCTTGGTAAAGGCCAGACTCTTGTGAGGCTGCCAACACTCATCCGTTCGTTGTTGGATTCCTTTACTTATTTTTCAGACAAACATAAGTGTTTCAAGTTCAAGTTTTGAGAAAGAAAGAAAAAGTTTTTTTTGAAACGTGAGTGAATATATTGTTTAACTATTGAGCTAACAATCCAAGAACTCAGTTCTTGGATTCAATTGTTATTCTTAGCAGGCCTTCCTTTCCTTCATGGTGATTCGGTTCAGTTGTTGAACCCCAACGAACACCACCTCAATACTTTATCGTCCAAGACACCCCTGCCTCACCTAGTAGTTGGTCGAGGTCAGGGAGCTTAGCTGACCCTTGTTGGATGCAAACAAGGGTAGGTATCGCACTCTCGCCCTTTCCTCTTTTTTTTTTACTTATTACTGATAATTGTGTGATTGTTTTTGCGAGATTAATTGCTTATTAAGTTTGCTGGTTTTATAAGTTTGATTTTATATCAAGTAAAGTTCTTGAACTTGGTTTAACTACTTATTAGTATCTTTGATTTGTCATTTTGTTTGACTGTGATTTGAGTTTGTTTCATGAGTTTTGGAAGTGTGCTTATGGTTGTGTGTCGTGTGTAACGTCTTTGTCACCAAGCAAATTAAGAACACCAAGATAGTTGATGGGTGCATAACACTGATAGCTTCATTCTAGTTCGTTGAAAGTTTATTTTTATCGAGTCATTGGTTGTAGGCACTTGCGTTTAGTGGTTATGTGCTGTGTGCTCTTATACCAACAGCTGTCAATCAAGAAGTCATAGGAATCGTAAGGGATCTGCTGTGGTGAGTAATTCACTAAGCATCAAATAGAAAACCAAGTTCTTAAATTTTATAAAAAAGGAGGGTTTCACAGCATCTTAAGTTTCTGTGATAACGGAGTTAGAAAGTGAAATCCGATACACACGTAGTATAAAGGGAGATTGTTATCTGTTTTCAGTAGGGTTAATATTTAAGCTTATTCAACAAGTTTTTTTTAGTTTAATTTCAAGTAAAATTTAGCTCTTTGGAAGATAGAATACACGTAAGTGTTTGTTACTGTTCATCAGTCAAAGCATAGTCTAGGTCTTTGTTTGATAATAGGGACATTTTCGCTTACTTGTTTGGTCTGCTTATCTCCTTGGTATCTGCTTAATTTGACGTTGGTATGCTAGTGTGAATTTAGTTCATTATTTACCATCTGCTTAGTGAGTTTTGTATCTGGACTAAGTTTGATTTTTGCATTTGCTGATTGAAGTGTGTTGATACTCTATTGTAGCTTATTGGAATTTTTGATTATACATTTGCTTGCTGTTTACACCCCCACAAGCCAACTGCTTGCGGGGGCTTGCATACCAAACAACGAAATCTTGAGCAAAGAATATCCAATACTAACAACACTTTGAAGTTTTTTTTTGTGGATTGATAAATATATTTAGTCGCGTGTAAAGTGTGTTCTTGGATTGTGTTTCGTGGTTTTACGCCAGGTGTACCATAACCAGGCTAAAGGAATAGTTAGGGTGCTTGTTGGTTTGAGTTACTGTGCATCATCAGAAACAAAGAAGCATATCCATTAACAAAATAAAAAGGAAGAAAAGTCCTTAGCTGAGAGCAATTTGGATACGAATTAGGGGTTAAATCTAGCTAAAACCAGGTTTTTGTGTGTATTCTGGGTGGGGTGAGTCGACTGAGTCTCGGGGATATAAAGAAAAAAAAAATTAAAAAATTTTGGCGTGGCCAGGACTCGAACCTGCGCCACCACTGCCAAAGCACACACACTCTACCGCTCGCCCTTGGGACTTTTACTGATAAAGTCTCAAGGCTATACCCATTTAACACCTTTTTCAGTTTGGGCTTATTTACTTAAGTCGTAGCCTAAAAAGCTCATAGGGGCTTATTAGTTAATCTATTTTGCTCCTTTTCATTTTTCTATTGAGTGTTAGTCGTATTAAGATTTTTCTAGCCTAGTTTGATATTTTTCCTGTTATTTTATTAATTTTTATGCATTTTTCTTTACCCGGTTTTTAATAAATAGTTTAAAAATAGTTAAAAGTAATTTTAATTTTAGGAAAAATAATTTTAAGTTTTAATTTAATAACTTGAGGTTTACATCTAGTTAGATTTTCAAAAACTTTAATTTTCCATTTTATTTTATTTTAGGGTTTTTTGTTAACTTTAAAAATTAATATAAAATTATAAAAAATGTTTTAGGAAGTTTTAATTGCATCTTTCTCTTAGTTACATTATTTAGGATTTTTTAGAAATTTTTTAGAATTTATTTTATAAACTTTTTATTTTTTGTATTATTTTAATATTATTTTATTCATAAAAATAGAAAGTTTTATTTTTCTTTCTTTTTCATTTTTCCTAGGTTCTTTAGCTTTAATTAGGACTTTAACAATTTTTAGAATATTTTTATAGCCTTTAGATTTATTTTTTTATAATTATTTTAAGTTTAACTAGTTTTAAATCATTTTAAATAGTTTTTAGGGTTTTAAAAATAGTTTAAATAGTTTTTAAATTTTAGAAAAATACTTTTTAGTCTTTTAATAATATAAGTAAGTTATTTGTTCAATAAAATAATATTTTGAACATTTTGATTAATTATATTTAATTTTAAGGCTTTAATTAGCATTTAAAATTGAATATTTAATTAATAAAAGGTTTTAAAATATCTTTATTGGATTTTTACCCTTATTTATATTATTTTAGACTACTTTTAGCCTTAATTTTATTTTTAGGTTTTAAATTTTTAATTTTGTAGCTTTTTACGACTTTACGTGTACGTCTTTTTCGTCGTAGTTTAATTCGTCTTCGTAACCGTCTTCCTTTCCTAATCTCATTTCTTTTTTAATCAATATAATCACAAACATTAATCAACTCTTAACACAACGCACTAGCCTCCTCGAGAACGAACTCACTTAGGGTCATTCACACACGGTTTTCCTAAATCGTCGTGCACGCTTGTCCTACTTTGTGCATCCTTTTCCTAAAGGTGTACAAAACTCCAACATCAGTAAGATTAATGAACACGCGGGTTTCCTGGCAGAGGAACGCGGAACGTGACATGTCTTAAAAGGACATGGAACGTGACGTGGCTGAAAGGACATATCTAATTGATAAGTGAAAAACGGATAAGAAGTTCGGATGAACTTGTCCGCTTCCAAGTGGCCTCCCTCTTGGAATGGTTCCTTCAGAAGATCTTGACACTAAAGATAAATCTTGGTCCTCCTGACCTTGATTTGGAATCCGAAGAAATTCTTGGTTATCTACGGAAGGTAGATCCCCTAAATTCGATCGAGGAAAATAAGAGTTAACGTGCAAGGGTAACTGAAACGTTACGATGAAAGAGAATCTGACTTAACTGTTAACCAGAAACGATCCGCGGGACATAAAGAAACGTAGTACGTGAAAAAATTTTGAACGTGATACGTGAAAAATTTTGAACGTGCTACGTGGAGATATGGCGAGTGTAGTATGAGTAAACATATCGTGATCCATGATACGGGTAACATATCTTGATCATGATATGAGGAACGTGGAATGAACATGACATGTGAAACATATCGTGATCATAGAATACAATGGCGGTAACGTCAAATGCTACAAGGTGAGACGTGGAATATGACATGAAACGTCTATCTGATGATGGAGAGTTATACTAAACTTGGGTCTGGTCTCTCAAGTTCTTACAAACTACCCAGAATGAGAAAAGAAATGAACGTAAAATCGTAAGCCAAAATACGATCATGAACGTGAATAGTGTCATGAACGCGAGCGCGAAAGCAAGGCGTGGAATTAGAACAAGGACATGAAGTAAATAAGGAGCACAATTGCGAATCTTTGTTTGACCCGATAGCTGAGGGATTACCAAGTGGTCGGATGAGCCTTGGCGTCGAATGTGTCCGATAAATCTGTTGATTCTGAAATCCGTACGGATGTAAGGATTCTGCAGACTTGATCAAACTGTTGACAATAACCCAGATAGCATCATGCTTCTTCTGAGTTTGCTGTAATCTGGTAACTAAAATCCATGGAGATCTTGTCCCTTTTCGATTCATAATTTCAATTCACGAATTCAGATGATGAAACATCTTAGTCTGTTGGTGTCCTATCTTAACCTGTTGGTATGTCAGGTACTTAGATATGAACGTAACTATATCCTGCTTCATCGAACTTGCTACATATGACTTTATGAAACTCTGAGTCTATGAATCCAAACTTCTCTTAGCGTAGGATTTTCTAGAACACCTAATGTAGTGTAGGGTTCTCTCCTTTACGCATAAGCTGAGTCATGGTAAGATTAACCGTAGAAATCCATGTGATTCAGCATGTCACTGTAATCAAACAGAATTGATATTGGAAAAATTTTCTAGGGTAAAATTTCTCTTGTCATAGAATTTGCATCATAGTGCATGTATGGTCTTCCTGTTCTTCGTTGGGCTTAAAGGAAATAAGGTTATCCTCAAGTAAACACTGATGAATTTGCTATGAGTTCATGGAAACTCATTCTTATAATGCCGTTGGAGCATTGATGAGACTAATTCAAAATCATAAATCTAGCATGACCGAGTCGTGCACGAATAGCAGTCATGGACATGTCCTGCTCTTTCACCCGTCACTATTGGTAACATGATCATGAGTTTAATCTTGGAAAGGTGATTAACACCCTAAGGTCGATTGGACATGTTGTCAATACGTGGAGGAGAATAACGGTCATGAATGGTGATTTGTTTACGCCGACGGTAGTCGACACATAATCTCATGGTACCGTCCTTCTCCTTGTAAGTTCTTATGGAATGTATGGGAAGATTTTGGAATAATCAACTAGCTATGCGTAAAAGACTTAAGTGGTCGTGTCTTAGTGACAGATAGAAAATTTTAGTAATCATGGCTAAGAAATCACGTGCTTGGAAAGCATAGATAATTTGTACAGATTTTCCCGATGGAAAAATCAAGCTGAATGTATTCAGGAGCCTGAACATTACTGTACATAATTATGAATCGTAGCATGGTGTGCTGTTCATAGTACATAATTAGGATAAAATTCATCTCGTGTCTGTCCGAGGAAATGCGTTAGCAGCTTGGATCTCATCATTAAGCTGAAGGAAAACCTTCGTATACGTGGGAATACGAAAGGCGTCCTTCATGGTCATGAATATATGAAATATGGTGAAAGAAATGAAAGTGACATCGACAACGTGACAGTTCTCACTGATGCGTCGGTAATGGTATTGAAATTCTTGTGGCCTGATTAATACATGGCACAACAAAATGGATATACCCTTGGAGGGTACCCTGAATTTCTTAGAAATGTTCCATAGTTGGACGTGAGTCATGTGTCATGACTCGTTTCTTGGAACTATAAGCATGACATATGTCTTGACTGGTGTTTTGACATGTGTCTTCAGAAAGTATACATGAGACATGTGTCTTGACTGATGTCTTGACATGTGCCTTCAGAAAGTATACGTGAGACATGTGTCTTGACCGATGTCTTGACATGTGTCTCGAGACGTAATTCAATAGAACTACTATATTAGGTTATTATGCAAGACTTGGCGGATCGGTTGGACTACTGATCCTTTGTATGTCTGATCACGTCCGCGGCCAGAGTCTCGGTTGTGATTTCTAGGATAGTTGTTGTCATAGTAGTGGTTACTATCGTCTTGTCTGTCAGTTCCATGATGGTCATTCTCATGACCGTGATTCATGTACTATTCAGCTGAGTGGCCGGCTGGTACCGGTTTGCACTCATATGGCTGAAATGACAGCCGAATGACGTGTGACATGTAACTAAGAATTAGGGACAATGATTGATGGGAATCGTCTGATGGTGAAGCATCTTATCGTCCAATTGCTTTGCTCCGACGCCTTTGTCTTCGTCTTGTAGGATCTCCCGGTTGTGAACAGCATCCGCATCTCGTAGCGTCTCCGAACGTCAGCAGCATCAACCTTTAGTAACATCTCCAAGCTATGAGCGGCATTGGCAATCTTGTAGAATATCAGCAAGTGAACATACGCGTGAGATGATTTAGAATCGACTAGCGAATACTCGTGTAGTATTGCAAGTGAAATACACCTGGATTTATGTACGTGTAATACACATGGAACACGGTACATGGAGTACACGTTGAATGCACATGAAATGATCGGTATGGGGTCGATCATTTGTCATGATTTAAGGGAAGTATACCGGTTAAACGGTTAGGAAAACCATCATGATAACCTGGCAGTATTAGCATAGACATCATTCTGGTTGTAACGGAAACGTTAAAGTGTGGTTACACCAAATTCAACGATGATTTGCCTGACAGCATGATCAATGAAAACCAACCATGACTATCATGAAAGCAGGATTCAATGAAATCTAACAATGTCTTGCAGGACAGCGTAAATAACAAAATAGGCGTAAAACATAATCAACATGAAGACGGAATTATCATGAAGAAACATGAAACCATCTATCACGAAGAAGTGTATAACATAATCAGCATGAAACTGAAGTTAACCATGACAGTATGAAAACATACTTGACATAAAAAACATAATAACTTATGAGGGGACATGAAAAAAAAATTTATGCCAATTTAAATCATGAGAAAAATTTTATGCATGAAAAACAGTGCATGCATGCGTAATGTAGTTTCTAAAACCTTTATATGTGCGAGGGAACACCTATGGGTCGGTTCCAAAACAAAATACATGGTGAGGGGACGCCTATGGGTCGGTCCCAAAGTTAAAAGTTTCGATAAAAGCACATGCGACTAAATAGGGCCAGTCCTGTACCAACCATTACTTAGTCATAATCCCTGCAACAATGAAACATGAAACATAAATAAATGAAACTCATCTGTCAAAACTTATCAGAAAATTTTTTATGTGACTAATTATGAACTACCGGGGTTCAGTCCACATAGCCACAGTTCACGAGGAACATTATACATGAAACAGTGACACATAACTAAATACGAATGACGGTTGTCCATCCATATTAGTAAAACAATATCGATGAAAACATCAAGGTTAAAACCTCAAGGTGCTGAAAACATCATGGTTAAAACAACAATGCGCTAAAAACATCAATACGTGGAATAACAAACGTTGGCTTAGGAAGCTCCTGGTGACTACCCACTAGTCACAGGTCGAGTTTTAGAGCCTACAGGTTTAAGCCTTGGCTCTGATACCATAATTGTAACACCCCATTTTGATAAATGGAATGTCACGCGTAATTATGGCGTGTCATCAAAGCATACAAGGATAAATGCCTAAACATTACACGACCATAGGGAAAACCGGAATCAAACATCGGTTCCCAAACATAAGCCCAAAACATAAATAAAGTAAATGAACAAAAAGGAAGACTAGACAAGCATAAATATGAAGGCAAGAGGAGAAGGAATCTAATGTAGCTCCCATATGCGTGTCCTCCAAATGCTCCAATCAGTCCTTGAGTACCTGCCGTTTTGGGACATGGAAAGGAAAGTAACGGCTGAGCAAAACACTCAGTGCACGGATATAGACATAGTATAAATGACTAAAACATAATAAAGACTTAATAGCAGCGGAAATGTATAAGTCCTGGAAAACCTGGAACATGTTCATAAAACTGGTTTTATAGTTTGAAAAGCCTTATGTTTATCTTATGAAAACTGTTTAACATATTTTACCATTAGCCAATATAGGTCATGAAAATCAACCGTGCATGAATACTTGGAGGGGTGACCTCATCATGCAAATTAGAGGGACTGCCTCTAATTTAATATACTGGTTTTTGGGTAGGAGGGATCAGCTCCTTGTGAAGGATGCAAGGCCCACACCACATTCACCATGAAATCCTGAATAAAAACATGTAACTAGGATGCACCCATACGCCCCACATGATAAATATAAATAAATGGCCAAAAGCTGAAGGGACGCCACGAGCAATCACTCCGTCGTGGTGAAGTCATAACATTAGTGCCTCTAATGTTATGGTTATGGTACCTCCATAACTAGGTGAAACTGGTCATGCATGTATATGGCTATAGGTAATCTTAATTAAACATAAGCAATCAAACACGTAACTTATACTACGGGAAAACAGTTGGCAGCATACGGGGAATCCTAATAAGGAAAGAATGTCCATACTGAAAGGACGGGAATCCGTACCTTATGTCCAGTGAACGAAGAAGATGAACTGAGAGAAATCCTACTTCCGAATCACTAGTGCTACATAAATACATACATGAATAAGTATCTGCTTACTAAATACGTAGCTGGTTTTATGTCATGTCTTAGCTTATTTTATGTGTTCTTACCATGTTTTACTGTTTTTAAGCCTTACAATGTGTTTATCTTATATTCTGTTTAATCTGATTAAGTATTTCTGGTATTTCATGTGTTATTATACTTACTGTGTAATAATAAGTAACTTTCCAAAAATAGCAGGGTTCCGAAAATAGAAAGTTTCCAAAAATAGAAAGTTTCCAAAAATAGAAAGTTTCCAAAAATAGAAAGTTACCAAAAATAGAAAGTTTCCAAAATAGAAAGTTTCCAAAAATAGAAAGTTTCCAAAAATAGAAAGTTTCCAAAAATAGATTTACTGCTTAAAATAAATAAGTTTCTAAAAATAGAAAGTATCCATAAATAGATCAGCTGCCTTAATTATATAAGTTTCTATAAATAGATTAGCTGCCTGAAATAAATAAGTTTCTAAAAATAGAAGGTTTCCATAAATAGATTAGCTGCCTTATTTAATTAAGTTTTCAAAAAAATAGAAAGTTTCCATAATTAGAAGTAAGCTGGTTAAATAAGCTAAGTATATAAGCCTAAGTGTTTTCATGATTATTTCCTAAGTCATATGATATTAGGTATAGTTTAATAATTATTTAATGTAATTAAATTAAACTATAGGTTAAAATATTTAATTAAAGTATAACATGTTTTTAATTAAATAAAATTAAATATTTAGGTTAAAACATGTATTATTATATATTAATAATCTAACCTAAGTCATGTTAATTAATTAATTATAGTCATGGTTTTTTAAATAATTAATTAATTATAAGTCTAAAATATAAAATACTTAGGTTAATTAATTTCATGATTATAACAATTAAAATAACCTAAGTCATGTTATTAAATTAATCATATCATTTTATTAATTTAATTTTTAACATAAGATCATAAACATAAAAAAAACTAAACATACACCATGAACCGGATCCAAACTAAAAACAATGAACCGGACATGAAATCGACACCGTACCCCGAACCAACTCGGGGTACCCCGTGTCTTACTGCTGCCGTGGGACCCACACACACCAACCAAGACCGTATGGTCTTGGTGGTGGTCGGTTTGGCCAAACCAAAACCCCTTCGGGTTCGGTGTAGCCTGCGGCCAAAAACAAACACACCTTAAAACATACTTTTGATTTTATTAAACCCCAAATCATGTAAGATCCATGTTTAATTATTAGGTTTTTTGTAAAAACATAACATGTTCTTGATTTATAAAAAGATCAAATCAAAAGAAAAGGTTTAAAAAGGATTTACCGAATTCGTGGATCAAAAGGATGAAGAACAAACACGATCAATCACTAAAATTCTAAGATCCAAGATCACAAACCACCTCCTTGTGGTGGTTGTAGGGTGGCGGCACAAAGAACAAGGAAGAGGGTTTTAGGTTTTTTTCTAAAATCTTCTGTGAATGAAAAATGAGTAGTGTAAAAGTTATTAACCCCCTTTTGTAAAAATTGATGGGCTAAGCCCATTCTCCCTCTTTAATTTCGTGGTAATGGGGCCCACAAGGGGTAACCCGAATGTTTTCCGTGTCTAATTAATAAGTGTGTTCTCGTGTTCGTGTTTTACGTGTTTGTTCGTGTTTATTTGTGTTCGCGTTTTGTGTGTTCTCGCTAAATAATTACCGTGACCTAATATATTTATTTACGCTCGTAATAAATATATATATATATATATATATAATTAATAATAGTTCGTGATTTAATTACATTCGTGATTTCATGATCGCATGTTCGTGATTAATTATTGTCAAATAATTACTGTGTGTTCGTGCGTAGTAAATACTTATCGTGTTCTAACACGTACGTAATACGTCAAATCCTAACACGTAATCGTAATCATGCTATATTAGGAAAGTTTTAATCTAGTACGTACGATCTTAAGGGTACTATTCATGGTAAAAGCATGCGGGTTTTACAAACCTAAAGAGGTGTGATGATCCTACCTTATATGTTTAAGGTATGGATTAAGGTTACAAAGGATGCCGGTCGCTCTTTTATCGGGCTTGGCCCATTCATGACACACTCTAGACTGTACGTCTACATGTCCCCTGGTCTAGTATGATATGGCTCTTGATCATGTTATGCTAAACTTAGGCTTTGTCTAGAGGCGTTTTCCCATTAAACCATATGTCGCTATATATTTCTTCAAGCTGTGTAAATCATGCCCTATCCTAGGCAGTTGTCGTATGCGTATGGCGGGTAATTGTACTCGGATGCTTGGTTTCCCGTGGGTGGATGGTAAGGACCCCGTAAGAAAAATATGTTTCCTATAGTCGGGGTAAAACTAGTATTAGGAAGGTACCCGTTCTTGTTAATCTCTGACTGGAGGATGAGGAGAAGGATTTATAATGGTGAAGGTGGATCTCAGTAGTCATGGCCAACGGTACTTCTGTGGCCAGGTATCACAGATATTACATCTGTTGATCCTAAACTTAGATCGATTAGCTTTGTATTATCGAGACTAGATAAAGTATAATACGTAGAGAAACTTTGTGTATTCGACAATCTAAGTACTATGCGGAATATAATACTTAGAACAAAGAACAATACTAACAAAGCACGTATACTAAACTTTCAATCGATTAATAACCAAAGCAGTGAACAATGTATTGTAAGCATACATTTAACAAATCCTAAAGCCTCTTTTTATATGCTAATGAGCCTTGAACAGAAAGCTACGAATCAACTATTCTCGGAAGAGATAAATATAGAAAATACAATATTATCTTCCTAATATAACAAAACATGTTGATCTTCACTGCTCATGCAATCTTTCGGTGGATAGAATCCTTTTTGTCAGTGGCTTGATGTCAGAGGCTACACAAGTCTTGTTAGCGTCAAGAATTGCTCTTGTCAGCGGCTAGGGACTTGGTTATTTTTTTCCCAACAATCCTCCCCTAAACTTGATATTTATACTAACTATCAAGTTTCTTAATAAAATAAAACAATGCAAGTGAGGATTCTTACAAACATGTTTAATCTAGAATTTGAGTATGAATAAACCTTAGAAAATCAACATTCAAATAACTAGTGAAGTCAACTTTGAGCTTTGTGCAAATCATCTTCTTCAATACTTCTTTCGATAATGGACAAACCTTGTCCACCAACAAATACTCAAAAAAATTTGATGTGCAAATATGAAATACACCAGCTGTAGAAAAAAACGCCACTCTAATCCACTAAGATCATCCAAATCCAGCCATACTGGATCATCCTAGTCATGATCAAACATTCGTCTAAATGTTGACCAGATCTTTATTCCACCATTAGTTGAAGGAACCTCAACAATATACTTTTCCTTCAACAGACCCCAAATGGTCTCTAATTCCTCTTCGTCTATACTCCCAAATGTTGATACAAAAGTTGGGTGATCCTTGCTAGACCCGAATTAGGCTTAATTCGGGCTGGCTGGACTCCGGCTCATGCACCAAGTGAATCGTATGGTTGGGATCCTGCACACTAAACAACACGCGTTAGGCTTACCGCGGGAATGTTTCCCACGATTAGACTCCGGCGTGAGAGTAAGTAATCGGTTAGGGTTATGGTAATCGGATGAGAGTTTGAGAGTGTAGAATGTAATACCTTTGTGGAACCCTTGGGGGTTCCTTATATAGGCAGTGAAACCCTAATGGGCTGTCACTGATACTTCAGCCCCAAGGAAAGGATAATCACCAGATTTAGATTATTGTTATCTTCTAATTATGGTGAGTGAATATCCTTCCCTTTGGGATAAATCATAACCATAGTAGGAATATGATTTTGTCTAACCCTACACCGGTCATGCCGGGCCGTGGGCCGTACACGTGTGTGCGGTTACTGTTCATCCAAGCCCATGAGCTTAAATAACATTATTTCCACCCATTCGTAATGGGCCGGATACGGGTAGTACCCGTGGGCCGGGTTCATGACCCGGCTGGGGACTATACGTCATCATGTCCCCCCAGTCTAGTTGTTACAGCCGTAGGTGTAACCTCTAGACTATCAAGAAGCTCCCCGGACGTACCAAGAAAAGATCCTTGAGGGAATGATAATTTATCAAAAATTCGTTTTGGCCACACATGGCTGCCTGACTTAGGAATTTATTCCAATGGTACCTCAGTCGCACGTGACGACCGAGACGAATTAAATGTAGCATTGAATTTGGTCTTACGTAAGACCGCATATCCGAACATAATTGACTGTTCACCTGCCAATTGACTAACAAAGTGCAAACAGTCAGAACCTCGAGTGGCGTAAACTACTGAGTCAGAAGTGACCCGTGGGTCCCACCTGACTTTTCACTTGCCACTTACACCCTCACCACACGATTGACGATAGTGGAAAACACGTGTCATGCATCCAACAGACCATGACTAACAAGGCAACCCTATAAATAAGTTACCCCTACAGCTGTGTGTAACACACATTCTTTTTCTCCATTTCTGCCATTAAAGCTTTTCTCCTTAGCACCACTTTCTCACGCACGGATCCCTTTCTTCGCAGGTTAGAATACCACGTCCTTAACTTTTTATTTAGTAATGGCCCAAAGAAACAACCCCTCCATTGGATCCGTGCTCAATGTAATGACCCAGGAGCAATTAGATCACTTTTGCACCAATTACTTCATCCCCACCAATCTACACCTTTCTCTCCCTGGTTTAGGAGACCTCATAACTGAGGCTCCACAGGGAAAGATTGGCCTATATACTCATCTTTTTGATGCGGCCAACTACCGCATTCCTTTCACTCGTTTCCTCATAGATCTCTTAGGATATTACGATGTACATATTAGCCAGCTCCACTGTATAGGCGCATGTAAGGTTAGTCAGTTTGAAATCCTTTGTCGCGCTAGAAGAATCCCACCAACCTTAGAGCTTTTCCGGCTATTTTACACTCCTAGTTTAGTAAATGGTTGGTTATCCTTTAAGAAACGATCTCCCAATAGCCCCCAGTCCCATTATAAGCCCATGGACTCCTTGAAAAACTGGTACGACCATTACTTTTTCATTGACTCGATAGTGTGGCCGGCCGATTATGTCTTCAAACATAGATTACCTCATGACCCTCCTCCGCACGCCAGTACATACAATCCCCAACATTCCCAAGAAATAGATAGGAATAGAACAGGGTTCCATAGAAACCTTCCCGAATCATTCCTCTATTTACTAGGGATTAGCCGTAATTATTTTGGCTCATCCAACAGATATCCTGTGTTTTGGAGGAGGCATGGTGAAGGTAGGTTTAGCATCCGTACATCAAAGACACATACATGTATCTGTTAATGCCTAACACACTCTGTTTATGTTGACAGAAATGGACTTCTTTGGAATCCTTCGCCAAGGTGATCCAAAGCTTATACCAGAGGGATCCCGCCCCAGACGCGCGAACGAGCTACCCCTCCTCGAGCATACCCGAAACGTGACGGTTGCCCTAGAGGTCGTGCCGGACCCTCACTCAGACGAAGAGGAAACAACGCTCCTGAGAACCCACGTGGATTTTAACAACGAGGATGGTGATAACATGATGCTTGAAGATGAAGCCAGGCCCTCCTCGCCGCCTAAGACTGCTACCCCCGCATATGGGGAAGAACAAGGAGACAATATTGAGAGGAACACCTCCAGTCTTCGCCAAATGTTGGGCGATGACGAGGAGCAGATGCAACAAGTCAGTAAAGAAGAAGATGAAGAAGCAGAAAAAGAACCTGAAGAGGAGGCTGAAGAAGAAGCCCAGCCCGCCCCTAAGCGTACCCGCATGAAAAAACAAGCGGGTGAGAAAATTTTCCCAGGCTAAGGTTGGTGAACACAATGCCCCACCCAAAAAATTGCGCGAGGACCACCCCCTCTATTAATCTGTTGGGAGCACCACCCAGGCCTCCGTAACGGTGCGGGCCACACCTGTGGACCCGGTCACTCAAGTCCCCCCGACTACATCAGAACTAGCAGGGAATAACATGTAAGCCTATCTCTTTTTAAAAAATAAAAAATCCATGATCTAAGTAAGAACCACAGTTTTTCTTTTAACAACACTCTATATTAATTCCAAATGTATGCTTGCAGAGATGAACAAGCTGGTGTCGCGCCTCCCCCAAATGCCCGCAAAGAGAAGGGGAAAGAGAAGGAGGTGGAGTGGGAACCTGCGCTGCATACAGCCGCAACCAGATCCGGTCCTGCCTTTGAAGAAGGTACCCAACGGCTTCCCAAGATATCCCAATGTCCGGCCCTCATCAACAGTGCAGTCCTGACTGGAAGATCACCACTGCGTCGCGGATGAGAGAGGCCGAGGAGTGTCGTGAGTACCTTAATAACTACATCCCCCTGGTTTGGTACGAGATGTAAATGTACTAAGCCATGTGGATCTGGTGGATGAGTACAATGGCGCCTTGGTGCATCAAATGGCGATGGGCTCCTCTATGAGAGTAAGATTTGAAGCTGCTTTAGAGCATGTGGAGTCACTGAAAAGGAAGGTTGGCCGAAGAGAGAGGATGATTGAAGACAATGAAGCCCAAATTGACGCCCTCCAGTCCCAGCTTGCTACCGCCGAGGCGACTGTTAAAGAACAATCGGCCCGCGCCAATGCTCATGACCAACATGTAGCCAAGCTTGAGACAAAACTTGAGGTTGCAACAACCAAGGTATGTATCCGCGCCGCATCACTCCTATGCCATAATAACCACCATTCTAATAAGTAATGTATCTCATACAAGTGACCGCGGCAGAAGCGTCAGCCAAGTCCTCCTCCAACCAAGTGTCCATGCTCACCAAGAAGCTTGAGGATGCCCATGCGATGATCCAGGGCAAGGAAAAAGTAAAAGAGGAGCTTGCTCATGAGAGGGCCATGACCGAACAACTGAGGGAGGCGTCCGCCCAAAAAGATGTGCTAGTAAATGCCCTTATCACCGAACGTGACGACGTGCTATGCCCCCAACTACTAGAAGCCATTGCCGGCCGTAGGTGGATGGTGGGTCACGGGACACGTCTAGCAGTTACCAAGGTGTTGGAGGCCCCCGAATTTGTTCAGTATTTTGCCGACCTTGTGTCAGATGGCATTGACCACGGTCGCCATTAAGGAATGGTCATGGCCGCAGAGCTAATTAGGAAGAAGCAAAACTTCACAAAGCATGCCTTCTTCAACACCAGAGCTGCTAACAAGATGACTTCTTCCATGGCCGCAATGCGAGATCTCCACTACCCATTCTTGGCCTAGCTGGAACCTACAAAGGATGCATCGAACATGGAGGTTATGGAAAACTAAGTCTTGGTGCATTTTCTCAAGATGAGGGACATTCCCGGGCTTCCTTCACTCCCTCGCCCAACCACCTTACCCTTCCTATTCATGAGGATGTGACTAGAATCGTAGTTGATGAGCAACCATTAAGCGAGGTGCTGGAGAGGAATGCGGCTCAAGCTTTGGAGCGGAAGGAACACAGTGAGATATTGCCTTGTCTGGCTGAAGAACAATGGGAGATAGGTAGGTTTCCCCCCCCCCCCCCCCCATGTAGGGTGCCCTTAATTTGTTATCTACTTGGACAGTTTGGTTTGTAACCTTAAACATTGGTCCGTGGATGTCCACGGTACCTCATGATTGTAAACACTTGTCATGCTATTTATAAGTCCGTGGTAGGCACGGCAATTTTGATGATTTGGAAACTTGTTTATATTCTTTTAGATATCATGTATCTGTGTCGCATGACATGTCACGTCTTACCCAGAATAAAACTAAGTCTATACTTTACTAGACGTGCGGCGTGCGTCTTTACCATGCAAAGCACTACGTGAGCGCGACATATGGAAACTTATCACAACGTCTCGTGCATAAGGTGTCTAGTAAGGATACATGATCCGCGTCACTGGGGTTGCATCCCTCTTATGTGAAAAGTTGAATTATTAGGTTCACTTAATCCTCTTACCCCACCTAGAGGCGCATTGTACATGTACGGTATTGAATGAATGCATATGAATAAGACATGGCACATTATAATAATAACAATTAAATCCATATGACTCTAACGGAATCTAAAGAAAAACAATTTGCACAAAACAAGTCGTGGAGCTAGCTAGGCACCACGGCATTTTATTAGAACGTTTACATTTTTTGTTTTAACAAGAATGGGAAGTCCTAAAAACAAAAAAAGGAACCTAGAAAAAACATAAGAAACAAAACAGAGGGAGCACATGGATCTTCATTAAAGCCAGATATAGCAAAGTATCCATACGGAAGCCGTAGCTTTCAAAGATAGCACCTTTTGAGATTGGAGATGTTCCATGTGCGTTCCAGATCGCGGCCATCCATGTCACGTAACTTGTACGCGCCCCATCCTAAGGCTTCCGTGACCTCATACGGTCCTTCCCACTTAGGACCCAGCTTTCCTGTATTCTCTGATCGACTTGCTTCGTTAGCACGATAGACATAATCTCCCGGTTGAAAAGAAACACCTTTAACCTTGGCATCATAATAAGCCTTCATTTTAGCCTTGGACTTGGCCTCATTGATAGCCGCTATCTCCCTTTTTTCCGCCAACAAATCCAGATTGATCCGTAGTTGCTCGTCGTTCGTGGCGACATTAACCTCCGCCGTGCGGATGGTAGGCATTCCTATTTCTGCTGGTATAACAGCTTTAGTGCCGTAGGCCAATGCGAATGGAGTGTCCCTGTTGGCTGTTTTGATCATAGTCCTATGCGCCCGTAGAACATGTGGTAGTTCGTCTACCCATTTGGCACTTCGTTCCTCCAAGCGTGCCTTGATGCCGTTTCCCAAGCTTCTATTTGCTCGTTCCACAAGACCATTTGTCTGCGGGTGCTTAACAGACGCGAAGCGCCGTTTGATATTTAATGCTGCGCACCAGTCCTTGAAAGGATTATCCGCGAACTGCTTCCCGTTGTCCGAGATGATTTCTCCTGGTAAGCCAAAACGGCACACGATGTTCTCCCAAACAAACTTTTTAACTTTTTTTGCCTGTGATGGATTTGACTGCCTTGGCCTCTATCCAACGTGTAAAGTAGTCTATTGCGACAATCAAGAACTTAACTCCCCTCGCAGCTACGGGAAACGGTCCTGCAATGTCAATCCCCTACTTATAGAATGGCCATGGGGATGTAATAGGTGTAAGCTCCTGCTGCGGATGTCTTGGTACTGGCCTGTGCACTTGGCAATCACTGCATTTGCGAATCATGTCGCGTGCATCCTTATGCATAGTAGGCCAATAATATCCTTTGCGTAGAGCTCGATCCACTACGGATCTGGGGCCCGCATGCATACCGCATAACCCTTCGTGTATCTCACTGATCACATAAGTAGCCTGGCGTGGCCCAACACACCGCAACCACGGCTGCAAGAAAGAGCGCTGGTAAAGAATACCTTCTCGAAGCTCGAAGTGCTGCGACTTCCTTCGAATGCGTTGTGCCGCTTTTTCCTCGTCCGAAAGGGTTTCATTAGTCAAATAGTTGACGATATGGGTCATCCATGTAGGTCCGTCCTCCTCAACTATAGCAGCGACCTCCCCTTCTGTTATGGACTTTTCCTTGAGTATTTCTACCAAGACTTGCTTGGATAAGTGGGCGAAACTTGTAGACGCGATCTTGCTAAGAGTGTCCGCCTTCTTATTTTCACCTCTCGGTACCTGCTTGATAGAAAACTTGCTGAAAGCCGCAACGAGTGATTTGACTTTTTCCAAGTATCGAACCATGTTATCCTCCTTAGCTACGTATCCTCCCATAATGTGGTTCGCGACAAGCCGTGAGTCCACGTAGGCCTCAAGATTGCGGACTCCCATTCTAGCGGCGATTTTTAAACCCGCAATCAACGCTTCATATTCTGCCTCATTGTTGGTGGATGTGAACTCAAAGCGAAGGGCGTACGTAAACTCCATTCCTTCCGGATTCGTAAGGATGAGACCAGCTCCCGATCCATCCGTACACGAAGATCCGTCCGTAAATAATATCCATGGTTCTGCTGGAGTTTCCTCCTACTGTACGATTGATCCCTCTTCATCCGGCTTCTCTATCAAGAAATCTGCCAAGATTTGGCCTTTAACAACCGTCCTTGGTCTATAAGATATGTTGTGTTCTCCCAGTAGAATGCTCCACTTTTGTAGCCTACCTGCCACATCTGGTCTAGAGATGACTTGTTTTATTGGTTGGTCAGTAATGACTACAATTGGGTGCGCCTAAAAGTATCAGCGCAACTGTTTTGTAGCAAACACTAATGCCAAAACCAATTTGTCCATAGAGGAGTAATTCAACTCCGGCCCTTGTAGTGTTCTACTTATGAAGTAGACCGGAGTTTGGACCGAGTCCCTATTCGTCATGAGTACCGCACTTATTGCTCCATGTGTGGCTGATAGATACATAATGAGCTCCTCCTTTGGCTGGGGAGCTACTAGCATGGGGAGAGATGCGAGGTGTTGCTTGAGTTGACCAAAGGCTTCCTCAGCTTCTTTTGTCCACCGAAAGTATCCCTTCTTAATGCACTTCTTGAGTGTTTTGAATAGGGGGAGTGACTTCTCTGCGGACTTTGATAAGAACCTGTTTAGCCAGGCCAGCTTCCCATTTAAGGACTGCACCTCTTTCCGTGTCTGAGGGGATGGTAGCTGTATTACTGCGTCCGTTTTTTCTGGGCAAGGCTTGATGCCATTTGGATCAATCATATATCCAAGGACATTCTTTTTGTTGCCCCAAACGTGCATTTCTTTGGATTTAGCTTCATATTAATCCTCCTCAATGTGTCGAATGTCTCTTGGACATCCCGGGGGAGTGCATCCTCCATATGACTTTTGATGACTAAGTCATCAACATAGACCTCCAAGTTGCGGCCTATCTTCGAGTCGAAGGCTTTGTCAACAAGCCGCTAGTATGTTGCCCCGGCGTTCTTCAACCCGAACGACATTTTTGTATAACAGTATACGCACTGACTAGTATGGAACGCCGTTTTCTCTGCGTCCTCTTCCGCCATCTGGATCTGGTGGTATCCTTTATATGCGTCTAAGAAGCACTTAAAGGGATATCCACATAGGGATTCCACCTTCCAGTCAATCTCCGGTAACGGGTAACAATCCTGTGGAGAGGCTTTGTTCAGATCCGTGAAATCTACGCACATGCGCCAGCTTCCGTCATGCTTTTTGACCATGACTGGGTTGGATAACCACTCGTGGTAGTATACCTCGCGCATGATACCTGCGTCCATTAGTTTCCGTACCTCATCCAACATCACTTGGCTGCATTCAGGTGCCTGACCGCGCTTCTTTTGCTTGACGGGTAGGTATCCCTGGCGGATCTAGAGCTTATGTTCTGCTATCGCGTGCGGTACGCCCGTCATATGCTTGGGCTCCCATGCGAATACATCTAAATTTGCCTTCAAGAGAGAGCACATGGCCCTCTTGCCGTTATCTGAGAGTGTTCCCCCTATGGACACCTCTTGTTTCGGGTAATCAGGATGGATTGCCACCTTCCAATTGGGAGGTGGCGATCCGTCCTTGGGGGAAACAGGTGGTACCGGTGTTGTCACGGCATGACACTCAGATGCTGGTATAATTGTGTTATAGATGGTGACAATTCCTCCTTCACAGGGAATTTGATCATCCCGTGTGCCGTGGAAGGTACCGCCCGTATGGCCAGGATACCTGGTCTGCCTATGATCCCATTGTATGGAGAGTGTGAGCGTATCACCATAAAGTTCATCCACGCCGTGGTGGAGTGCTCTTCATTCCCAATGGTTACAAGCAGACGCAGTTGCCCTATTGGCCATATGGTGTCTCCACTAAAACCAATGAGCTGCGCCGTGGCCGGTACTAATTGGCTTCTTATTTCTAGTCGTAACTATACAAAACAGTGTTCGTACAGTACTTCTGCTGATGACCCTCCATCCACATACATGCGACGAACATTGTGTGTTCCAATCTTATCTCAATAGTGAGAGGCGCATCAATCACATCGCTTGTTGTGATGGGAGGGAATGAGATTTCTCTGCCGCGTGAAAATTTTTGACTAATTTTCTGCCTCGTGCGGCGCTGTCTGGATTGGATCATATATATCGTTGAAGGTTTGTCCTTTTGGGGATCCTTCTTGTCATACTTCTTGTTGTCTTTTCCATCCTTCCAATCCTTGTCCAAATGCTTGAGTTTACCTGACTTGATCAGTGACTCAATGTACTTCTTGAGCTGGATACATTCCTCCGTACCATGGCGCTTGTCGTTATGGAATTCGCAGAAACGATTTCCTTGGCGACGGTCCAGCGGAGTCGTCATTGGGGGAGGTCTCGGGAAATTAGCCCCTTCTGTCAGCAAGATCTCCCGGTAGGACATCTTTAGAGGGGTAAACTTATCTTCCGGCCGTCCTCCCTTGTTTTAGCTCTTGTAATCTGAGCCCCTACCATTGTTCTGGTTGCTTTGACCGCCCGACTGTCTCCTGGACTGGTCGTTCGATCGGTAGCTGTTTCCTTTTGAAGGATAGGCCGCGACAACCGCGGTTTCTCCCTCTATGAAGTTTCTGACCCTTTCCATGAGGTCGTCATACCTCTCCGGACGCTTGTCATTGAGACGTCTGATTAATTCCCAGTCTGTTATGGCATGCATATAGTCGGAAATTTTCAGGAGTTCCGGCATTGTCTTTGTGCGTGTGCACTCGTCATTGAAGCGTTCAGTGAAGGCTTCCGTAGACTCCCCCGGCCGTTTCTTGACGGTTGCCAATGAGACTGGGTCCCTATTATTCTTCTTCCGCTGAGTATAATTATTCTTGAACGCAGTGCGTAATTCAGTGAAGCTATCAATGCTTCGCGGAGGAAGTCCTTCAAACCAGTCACGAGCATTGCCGATCAAGGTTGAATTGAACATTTGGCACCATATAGGCATGGGCCATCGCTCAATTTTCGCCTGTGTATCAAATATATTGAGGTGATCATCTGGATCACCAGTTCCATCATAAGTCTTGACACACGCCGGCATGAGACGTTTTGTGTCGTCGGAGTAATTCCGTATGCGAAGAGTAAAAGGATCTTCCCTAGGGTCTGCCCATGGACGGGTGAGACTAGGGTCACACCACGGTTGGGAAAGATCTTCTGCTTCCGTCTCTCGGTAATAGGGACCGCCATAGTACTCCTCATTGTCTGGTGGTGGTGGAGGAGTGCGCCTAGGTCAGCGACGCTTGGGCGGATGGTCATCCGAGTCCTCTCCTGATGGACCGGGAGAAGGAGGTGGTGCCCCATCTTTTGGGTGAGGGCCGCTCTTGTGAAAAGAGCCAGGAGCCTTCTTCCCGGTATTCATCCTATCCCACACACTTGTGCGGCGGTTGGTTCTGGTCAGTTCCAGATCTGGTCGTTCGGGTGAACCGTCGGACTTCTCTCCCTCTTCTCTGTACTGTATTAGTTCCTGCATGAGACGATCCCCTATGCGTTCGAACACATTCCTAGGTTGGGGAGTTTCCTCAATGAGGCTCCGCTCCTGAGGTCGTGTTCTTCTCTTCCTTTGAGTTTGAGAAGAGGTGCTTGGTTCGGCATTGCCAATTTTGAGTCTAGATTGGAGGTCCCTCCCTAGATTCAACCTTGATGCAATCCCTGGGACGATCCTATCAAAGTTCTACGTGAGAACTCGAGTGAGATCTTCCTCGCCGAGTGGTTCGACCTCTACTTCTTCCTCGGTCGATGGTCTGTGCAGCTCCTTGTTAGGTGGATTGGGCGCACTCCCTGGATCAGAATTATCCAAGGTCGAAGTAGGTGGTGGGGTCATGGAGAACGTGCTCGTCACCCCCATGGATTGAAGACCACTCTGGCTGTTTGGTCCGGCAGCTTGATGGCTAGGGGATCGATTGGGAATGAGTATCCCTTCCCCTTGGGCCATCCGATTTCCAAGATTTGTGTTCCTGGGATTTCCCTGCAGATGCCCCTTCGTCATTGAAGATTCAAGATGAGATTTTTGCTCTAGCTTAGTGTAATGGTCCCACGGATGGCGCCAACTTGTTGATACAAAAGTTGGGTGATCCTTGCTAGACCCGAATTAGGCTTAATTCGGGCTGGCTGGACTCTGGCTCCTGCACCAAGTGAATCGTATGGTTGGGATCCTGCACACTAAACAACATGCGTTAGGCTTACCGCGGGAATGTTTCCCACGATTAGACTCTGGCGTGAGAGTAATTAATCGGTTAGGGTTATGGGAATCGGATGAGAGTTTGAGAGTGTAGAATGTAATACCTTTGTGGAACCCTTAGAGGTTCCTTATATAGGCAGTGAAACCCTAATGGGCTGTCACTGATACTTCGGCCCCAAGGAAAGGATAATCACCAGATTTAGATTGATTGTTATGTTCTAATTATGGTGAGTGAATATCCTCCCCTTTGGGATAAATCCTAACCATAGTAGGAATATGATTTTGTCTAACCCTGCACCGGTCATGCCGGGCCGTGGACCGTACACGTGTGTGCGGTTACTGTTCATCCAAGCTCATGAGCTTAAATAACATTATTCCTACCCATTCGTAATGGGTCGAATACGGGTAGTACCGGTGGGCCGGCTTCATGACCCGGCTGGGTACTATACGTCATCACCAAACAAGGAGATAAGAGAAGTAAACACCTGTAGTTTATCACCATAACTTGTGATCTTCCAAAAGCTTGTACGAGGATCTTCTTCATATTTGATCACAGGGTTTCTAAGATTAAGAGGCATAACATCAGCAATATCCAAAGGGAAAATTTAAATCTAACAAATCAAAATCTGGAAAATTATCTTTACCGCCTTTTTTCTTAGCCTTGGCAATTGTGATGCCTTATTTATATTCATCTCTTCCTCCAGCTCCTCTTGTCTCTGAGCAGAGAGTGTAAGATGTGTATTATGCTCACAAATATTAACCTAAATGGTATATACAAATTATTCCAATTTTTCAAATGACAAACCTTGCAATTTCCTCCAGGTTCATATAACTTGATTACTCCTAAGCAACATCTTGTAAAACTCTCTCCTGGCTGTTCTAGGCTTCATCAAAACATTCTCAGCCTTGTTTTCTTCTATCACCTTTAAGTCCCTTTGGACTCTTAGTAAACCTTCCATTCAAATTCTCATATAAAGAGTAACATATGCATCTTTCATACCCATTTCTTCATATCTATGATACATACTTGCTATCTGAGGCATCTCATAATCAATCAACTATGCTAGTTGTCTCAACTTTTCTCTAGTTGCCACATCCTCTCCATACTCTTACTGCTCTGGCTCTTCTTCATAATCCACATCAGGATTAGAGCTATGAAAACTACCATCATCATCATCATTTCTTTCTTTTATACTCCCAGATTCATAAGTAAGTATCTAGGCTTCAATCAAACCTTTCTGTTGCCCTTTTAGTTCTTCCTCTTGCAATTATTGTGCCACCAAATGATCAAAGTTAACCTATGCACTTGCCTTGGGCACCTATTCTTCTACCAAGATTACATTACCGTTATTTGTTGGATGAATGGTAGGTAATGTAATTGGTACCTGTGTAGACACCTCCTTAATTGTCAATGGGGGTTAGGATACACGAAAAACCACAAGAGGTTTGTTAGCGGCTAGTAATGAAGTGTCGGCGGCTGGAAAAGGCTTGTCAGTGGTTGCACCTTTGACTTTGCCAGTACTCACTTGCTGCATCAACTCTATAAAGGAATGTCTTATCGGTGCCACCATGGAGGGATCAAACTCCCTATTCTCCTTCATTCCTGTAAGCGCATCAGCTACTTCCATTGTACCTATGGAGCCTTCCTTAGAGCTCTTATCACTCAAATTCAGTCTTTCCACCCCTTTGGAAGACTCCTCTCTAGCATGTATATCTGAGGATTGAACAAAATATGCCCTCCTTCATGTATTTTCATTCTCTAAAACTTCAATCCTCTCCCTCAACAAAGTGAGTTCAAGGCCTTGACTTGTGACAACTTGTATAAGCTCTGCATTTTTCTTTTGCAAGCTAATGCAGAGATTCGTCAATTCCAAAGGTGTCAATGGTTGCATACTGCCCTCACCCTCATTCGGGAAACTAATCCTCAATGAGGCTTCATTAGGCGTAGGGATGGTCTTACTTACAGTGGGCCTGATTTGACCTGCATCTAAGGTAGTGTCAATAGGCCCAGCCATCTCCACATCACTAACCACCCTTGTGGTAGTGGTCTTCTCTGCTACTTGGCTAGGACCACCAAGGGAAGACACCCAAGTGACCCATTGGCGTTTGGCAAACCTAAATTCTTGGTGGGAAGAGGATGAAGACGTGTTTGGGTCTGTTTGTTGGATGTTAAGGGCTACAATATTGGTATTAGGGGCTACAGTCTGTGTGTCAGAGGCTAGGGTTTGTGGTGCAGGGTAATCAATTTCCATATTCACATCATGTTGAGGGGAATATGGTTGGTCTTGTTTTTGTTGTTGGGCCACAACAACAGCTTGAATTATATCAAGCATAGGTTAGGGTAACGGTAACTCTCTATATGATGGGTTGTTGAGGGTTGTGAACAGTTTCTTTCATTGAATAGGGATCTCATAGAAATTAGAATGATCCGTATTGCATTTCAATTGGAGTTCCCAAACCACTTGTAAAAATCTAGGGTAAGCAAGAGTCATCTTGCTAACCTTGTTATTAAGCATGACTTCAAAAAACATATATGAAAATTTGTATATTTGCCTAGTTACGAAACAAAAAAGAACACTAGCAATTGAATGATTTATTTCATTAAAAGACGAACATTAAGGGATTAAACACTGAAGAGGGACATGCAACAAGAATTTCCAGGCTAAGGAAAATTGAGTTTTGTTAAATTTTAAGATACGCCCCTATAGAGGAAGCGCATATCCCAAGCCTGTCAACCCTTGATGTAGCTCATCAATGGGAAGAGAATCAATACCATCTAAATCGTTAAGATGTATGGCTTGATGAATTAAGGATTCTGTAACAATCTTATTTTTACCTTCAATAGAGCCTTCAATGGTAATCACACCATCAGTTGTTCTGGAAGTGGTAGTGTTCCAGAACTGTTTGATATGTGATATAGGAATGATGGGAGCATGAGTTAATGCATACCTTATGTTGGAGGCCAACAATAGGTCAATCATTTCATCATATTGTGGTTACCGATCATCTTTGTCTAAGAGCGCAATCGTGTTGTGCTGAGATTTAAATTCAAGAGTAACACTAGCAGGTTTGAATTTGAGCGCCATTGGTAATTTGGAAAAAGATTAAGATGAAAGAAATGTGTGGTTTTTTGTTATGGGACAAAAAGTATCAAATAAGCAAGTTGCACTGTTAAAACATAATGGGCCTAATATATAGTTGAAATTGTAGGGATACTATTGGTTGAAAAGAGGTAAGTAAATCAAAATTTTCAAAACGTACTCAAGTAAATCTTTGAAAAGAATATACTTATCTCTTAACAATTAAAGAAAATTCCTACTCTACTAAAATTATGACCCATAATATCTCAAAAATAACAACTGAGTGGGACCGAGTGTTTGTCATTGGTCAAAGCTTTGTCAGCACCAACAGCTATATTTGTCAACGTTTAAAAATGGCTTGTCAGGGTCTAAAATACATCTGTTAGCGGCTAAAAAGCCATTGTCATAGGCTAGAAAAATAAACACCTCAATGAAGAAATTAATCCTAAGAAAATTATATTTTCTTCATAGAGACTGAGTTTTGCAAGCACTGTCCAATCACACATACTTGTATAAACAAGATAGATATGAGTGCCCTCAAGTGTCCCTTGCTCACAAATTCCTTAAGAATGAAGTTAACTCGTATAAAATCTTTGTGACTCATAGGTAAGCCCAAAAATATATAGCCCAAGCCTCCCATCCGACCAATCCCAATTCTAGGTCAAAAAGTCTTGGCAGCATACATATATAGAAGAAAACACGCATGCTACAATGCCTCATGGTTTAAAAATAACAACAATCCTAAAAAGGAAGATTTTCATTATTTCTAACCTCCACTCACCAGTGGAAACAATCTAGAATTGTGATAATAGTATTCTAAGAGTACCCAAAAACCTAAACGTATCCTAATACCTCCCCTTAAAATAAGCATACAAAATTTTACATCTCAAATAACAAATTTTTGTTTCAAGATAGGAATGTAATCATTCCAACCATCCTAAATAAACCTTTGTTATGGCCTAGCAATCCATAAGCAACTATGTATCCATCCTTATGTTGCTTCATTTTCCTGCATAGTTAGATAAAAACCACAAAATATACTAACACAAATGTTGTCAGAGGCAACATTCTGCTTGTCAGTGGATAGAAGCACTTTGTCAGCGGCTAGAAAAATATAGTGGAAAAGACTAACTTTATAAGATTTAATAATATTACTCATTCTATACATACTTTTACAACAAATTAAACCAACATTTTTCAAGGATTTATCATTTGAATACTTGATACCAAGTACTAGAACCTCCCAACATCAAAAGATTTTGTTAAAAGGTCTGAAACATTAATTTCAAAATCTATTTTCTCTGGTTGAATTAAACCATTTTCAAAACAATCCCTAATAAAATGATCTCTAATTTCTATATTTTTAGTTTTGAATGATGTACAGGTTTCTAAGTTATACAAATAGTAATGTTATTATCTACATATATCTTGGTATTCATAAAATTGTACCCATAATACAACAACTAATTTTGAATCTAAAGCACTTAACCACAACATGCAGCATGAGCCACATATTCACCCTCAGTTGTAGAATTGGCCACTACAGTCTGTTTCTTGCATTGCCAAGATATCAATCTGCTTCCAAGGAACTGACATCCACTTGTGGTGACTTTCTATCTCCTCACCACCATAGTCACTGTTTGAATATCCAATCAACTCCAAGGTAGAATCCTTAGGGTACCATAATCCGAAAGAGGGATAGCACCTAAGATACCTAAAGATTCTCTTGATAGCATGAAGGTGACACTCCTTGGGAGTCACTTAATGACGTGCACATCAGCACATGCACATACTGCAATATGATGTCTGGCTTAGAGGCTGTGAGATACATCAATGGACCAATCGTTGACCTATAATGCCTAACATCAACATCTGTACCTTCTCCAAGCTTCCCCTAAGGGTTTTCTTTGTCCATGGGTGTGCTAGCCCATTTTTCATAAGGTGAAAACCCAAAAATTTTCAAGATCCCTACCACTTATTTGTCTTTTGAGATGAAAATTCCATTCTCCTTTTTTTGTACTTTAAGACCAAGGAGAAAGTTCATTTCTCCCATTGCACTCCTCTTGAACTGATCAGTCATCTTAGTGAACTCCTCACTCATCTTTGGATCAGAAGAACAAAAAATGATATCATCAACATAGACCTGTACAAGAAGAAAATCCTTTCCTTTATGCTTTGTGAATAATTTTTGATCTATGGTCCCCCTCTTGAATCCAATTTCCAAAAGGTAATTGATAATGTGCCATACCATGCTCTA
Organism: Glebionis coronaria; assembly: GCA_025667525.1. Taxonomy (NCBI): domain Eukaryota; kingdom Viridiplantae; phylum Streptophyta; class Magnoliopsida; order Asterales; family Asteraceae; genus Glebionis; species Glebionis coronaria. Next base: position 620,842,404 of record CM046877.1, read on the forward strand.
GGGGATTGATGAAAGTCATACATATCCTTTTTCACTGTGTAGACTTTATCTGGATGCTCTGACTCTTCAAAACCAGGAGGTTGCATCACATAAAGTTCTTCCTGAATGGTCCCATACAAGAAAGCACTTTTTACATCCATTTGATAAACTATGAAACCCATGCAAAATGCATAGGCAAGGAAAATCCTTATTGCTTCAATCCTAGCAACAACTGCAAAAACATTTTCATAATCAATCCTTCTCTTCTTGTGTGTAACCTTAAGAAACCTCTATTGCCTTGTTTCTAATCACAATACCTCTTTCATCTTTCTTATTCCTTAGAACCCAACGTGTTCCAATAGGCCTAACATGTTTGGGACAGTCTACAAGTTCCTAAACATCTTGAATAGCAAATTGATGAAGCTCATCCTGCATTGCTTCAACCCAACTATCATCTTTAAGAGCATCAAAAATCTTCTTGGGTTATGCTTTTGATAGAAAACAAGAAAACAAGTATTCTTGAATCCATTCTTTATCATCTTTCTTGTGAATATTAGCAATACAACTTCCATTCTTTTGTCTTATGGTTCGTATTGGAGTATGTAAAGAGCCAATGATTTGGGTGGGAGGATGATTCTTAGCCACAGATGAATTTAATCCTCCCCCAAATAAAGCATCATCATGAATAGTAGACTCCAAATTGCTAACATCGTGTTCCTCTTCTGTTTCATACCCATCTTCATTATTGGTAATATTGTTAGTAGCTGGATTGAAGCCACTGGCACCACCTTTGGGTATAAATTCACTCACAACTTCTAGAATGGATTCGTCAAAGGATAGAAAAGAATTGTTAGCGGCTACATTCGTGACGCTGACATCTCCATTAGAGGCTAGAACTGGCTTGTTAGGGGCTATAAGTCCACTGCCATTGTCATCTTTTTACTCTTCTTGATCTTTTCTCTCCTCTTTTTCTCAGCAGCAGATGCTTCAACAAATTCTTTACTCCAAATAGGTACATCCAAGACATTGAAGGAGAAGATTTGCTCTTCTACTTGTGATCCAGTCACCTCTATGGATTTTTATACCTTCATGATTAGTATTTGTGGCTTCCAAATTTGCATGATTAGTCACATGCAAATAATTCATATATCTAGACAATGGTTCCAAATCAAACAACCAATCTGGTCTAGATTAGGATCACTAGGTGTATTCTCCAAGAAGTCTACATGTACATTTTTTGTGATAATCTTAACCTTCTTGTTATAAACCCTATATCCATTGTTGTTCATAGAATAACCCACAAAGTATCCCTCGTCACCTTTTGAATTAAACTTTCCTAGTTTGTCGCTAGTATTTAGAATAAGTACATGACATTCAAAGGGTCTAAAGAAGTCTATCAAAGGCTTCCTATTCCAAAATAGCTCATAAAGGGTTTTATTATGAGATTTTTTTACTAAGGCTCTATTCTGAACATATCAAGCTGTACTTACAGCCTCAGCCCAAAAAGCAATGGGTAAATTAGCATCTGCTAACATGGTTCTAGCTGCTTTACTGAGTGTTCTACTCCTTCTCTCAACTACACCATTTTGTTGTGGAGTTCTATTTGTCCTAAACTCCCTAGTAATTCCTTTCTTAACACAAAAGGCATCTAAGGTATGGTTTCTAAACTCACCACGATTATCACTTCTAAAGATGTCTACTTCAATTCATAGCCTTTTTTCTTTTCTAATTGAGTGATGAAATTAATCAATGTATCAGCAGTATCACTCATCTTACTTAAAAAGAAAGCCCATGTAAACCTAGAATGATCATCAGTAATAACAAAACAATAAGATTTATGATTAATACTATCCACTGATGTAGGTCCAAATAAGTTCATGTGAAGCAAATGTAAGTGTTTAGAACTAGTCTGAACATTCTTAGACTTGAAAGAAGCCTTATGTTGCTTGCCTTGAAGGCATGCAACACAATTATGATCATTTTCAAATGCCTTTGAGGGTAATCCTCTTACAAGATGTTGTTTAACAAGCCTATTCATGTTCTTAAAGTTTAAGTGCCCTAACATTCTGTTCCATTAATTACTCTCATCTACTGAAGCCTTAGCATAAAGACATGTTAATTTATCATTCATTTTTATGCCATTAGGATTGACATTATACATGTCCTTCAGTCTAGGTGTTCTATACTCAATGAACTCTTCAGAAGGCATCTTAAATTCTTTACTTAACACAAAACATTCAGTGTTAGTAAAAAGAACTTTATTCTTGTTGTCACAAACTTGTGACTCACTAAACAAGTTATAACCATGTTCTTTTACTAGAAAAACTTCCTCAAACTTCAGATTGTTGGTGATGATTATGCCCTTTCTTGAGATTATTCCTTTTCTTCCACCAAAGTACATAGTACCACCATTGCTAATAGGAGTAAAGTTTAATAAGTAATCCTCCTTCCCAGTCATGTGCCTTGAGCATCCACTGTTCCAATATCCAAAGTCATTGACCTGTTTTTGGACACCCTACACATAAAGAAAATAGATTAGTTCTTTTGGGTACCCAAGCCTTGGCAGACTTGGATCCATCTAGTTGTTCAACAAGAGTGGACTTATTTCTTGTCACAAGTCCCTGTTCATCCCTTTATGCTTTAAACATCCAATTTGCTCCAATAGCCTTCTCAAGATATCTAAATCTATTGCAGATCATTAAAACAACATTAAAATTTTAGTTTTGCTCTTGTTTAGGTTTCCAAGTTAAGTGAGATTATGCCTTAGAATCTTTCCCCTTAGTTCTCAAATATCTATTGGCATATGGTCTAACATAACGTCTGACAACAACTAGTTTTGGCATAGACATACCAAATCTAGGGTTGTCAGCGGTTGACCTTACTTTGTCAGCAGCTGTAATGTTCATGTCAACGGGTAGAAATGCCTTGTCAGAGGCTAGATTTGGGTTTGCTACAGGAACCCACTGTCTGTTAGACCAAGTTTAAGTCTTGTGAAAGGGTCGTTGGCCTTGAACATTAGCTTCTTTTCAAAAGTAAGGAGTGGGTCTAGCAGCTTGAGTTCTTGTTTGGGCAATGGGTTGATGGACAAATGTGGGTTCACTTATCTCAGCGGATACATTCTATCCACTATAAACATTATAAGATAAATAAGTGAAACTTCCACAAGTAAAGCAAGCCTTTTTAGACATAAATCTAGGTCTAAATTGATTATATCCCTTCCCATTAACACTCCTTTGGCTTTGAGGTGATCTAGGTTTCCTGTACATCTGTGCTTATTTAACACTAGTCTTACTTTTAGAAGGTGAGCCAAGGTTAACAGCTTTACCATCTACAGGGTTAGTCATAATTATAGGTTTAAGTTCATCAGACTCTTCACTTAACAATCATCCTTTTATAAAGAGGAAGGGATTAGCAGACTTCCATTGTTACATTTCCTCTCATACTCCTCAATAGAGCTAACAACACGTGGTGGAGGAGTAAAGACCATATCTTGGAATTCTGGTATACTAGTTCCAGATAGATCTTTTCTCCTAGAAACTCCATTGAAGTCACCCGGAGGGGGTGGCATAGCAGCAAACTCCTTTGCTTGCATACCAATCCCAGACATATCCTTGGGATTGCTTTGCTCACTCACACACTTATCCAATATCTCACTTCCCTTTTCAAATTTATCAATTTTAAAGCCCATATTTTCCTTAGACTTAATGACCTCGGCTAGTTTAATTTTCAGTTTAGTTTTAGATTATATTAAACTAGCTTTGAATTCATTACTAAGTCTTAGGCATCTTTGTAGGACTTTAATTTTATCCTTTAGGTCAAGTTTCATCTTCTTATACTCACTAACTATCCCATTAGATTGTGCAAGGCCTCTTTTATAGTTTCTTGAGGTGGCATCAATATCTAAAAGTTTTTATTTAAGGTTTTAACCTCAGCATTAAGCCGTTTAGTGTTTTGCCTACACCCTTTACTACAAAAAGCATCATTGTATACCTCATTATTAGATGAAAAAGATGATGAAGATGTGGCCATGAGGGAAAATTGGACTTGCTCCTCTTCCTAAGCTACCAAAGCTTGATTCTGCTTAACTTCATCTCCTATGAAGCTCTAATCCCATCCAATTCCATCAATGCTCTGCATAGCTACCATAGCCTTCAAAACAGCATCTTCTATCTTGATGGTTCGACTTGTATCTTTTCCTCCATCATTCTTGAGTGGATATCCGCATTCCCTCTTGAAGTGACCCATTATATGGCAGTTGAAACATTCAACTTTGGATTTATCAAAACTTACTGACTCTCCTTTATTGAATGTAAGTTTCTTGCCAAATTTCTTGTAGAATCTCTTGACTCTTATGCTACTAAGTGCCGTATTCCACTTGATGTCCATCTCCTCAAGATTGTCATCACTTATCTGCTTAAGATCCTCATACATGACTTGAGAACCATTGGGCAAAGCATCAATGTATGCACACACAGTAGCCAAGTCGATTCCATCAGGTTTGACACTAGAAGATGCCAAGAAAGATATGTTAGTGGCTGTAGAGCTTAATCCACTGACAAAAGTTCCAGTGTCAGAGGCTGGTAGCCACTATTGGAAACAAATGCCATGTTTCCAAAGGTTGAAGCAGGTGCACTGCCATGTCTCAACAATACTTCAGGTTCCATGATCTTCAATTGATTATAGATGTTATCAAGAGTTGTGTTCTTGTGACACTTGGTTGCAAGAATTAAATTAGCTTTTACAAGCCAAGCTTCACCAAGAGCTCCAAGAAAAGCAGAGATGACATCTTCATCTTGAAACTCCTACCCCATTAATGCACATTTTCTAGTGATGTCTTGAAGACGACTACTAACTTCACTCAACTTTTCATTGGGAATAACTTTGAAATCTATAAAGTCTCTTACGAGCTTCTTTTTCCTTTCCTTGAGAGTGTCTTCATTACCACCAAAAGTGGCTTGACTGGCCTGACAAATCTCTTTAGCAGATTCATACTTTCTGAACTCAAATTGCTCCTTTGGTCCAAGAGCCAATTGAAGACAACTAAGTGCCTTCATGTCATTCCTTCTAGCAGCAATTTCATCAGCAGATGTGGCTTTTCCATCTTAATCACTAGAACACTTACCCTCCTTTTCACCTTCTTTAAGTCGTTGTGCTTGTGCTTCAACAATCTTTTGTTCTTTATTATATGATTTTTCAAATTCAGTGATCTCCCAGAGGATATAGTTGTCAACTTGAAGATATTGCCTAAAACTGAATTCCCGTAATTCAAAGTTGTCGGGGTCAAGGATAGGGATTTTGATGTTGTTAGTGGGGTGAGTGATGTTTGTTGTGTTATCATATGTGTTTGACATGATGACAGTTGTGTTTTGGGTTTTGTGTGATTTAGGGTTTTGTTCCTTTGATCAAATTTCCTCAACAAGCTCTGATACCACTTGTTGATCCCAAACTTAGATCGATTTGCTTTGTATTATCTAGATTAGTTTAAGTATAATACATAGAGAAAATTTGTGTATTCGACAATCTAAGTACTATGCGAAATATAATACTTAGAATAAAGAACAATACTAACAAAGCACGTATACCAAACTCTCAATCGATTAATAACCAAAACAGTGAACAATGTATTGAAAGCGTGTTGGAAATTCACTTTATGTGACGACATTTAAGAATTCCCATTAGTTATCATAGTCACACACGCATAGACTAGACTAGGAAACGTTGTATAGTTTAAGTGTGGTGTGTGACTATATATACCCCTCCAAGGCTTCCAAGGAGGGGTGTTGCTTGTGTTTTCATTTGAGTTAAATACATTTTTCTTTCTTTTCACACACAACCCTCTATCTCTCTCTCAACCATGGCTGCCACCACCTTCCACCACCCACCTAGGCCACCGGATCATATATAGCAAACCCACAATTGGTATCAGAGCTATGGTTGCATCTTAGGATTTACGTGTTTTTATCTATTGATTTGGTGTTCAAAAAGTGACAAATTTTATCTATTGATTTGATCTTATCATTATGTTATTGTCTCAAATTTTTGTCTTTCACTTTCTTTTATTATTAATCTTTTATCAAGTTTCTTGTCTCGATTTGGGTGTTGTTTTTCATGTCACAAACAAAAAAAAATATCAGTTTTTATTTTTAACATCTTAAAAGTATCAGTTTTTATCAAAAGTATCAGTTTTTTTATTCTAATGTTTTTGTTTTTTTAGCATTTTTTTAACTCAATCTGTCAATCTGTTTTCAAAATTTACCGGTCGGAAAAGGGTTTTAAATATTTCCGATACTTATTCCGACTGTGACATATTCCAACGGTTTCAATTTTTGCTTATTCTGATAAGTTTTCAGATACCACTTTCCGACGGTTTCACTTTGGGACAACCCAAAACAGAGGTCATTGCTTAATCTTATTTTACGATTATTTTTGAACTTTTTAGATGTGTTTGAATGATATTTATTTTTGGAGGTTTAAGTTTAAACCGATGTTGGAAGGTCTATATTTTAATATTTAATAAGTATAAGGAGTATTAGCAAGCGTGATGTCGATGGATGCCAAATATTTTAGCTAACTATTTTCATTTTGAGCCACAACTATTGCAAAATTACAACTAAGGTCCCTCAAACACTATATATAAGCTTAAATTAAACACACACAACTCATAATCTCCACTCAAAATTTTTCTTCTCTATCTTTTCTTCTCTCTTGTTGCCGTGACTTCAACCAAACCCCAAACCCATACAATTTTCAATTTTAACTCAATTTTGATCATGATTTGAGTAAAACTAAAACAAGTCCCTATCTTAGAATTGATCAAGGATCATTTTGATGTAAGAAAATCATACATGCAAGCATTCTTATTTTTTCATGTTGGTAGGTGAAAGCCATGATCATGCATGGTGTTCTTGGCATGATCAATGGTGATTCTTGCAAGAATTTTGTAAAAACTTCATTTTGATTCAAAGGTTTTGATTTTGATAATGATTTTAATGTTATGGTTGATTTATGTTGATGTTAGGGTAATGGGATGATCATTTTCATGGTTGGTTTTGATAAAAAATGTGATTTTATACAAGTTTTTAATGGTCATTTTGTAACAGTAAGTAAACTATAAAATCCGAATTTTTATGTTTTGAAAATGGCTTAACTTATAGCCTAGGGTTGTAGATAATTCGATTAGCTTCGATTTGATATAAAGTAGAGCTTCTAGCTCCAAACGAGCGCGAAGTTATGATGTTTTGATTATTCGTGTACCGGAAGACGAGTATCGGCACTACATATAATTGTTGTCGATATTTGGATCGAATCTCGGTGACTACAAATTGAAGCTTTGAAATGTGTAACCTATAATGAAGTGTAAACCTTAGAGTTTGAGTTTACTTTAAAACCCGAATGTCGGTTTTGTAAACGGAGTCGTTTAAAGAAGTTAAAACGGTTGTATGAAAAATTAACGTAAATCTGTCCGGATTTTGTAGTTTGAAGATGAGTCGGGTAAAGGACTTTAAAAGTAATTTCATTTATTAAATTAGGAGGACTTTCTATATATAGTAAGTTAGTTTATCGAGTCGTTTCATAAACGTTTGACAAGTTTAAAAGGGGTAAATAAGCTAGTACATGTAGTATGTGCCGGCGGACTTTGTTAAAAGTGTAAAATGGTAAAGTAAATGTGTAATAGAGTATAATGAAGTTATTTATATCGTTTTCTCTTGATTTTATCGTGATTTTATGAGTTTGAGTTTGATGTTGTTATGTATGATTTATTTCTCGAGTCATTATTAATGAACGCTCCTTATTTGATAGGTAGCGGTTCTCGTGTTTGAAAGGCATCCATTATCATCGACGATCATCTCGCTAGATCTCTTATACTAAGGTGAGTTTGTAGCCTCGCTTTTCATGCTAGCTACTAAATGTTTTATACCCGCGAGGGGGATACATGCTATTTGAAAATAAATGAACACAAGTCATGAGTAATTGTTGGACCCGAATGTTGCCTAAGTTGATTACATTGTATTGAGTACCTTGTTGCTAAAGACCCTAAATTCATGAGCCGTTAACTATCTTCTGACTTGATGTTGTGAGTCGGGAATAGCCGCTTATTTTAATGATAGTACTATTGGGTTGACCACCGTATCTGAGACCAGGGCATTATGTTGAGTAACCTCTGGGAAGGATAACTTACGGGAATAAGAATGTGGTATTCTAGCAACTGATACCCTAGAGGGGAAATGATTTTATTCTAGTCATGCCGGCATTTGGCGTGGGTGACTATTTGGTTAAGGGGTCGATGTCATGAGCTTAAATACAATGTTTATTATTATTGCTTTGAATATAGATTGTGTGTACGACAATTCTATAAATGATTATGATTGATTTTCTTCTTGTGTTCAAATGTGATTTGATAAACCGATAGACTCGCTCAACATTATTTTTGACTCGTTTTAGCATGTATTTCAGGTAATAGGAAGTGATGGAGCATAGAGCTTTGCTGTGGAGGTTGTGGCTTGGCTTTTGAAAGAATGTTGGTCTAAAATCTATTTCTATCCTTTACTGCTGAACAATTTACTTTAGGTTGATGTACTGTACTAAACATGTTGGTTGTTGGTCGAGATCCATGGGGACTAAACGCTTTATTCTGGTGTCGTTTTAGTATAATTTGGGACGAAATTTTTGTTTTAGACCTATTATGAAAATCTTAATTATATTTTATGGGTAAACTTCTCTCTTTTGAGTCGTTCAATATACCTTGTGTGATGATGCTTGTGTCTAGCACCCAATTGTGTATTTCCGCTGCGTAATGTAATTTGGGGGTGTTAGAGATTGGTAATCAAAGCTACAAGTTATAGAGAACTGGGTTAATTTTTAAAATTGTCCTAAACTATAACTTTGGTGTCGAAAGTGTTTACTCTTCAAAAGCACACAACTCCTCTGCAACGCTTCGGTATGATCACTTTTAGTTTTGTTTTGCATTATAGATGTATCCCTCATAACTGAAATGATTTCCCGAGTATTTATTAAGTAAATACTATGATATTTTATTAGAATTACTGAAAGTACGTTGAGTGCTTGTCAGTATCATATATTTTTTTGCGAGCATTGCATAAACATCATTTGCATTGTGTTGCATAGCATGGATTATGTATGACATTTGCATAAGCATTGCATACTAATTATTATTTTATTAACAATGACCTTAAGTATCCTTGAAGCCCTATAATTGTAGAAAATGACTGGTTTACCTCGTGAGGATGGATGGATTGATATGACTAATGTATTGGATGGTGAGGAAGTGGATAACTTTGGTGCTAGTGACGATGAGGAGTCTTTTGAGTATTTAGATGATGGGATTCCACTTACTGTAGTTGGTCAGACAGAGCCTGATTTGATACAAGGTAGTTATATTCCAAGGGTTAATGTTGTGCCACAGACTGTTCCATATTTTCAGCGACCTATTGTTCGTTCTTCGACGCCTACTTGTGATGCCTATATTAGCAGTTTGCCTGGGATTGCATTTGCTATGGGTGAATGTTCCTGTTGAGTCGAGTAGTGCTGCTAGTGCTCGATCTATTCATGATGGCATATCTAAGGTTTATTGTCCAGGTCCTAGGTCTTATGATGATATTTTCTGGTTTCTTAAGAAGTTTGATAGGTCTTTGTTTGAAAGGTATTTGGTTGAAACCCGTGTGATTAGGAGGTTTGAGTAGAATGAGAAAAATTTTGACAGATTTGTTAGTGGTGTGAGGAGATCAGAGTTTGTTAGGGCAAGGGAAATGGATGAAGTTATTAGGTTAAGATCTATGGTGTTGAATTTGAGTGGGCAAGTTGAAAGGTTACGTAAGGAGCAAGAAAGGAATGCAAGGTTGAGTGCGTGGGGTTTGCCTATGAGATCTTTTCCTCGTCGAGGTGTAGTGATTCATGATGTGCCGAATCAGGTTGAAGCCCAAGTGAAGGAGGTAATGGTGAAGCCAAGTGAAGGAGGTAGTCGAAAGGGGAAGGAAAAAGTGGAGGAAGATTCTGAGGATGATGATAGCAGCAGTGATGATGAGCTGATGTACAAGAAGCTACGGGGATCTGATGTTTAGTTCTTTTATGTTGTTTTTATTTGCCTTGTTGTAATAGAACTTATGTAGACTCGTACTGTAGTTTATGATGAAACTTAATGACTTTTAAGTTTGTCGTGATGAAGGGTTGTAGTGACATTAATTGTCACAATTTTGTGGAAATTTTGCAACGCAATCCAAATTACCTTCATGACTTATGATTTGTCTTATTAGTTCTTTTGTGAATTGGTTAATGATTCATTGTGAATTGGGTTGTTGGTGCATGTAGTATCCATGTTACATCTTGATAGAGAAATCCTTCTTCTTATCTTGATATGAATACTTACTTGTTCTTTTTCTTTTATGGTTACACAGGAAGGAGTTGGGAGGCATTTTTTTGACTTTACTAAATTATTGTTTGGTTAGTTTCCTAAAAACATGCCGCCTAAATTGACGACTGCTACTGTTAATACCATGATTGCGCAAGCTATCACCAGAGCACTGGAAGCTGAACGTGCTGCAAGGAACCAAGAAGCTGAGAATAGGAATGCTACTGGTCAGGTTGGAGGGAATGTTGGAAATCCGGTTGCAGGTAATGCTGATGAACAAGCGGGAGGAAATGTTGCGGGACAAGTTGGAGGTAATGATGCTGTTAAACAGGTCCAGAAGGAATGTTCTTATGCTAGTTTCAGGAAATGTGGACCTACCCAATTTCGTGGTACTTGTGGTGCTTTGGAATTAAGGAGGTGGATTGAGAAGATTGAAAGTACTTTTGAAATCAGTGGATGTTCAGAAGCTAGTAAGGTGAAATTTGTTGCAGCTACTTTTCAGGATGATGCATTAAGTTGGTGGAATAGTCAGGTAGCTACTGTAGGATTGGTTGAAGCTAATGCTAGAACATGGACTGTGACCAAGGGACTGTTAACTGCTAAGTTTTGTCCTAAGGAAGAGTTAGGTCAGTTGGAAGATGAATTGATGCATTTGGTGCTGAGTAACAATGATATTGTAGCTTATACAAGGAGATTTTCTGATTTATGTTTGTTGTGTCCTGATGCTTTTGCTGATGAACGTAAGAAGATGAAGCAGTATATCAGAGGTTTATCTAGTAATATCAAGGGAGAAACTACTTCGTCGAAACCCAAGTCATTTGATGAAGCTGTTCAAATGGCTCATGCTTTAATGGATGTGACGCTGTAGGATCGAAAGGATAGTATTGCTGAAGGGAATAAGAGAAAGTGGAAGGCTGCACACTCAAACCAAGGGCAGAATCGAGGTGGTTATCGTAATAACAATAACCAAGGACCGAATAGGAATCAGCAATATAATTTGAGAAAGAATGATGGTGTTCGTGCTGCCATAGGAAATCAAGGTAACAAGGTGAATCCGAAGTGTGGTCGATGTAATCTGTATCATGTTGGGAATTGTCCACCTGCTTGCAACAAGTGTGGGAAGGCCGAACATAAGATGTCAGATTGTAGAAACAAAGGTGTGGCCAGTGGAGCCAATGCTGTTAAGGTAGTTAACTGTTCTGGATGTGGAGGCCGTGGACATAAGCAAGGGAACTGTCCGAGGGTTGGCATACGACAGGGAGGCAATGTTGCTGCTATTACTGCTCGGATTGCTGGTCCAGCCTATGTCGTGGGAGATGCTGACAAACCTCAAGAGCCGAATGTGGTGACTGGTACGTTCTTACTTGATGCTTGTTTTGCTAGTGTGTTATTTGATTCTGGATCCGATAGAAGTTTCGTAGATGTTAGATTCAGTCAGCTATTGGATAGAGAACCAGTGAGATTGACAACTAGTTATAAGGTGGAGTTGGCTGATGGTAAGGTTGTAAGCACTGGTTCTATACTGAAAGGTTGTTCCTTGAAGTTAGGTAATTATGTGTTTAGTATTGATTTGATGCCTATAGAATTAGGATCTTTTGACGTGATTATTAGAATGGACTAGTTAGTTGGTAATGGTGCAGTAATTGTTTGTGGAGAAATATTAGTTTAGATACCGCTAAGGAATAGGTTATTGACTGTGAAAGGTGATGAATGTACTTCTCGTTTGAGAGTAGTTTCTTGTTTGAAGATGATGAGGTATATAGAAGCAGGTTGTGATGTCTTTCTTGCACAGATAAGTAATGATGGTGTGAATGAAAGGAAATTGGAGGATGTGCCTGTGATTAGAGAGTATCCTGAGGTTTTCCCAGAAGATTTGCCAGGATTACTGCCACATCATGAAGTGGAGTTTCGTATTTATTTAGTGTCGGGAGCTGCGTCTGTTGCTCGTGCACCGTATCGTTTAGCTCCATCTGAGATGAAAGAATTATCTGATCAATTGAAGGAATTGATGGATAAGGGATTTATTAGACCGAGTTTGTCGCCATGGGGTACTCCTGTTTTGTTTGTTATGAAGAAAGATGGTTCTTTTAGAATGTGTATTGATTATATAGAGCTTAACAAATTGACTGTCAAGAATCGGTATCCATTGTCGAGGATTGATGATTTGTTTGATCAGTTGTAAGGCTCAAGTGTATACTCAAAGATCGATTTAAGGTCTGGGTATCATCAACTGAGAGTTAGGGAAGAAGTTATTCCTATAACAGCTTTCCGTACTCGATATGGACATTTTGAATTTCAAGTGATGCCTTTTGGGTTAACGAATGCGCCTGCTGTATTCATGGATTTGATGAATCGTGTATGCAAGCCGTATTTGGATGAGTTTGTTATCGTATTCATTGATGATATTCTCATTTACTCCAAGAGTGAAGAGGAACTTGAGAAGCATTTGAGAACAATTTTGGAATTGTTGAAGAAAGAGAAGCTGTATGCAAAATTCTCTAAGTGTGAATTTTGGTTGAAATCAGTGCAATTTCTAGGGCACGTGAGTGATAGTGAAGGTGTTCGTGTGGATCCTGCTAAGATTGAGGCAATTAAGGATTGGTTAGTGTCGACGACGCCGACTGAAGTTCGCCAATTTCTTGGTTTAGCTGGGTATTATAGAAGGTTTATCGAGAAGTTTTCACTAATTACTAAGCCGTTGACTAAGCTTACGGAAAAGAATCGAGTGTTTGAATGGGGATTGGAAGAGGAATCTGCATTTAGTATGTCGAAGGATAAGTTGTGTTCTACGCCGATATTGTCTTTGTCAGAAGGATCTGAGGACTTTGTAGTGTACTGTGACGCATCTCATAAAGGATTTAGAGCTGTGTTGATGCAAAGGGAGAAAGTAATAGCATATGCATCGAGACAAATGAGGAAGCATGAAGAGAATTACACTACGCATGATTTAGAACTTGGGGCTGTGATTTTTGCATTAAAGCTGTGGAGACACTACTTGTATGGAACCAAGTGTGTGGTTTTCACTGATCATAAGAGTTTGCAGTATATTTTGGATCAAAAGGAATTGAATACGAGGCAAAGGAGATGGGTTGAGTTGCTGAGTGATTATGACTACGAGATTCGTTACCATCCTGGTAAAGCGAATGTGGTAGCTGATGCACTTAGTAGAAAGGAAAGAGATAAGTCTATAAGAGTTAGAGCTTTGACAATGATGGAAAGTGTTGATTTGACAGAAGCGATATTGAAAGCCCAAGCTAATGGTTTGAAGGAAGAGAATGCTAAGGCAGAAAATTTGGGTAGAATGTTGAAACCATTGTTTGAAGTAAGGTCAAGTGGATTGAGGTATTTTGAGAATAGGATTTGGTTACCATTGTGTCCATCTGAGAAAGATTCTTTAGGAGTGCGAGATTTAGTGATGAATGAATCTCATAAGTCGAAGTATTCAATACATCCTGGATCGGACAAGATGTATCAAGATCTTAAGAAAGTTTATTGGTGGCCGAATATAAAGGCAGATATAGCACAGTATGTTAATAAGTGTTTAACTTGTGCGAAGGTGAAGGCTGAACATAAGAAACCGTCTGGATTATTAGTGCAACCTGAGATTCCTGAGTGGAAATGGGAGAAGATTACAATGGATTTTATGACAGGTTTGCCAAGGACTGCAGATGGTTATGATATGATATGGGTGATTGTAGATAGGTTGACTAAGTCTGCTCACTTTTTGCCAATGAAGAAGACAGATAGTATGGAGAGGTTAACAACAGTGTATGTGAAGGAGATTGTTTGTCGACATGGTGTGCCTTTATCGATAATTTGTGATCGTGATAGTAGGTTTACTTCAGAATTTTGGAAGTCTTTGCAGAAAGCGATGGGAACGGAGTTATGTTTAAGTACAGCATATCATCCGGAAACTGATGGACAAAGTGAGAGAACGATTCAAACATTAGAGGATATGCTTCGTGCATGTGTGATTGACTTTGGAAATGGTTGGGATAAGCATTTGCCATTGGTTGAATTTTCGTACAATAACAGTTATCATGCTAGTATTAAAGCCGCTCCATTTGAAGCTTTGTATGGACGTAAGTGTAGATCACCAGTGTGTTGGAGTGAAGTAGGTGAAAGTCAATTGACTGGGCCTGAAATGATATTTGAGACGACTGAAAAGATTGTGCAAATTAAGAAACGTTTGTTATCTGCTAGAAGTAGACAAAAGAGTTATGCTGATAACAGAAGGAAACCGTTGGAGTTTGAAGTAGGAGACATGGTTATGCTGAAGGTATCTCCATGGAAAGGAGTAATTCGTTTTAGAAAGAGAGGAAAGTTGAGCCCGAGGTATATTGGACAATTTAAGATTATCCAAAGGATTGGATTGGTGGCTTATAAGTTAGAGTTGCCTGATGAGCTTAAGGCTATTCATAATACTTTTCATGTGTCTAATTTTAAGAAGTGTTTAGCTGAAAGGGATGTAGTGATTCCATTGGAGGAACTTCAACTTGATGATAAGTTGCATTTTATAGAGGAACCTGTAGAGATTATGGATAGGGAAGTTAAGAAGTTTAAGCATAGTAGGATTCCGATTGTGAAAGTGAGATGGAACTCTAGACGTGGGCCAGAGTTTACCTGGGAACGTGAGGATTTCTTTAAGGACAAGTATCCTCATTTGTTTAGAAAGGATTAAGCGCCATGGACGTCGCTTCTTTTAAGAAGGGGGGAATGTGACAACCCAAAACCGAGGTCATTGCTTAATCTTATTTTACGATTATTTTTGAAATTTTTAGATGAGTTTGAATGATATTTATTTTTGGAGGTTTAAGTTTAAACCGATGTTGGAAGTTTTATATTTTAATATTTAATAAGTATAAGGAGTATTAGCAAGCGTGATGTCGATGGATGCCAAATATTTTACGTCTTATTGTCGGTTGTTCGATTTTTGTCATTTTTGATGTTTTATTTTAAATGACGTGTTAAGTCGAGTCGGGAGTCGATATTATTATATTTGAGGTACGTTTTAAATTTTTAAAAGTATCTTTATGAAACCCGAGCCCCGTAAATATTTTCAAAATTGACTGATAGTTATTTCCCGCTTTTTAGCTAACTATTTTCATTTTGAGCCACAACTATTGCAAAATTACAACCAAGGTCCCTCAAGCACTATATATAAGCTTAAATTAAACACACACAACTCATAATCTCCACTCAAAATTTTTCTTCTCTCTCTTTTCTTCTCTCTTATTGCCGTTACTTCACCCAAACCCCAAACCCATACAATTTCCAATTTTAACTCAATTTTGATCATGATTTGAGTAAAACTAAAACAAGTCCCTATCTTAGAATTGATCAAGGATCATTTTGGTGTAAGAAAATCATACATGCAAGCATTTTTATTTTTTCATGTTGGAAGGTGAAAGCCATGATCATGCATGGCGTTTTTGGCATGATCAATGGTGATTCTTGCAAGAATTTTGTTAAAAACTTCATTTTGATTCAAAGGTTTTGATTTTGATAATGATTTGAATGTTATGGTTGATGTATGTTGATGTTAGGGTAATGGGATGATCATTTTCATGGTTGGTTTTGATCAAAAATGTAATTTTATACAAGTTTTTAATGGTCATTTTGTATCAGTAAGTAAACTGTAAAATCTGAATTTTTATGTTTTGAAAATGGCTTAACTTATAGCCTAGTGTTGTAGATAATTCTATTAGCTTCGATTTGATATAAAGTAGAGCTTCTAGCTCCAAATGAGCGCGAAGTTATGATGTTTGGATTATTCGTGTACGGGGAGACGAGTATCGGCACTACATATAGTTGTTGTCGATATTTGGATCGAATCTCGGAGACTATAAATTGAAGTTTTAAAATGTGTAACCTACTGATAATGAAGTGTAAACCTTATAGGTTGAGTTTACTTGAAACCCGGGTGTCGTTTTTGTATACGGAGTCGTGTAAAGAAGTTAAAACGGTTGTATGAAAAATTAGCGTAAATCTGTCCGGATTTTGTAGTTTGAAGATGAGTCGGGTAAAGGACTTTAAAAGTAATTTCATTTGATAAACTTGTAGGAGGACTTTCTATATATAGTAAGTTAGTTTATCGAGTCGTTTCATAAACGTTTGACAAGTTTAAAAGGGGTAAATAGCTAGTACATGTAGTATGTGCCGGCGGACTTTGTTAAAAGTATAAAATGGTAAAGTTGATGTGTAGTAGAGTATAATGAAGTTATTTATATCGTTTTCTCATAAGTTTATCGTGATTTTATGAGTTTTAGTTTGATGTTGTTATGTATGATTTATTTCTTGAGTCATTATTAATGAACGCGCCTTATTTGATAGGTAGCGGTTCTCGTGTTTGAAAGGCATCCATTATCATCGACGATCATCTCGCTAGATCTCTTATACTAAGGTGAGTCTGTAGCCTCGCTTTTCATGCTAGCTACTAAATGTTTTATAACCGCGAGGGGGATACATGCTATTTGAAAATAAATGAACACAAGTCATGAGTAATTGTTGGACCCGAATGTTGCCTAAGTTGATTACATTGTATTGAGTACCGTGTTGCTAAAGACCCTAAATTCATGAGCCGTTAACTATCTTCTGACTTGATGTTGTGAGACGGGAATAGCCGCTTATTTTAATGATAGTACTATTAGGTTGACCACCCTATCTGAGACCAGGGCATTACGTTGAGTAACCTCTGGGAAGGATAATTTACGAGAATAAGAATGTGGTATTCTAGCAACTGATACCCTAGAGGGGCAATGGTTTTATTCTAGTCATGCCGACATTTGGCGTGTGTGACTATTTGGTTAAGGGGTCGGTGTCATGAGCTTAAATACAATGTTTATTATTATTGCCTTGAATATAGATTGTGTGTACGACAATTCTATAAATGATTATGATTGATTTTCTTCTTGTGTTCAAATGTGATTTGATAAACCTATAGACTCGCTCAACATTATTGTTGACTCGTTTTAGCATGTATTTCAGGTAATAGGAAGTGATGGAGCATGGAGCTTTGCTGTGGAGGTTGTGGCTTGGCTTTTGGAAGAATGTTGGTCTAAAAACTATTTCTATCCTAAACTGTTGAACAATTTACTTTATGTTGATGTACTGTACTAAACTTGTTGGTTGTTGGTCGAGATCCATGGGGACTAAACGCTTTACTATGGTGTCGTTTTAGTACAATTTGGGATGAAATTTATGTTTTAGACCTATTATGAAAATCTTAATTATATTTTATGGGTAAACGTCTCTCTTTTGAGTCGTTCAATATACTTTGTGTGATGATGCTTGTGTCTAGCAACCAATTGTGTATTTCTGCTGCGCAATGTAATTTGGGGGTGTTAGACACTTTCCGACAGCTCTTTCCGATGGTTTGAAGATTTCTATTCGCATTCCGATAGACAATTTTTTTGTCTTATTCCAATGGCATTCCGTCAGTTAAACATTCCGATGGTTTTTATTTTTTTACATTCCGATCGAAACGTAAGTTGAACTCAAACAAAAGGAATCATTTTGACCAAACTCAATCTAAAGGACTCAAGCAATCAACTCGACTCGACCCTAAACACAGACTTAAACTCGACCAAAACAAGACCAAGACTCGTCCTATAAAAAAACCTCACAGACTCAAACATCCTCGCATACCTTGGACTCAACTCAAACACAAACCAACGTCGACTCAACTAACACAACACACCAAAACAGACTCGAACCAAAACACCAAACTCTCAAACCCGCACAACACCAACGCCAGACTCTCATCAAACCCACCTCACACTCGCCTCCACATCTAGACTCGACTTGACAGAACACCTCACCACTCGACTCTTAATTCAGAACATAAAAACCAAGATCTCTTATTTTTTTTTTCGTGTTTACACATGCATGTCAAAGATCTATAATGATCTAAACACACGAAATTTAAATCATCATCGATCTGTTCTGTTCTCAATATTTGAAAATCAAGTAGGACTTATAACAAGGATGTTAAAATCACTCACTGTTTTTCGTTTTAATTAACACATTGAAATTAAGAAATACTAATTGCAACCTACCCGAGACCTATAAAAGATCTTGAAGTCATCATTAGTCTTGCTTGGTTATAATAGATTCGTCTTTTGGTGTTGTGCCCATACGAAATCTAAGTTTAACACGTTCGTCTTTTAGAGATGTGGTTATAATAGATTTGGCTGTGTTTTTTGTGAGATAAGGAGGCTGGGTTTAAAGAAAGAAATAGAAGACGGAAGAAACATAAAGTGAAACAGTTTTCTTACTGTATTGTTTTTTTAATATAGGCAGAGATTACAAAGTATATAAACAAGCCACGTTTCTTTCCTTATTTTCAGGCATGTGGTAGGTTTTGACACAGTAATTATATTTTTTTGAGGCCACGCGTTTTGTTTTCCTTCTTTATTCAAACCTCACGGATATTCAGGCCACGTTTATATAACACGGGCTTGGTAATTCATTGGGTTAAAAGAGATATATCACCAAACAATTATTTTCAGGCCACGTTTTTGTGAGATTTATTGAGCTTGGTATATTCAGGCCACGTTTTGTGAGACCATGTGTGTTTATAGTCACGTGTTTATGGAAATTCATTGGACTCGGATGGTGTATATTTTAAGGGGTTGAGTTTTATGGTTTGTTTTGGATATAAATTGTC
This sequence comes from Glebionis coronaria, assembly GCA_025667525.1. Lineage (NCBI taxonomy): Eukaryota > Viridiplantae > Streptophyta > Magnoliopsida > Asterales > Asteraceae > Glebionis > Glebionis coronaria. Next base: position 620,861,417 of record CM046877.1, read on the forward strand.
GGACCGATCTCTTTATTAACCGTAGCTTGGATTTCTTAGTTTACGGGCTTTCTTTTGGAGTGAGACGCGGTGGAATTGGACTCCGGGTTGTTTTATCATAGTTTGAACCGACAAAAATTATTGAGCCGAGAAAAGAGTTATATCATCAATCGAGGATTTTTATGATTTATTTACGGATCGGTTTGTTGGTTTTGTCATATCCCGTGAATTTCCATTTTCTAAGTTTCTTCACGAATTGGTAAATTCCGAAAACAACCACATCCACAATCATTTTTTCATATAACTTCCATGGAATCATTGACTTCGATGTTTCAAGTGGGAGAATTGCATCTAATGCAAGACATAGCTAGAGAAAGTGGTATTATTTCGTTTCGAATTCTTCAGTCTCATCTTAGAACCCTTTCATGGCTTCAAGGAGGAAGTGAACTTGTGGCACTTTTTGGTCAAGATCGTCATATATTCATGGAATCGATACTCATCATCTTGAACCAACTAACAGAGCAACTCCACAATGAAGACTTTAATCACACTGCATCGGTACTCGCATATAAGGCTCTTGTGACACAACTCACGCCTTTCCTCCATTTCAATATCGTCAAGTCTGAAAGTTCAGTAATTTGCCAGTCATTTCTTCGAGATACACATACCAAGCTTCAGGTTTTCCATGGTACACTATTGAAACTCATGGCATCGGTATCGTCTTCAATTTATGAAAGATCTCGACTTCAACAAACGTATGATAATGGAGTGCAAGCATCTACGATGCAAGAGGAATATGATCATACGGTTGACAACTTGGAGCCTAAAGATGGCAAGAGCATGGAATCGGGAGGAAAGCATGATACAAGAAGCATGTTAGGTACAGATAATATTCCTCATATGTTGTCTGAACTGAATGCGCTAATTAACAATCCTGATAATTGTTTTACGACTGCTTCTTTAACCAATTCTGTTTCTAGACTGAAGAGCTTGAAACAATTTTAGCTCAGCAATCCAAAGAGCTTGAGGATGCCAAAATTGAATTTTCAAAGAAAACGGACAAATTTGAAAAGTATTTTGAAAAACTTGAAAAGTCAAATGTTGTTCTTGAACGAAAATTACATCAAACAATTCTGGATTCTAAAGCTGAAAAGGATAATCTTTTGAAACAAATTAAGTTACTTGAATCTAAGTTGGCATCCCAAGATGAATTGCTCAAAGAGAATGAGACTTTAAAGGCTCAAGTACAGGAAAAAGTCTTTGCTATAGCTGCGTTGAAAAAAGAATTGAGAAAAACTAAAGGATCTAGTGTGGATACTAAGCTTGAAAAACCATCAATCTTGGGGAAACTACCTCAAATTCAGTCTGTTAGACAACCGACTGTATTTAGATCCGAGCAACCAAAATCCTCGAGACCACGTTTTGCCTCCCAAGTTGATATGGTTCATCTTTCTAGACCAGTCACTCCACTATCTAGGCCCAATGTGACTAAAACAGCTTTTGCAAGACCTAATCACATGATTGCCTATAGTCTCCCTAGACATAGTCCAAAGAACACGTCTCGAACTAGTTCAAATGACGTTCGCCATACATTTGGTCTAAGGGAAGCTAAGCTAAAGACACAAGTAAGAGATAGGAATTTCAAACCTAGTCAGATGCCTTCTAGTTTACCCAACACTACTAACCGTAGCATGTCACATCCTAGGAGCATCAATCAATCATCTAGGAATTCTAGATCTTACTCGGACATTAAATAGGCTACATGTAAAACATGTATGAAATGTGTCTTTAAAGCCAATCATGATTCTTGTATCAAGAAATTACTTAATGAGGTGAACTCCCGTGCTAGACTTAAATCCCAGTGGCTAGCTAAAATCAAACCCATTGGTAAAATGTGGCGCCCCACTGGTAGAACTTTCACTCTTGTAGGAAACGAGTGCCCTTTAACTAGGATTGTCTCTGATTCTACGAAGACTACTAGGGAGGAAATTGAAGAGGATGACACATCACTTAAGCCTGAACTTAAGATTTCTTATAAAAGGAAACGTTTGCCAACTAAGACAAGTGAATCATCTCCTCAGGTCACCTCTGGCACAACTAAGGACGACTGTGAACCCCCACATGGTTCTAAAATAGATATTGAACCCACATAAAAGTATCCAACTTTCTAATGAGAATGTAGGTACCAAAGTTAACGTTCAACAAGAACACAACATTCCAATCGTTGTATACCATTCAATTAAGGACAGACTCAGAGTTTGGTTGCTGAAGAAGCTGATATCTAAGAAACAAGTGTCTCAGGGGATTTGCAATTAAGCTTACAATGCACAAAGGACTTACAGTCACATATCAGACTGTAACTCGAACGTCAAAGAAAGGGAAGTTCATCTCGTCAACGATAACTTACCCTCACAACGAGAAATTAAATTCTCTAGGAGAGGATCTATTATTAAAACTATTCAAAAGGTTTTAAGCTCGTGTACAGGACTTACAGTCACATATCAGACTGTAACTCGAACGTCAAAGAAAGGGAAGTTCATCTCGTCAAAGATAACTTACCCTCACAACTAGAAATTAAATTTTCTCGGACATGAGCTATTATTAAAACTATTCAAAAGGTTTTAAGCTCGTGTATAGGACTTATAGTCATATCACAGACTGTAACTCGTTCATCAAAGAAAGGAAAGTTTATCGCCGATGATAAACTTATCCTTACAACGAGAAATTAATTTTTCTCGGGCATGAGCTTATATAAAAAACATTACAAGTTTTTAAGATCATGCACAAAGGACTTATAGTCATATCACAGACTGTAATTCGTTCATCAAAGAAAGGAAAGTTTATCGCTGATGATAAACTTATCCTTACAACGAGAAATTAGTTTTTTTCGGGCATGAGCTTATATAAAAAACATTCCAAGTTTTTAAGCTCATGCACAAAGGACTTATAGTCATATCACAGACTTTAACTCGTTCATCAAAGAAAGGAAAGTTTATCGCCGATGATAAACTTATCCTTACAACAAGAAATTAATTTTTCTCGGGCATGAGCTTATATAAAAAACATTCCAAGTATTTAAGATCATGCACAAAGGACTTATAGTCACATCACAGACCGTAACTCGTTCATCAAAGAAAGGAAAGTTTATCGCCGATGATAAACTTATCCTCACAACGAGAAATTAAGTTTTCTCGGGCATGAGCTAAAATGTAAAAAACATTCCAAGTTTGTAAGCTCATGCACTATGGCTCCTCGTTAAATGACAGACGATGACCCGGACTTCAGAGACAGGGAAGTTTATCTACGCAACGATAACTTACCCTCTTAACGAGAAATTAAGTTTTCTTGGACACGAGCTTATCCTAAAACCATTCAAAGGTTCTAAGCTCGTGTATATGGTTCATTGTTAAATATCAGACGATGACCCGATCTTCAGAGAAAGGAAAGTTTATCATCGATGATAAACTTATCCTAACAACGAGAAATTAATTTTTCTCGGGCTGAGCTAGTTTTAAAAACATTCGAAGTTTTTAAGCTCATGCACAATGACTTACAGTTAAATATCAGACTGTAACTCGGGCCTCAATTTTAGGAGAGCTTATCTTTAAATATAGCTTATCCTCGTAACGGGAAAGTAAATTTTCTTGGTCATGAGCTTGTATTAAAACATTCCAAGTTATAAGCTCATAAAGAAAATTGTATCTTTTAAATAAGAGAATTTTTCTTCACAGCGAGAAATTCATCTTTCTCGGTCATGAGCTTTACATTAAAAATTCAAAAGTTTTCAAGCTCATGAAAACGACTTCTAAGTAAATGTCAGCTTAGAACTCGCTCTTCAGTTAAAAGGAAAGTTTATCGCCGATGATAAACTTATCTTAAGTTCAAGTAATTGGTTTTCAAAACATTGAACATAATTTTTCGAGAATTTCTCAAAAGGTTTTTCTAAATCTTTCAAAATTGTGTGTTCAAAAATGTTTTGCTGAAAAGAGCATGTCTTCTGGAATCGATAATATTTACGATACTAGAAATTTCATTCAGTAATGACACGGGGTTGTAAATAAAGTTCGAACAGAAGTTCAAATCTTTTAAAACATGCTCAAAATGGCTTGCTATTATTTTCGATAGTAACCCGCTTTTCATAATCAAGTCAAGCATTTCACCGGAAAGCTTTGACTCAACAACGGGAATTAATTTTCTCGGGCATGGTTTAATTTATAACCATGTAAGGGATTGTGTTTACGAAATAACACAATCTAACATGAATATATGTACGTGTCAGTGCATTTATTTGTTAAAACAAGAGAAATCTTGTTTTTATGAAGTTATCATCTCCACCAACCGTAGCAATTTAAAATTGATATCTACATACTCGACGATGCGACTACTCAAACAGCGACTACAGCTCTTTCAATAGAACACGGGTCAACAATTGAGGGGGAGCAATTGTCCAGCATTCAGAATCTTTGACGCCGAAAGTGCCAAGTTCACATGTTGGTGTCAAGACAACGATATCAATCGTACACATGGATTAAAGAGATAACTTCAGACGTGATGAGAAGACCAACATTTGTGAACAATAATCATGTGCTTCTTTCATATGATGTTCTCCATCATTCAGGTCCAACCTCATAAATCGCTAATCTTGTGAATACCTTATCATATTTGATCTTTGCATGTGATAAGTACCTTACACTTGTGTTTAAAAGGTACTTCATTCACGTTTCAAGTACACCCTCATTAATTTGAGGGGGAGCTTGTGTCAATCATGGAGATAATTGGATTTGCATTTTTCTTCCCAAATTTTCTTAAAACTTTATTAAATCAATTGATATTAAAAATATCGATTGGGTTAATATTTTTAATATGGGGGAGAAAATGTGATTTAATAATGAGATCAATCAATTTAATGGTTTGACTTAATGTGCTGGCTCATCCCGACATGTGCGAAATGTTTTCGAATATCGTGGCATATGTTAAGGGGGATCAAAATGAATTTGGATATCAAAATGGATTTCATGGTGACATATACTTACCCACAACATCTCTATTCACGACGGTGACGATTGTGGTGACAAAAGGATGGTAGGATAGGTTAAAGTCCAATGATTCTTCTAGAACCGGAGGAATCTTCCCAAGGACATTCCATAGCTAGAAATAGTAGTCCTTAGGAAAGATGGAGAAAGATTGTGAACGTAGCTGAATGCCGACCAAATACTTAAGTTAGCACTAGAACAATCACAACAAGGTGCTAGTTATGACGTATTGGTAAGCATTGAAGGGGTTGAAGAATGAAAAAGAATTGTAAAGATAAAGGGTGAAAAGAAAGAAGCCATCCTTACAACTTAGGCAGAAACCGGGTCAACACATATACTATTGAGATCATTTTTAATGATGCTCGATATTGAAGACATACATCATGGACCTAGTGATGCAATGCACAACCCAACCCAGCTAACTCAGATATCTCTCAAAAGGTATTTGTTTTATGCACACGGAGATCAACATGTCTTCTATCGATTTATTCACTCTGAATAAGTTGGTATTGAATTGGTGGCACTCCTCTCCAGCCTCTGATCACTAAAATCCAAAATGCACGATCGAGTCTAGAGCCATTTGAGATCATCAAATATCTCATTAGGACACACTTTCATAATTCCTTGCTTCTTCACATATTGTGAAAAGTAAGAAAGAACTTAAGAGTCCTACGCAAAATCTTCATGATCTTGCTTGAACATCCGAGTAATACGAAAGTATTTACAATGAAGATGGAAATCCTTCTTGAGCGAATATTAAAAAGCTCATGGTAGGTGACTTGTGCTATTCTTTATGAATCAATCTTGTAATAACTGGAAAGCAACAGTGGTTTAATTCTTAACTGAATTTAAACACGTTCCAGGCCTCTACGCAATATCTTAGTGGTCTTGCCAGAACACTCAGAGTGATACCTTAGTTTTCACAGTGATGAGTGGAAATGTTGGAAATACGTTTTTACGTATTTAGGAAGATTCGGTCACTCCGACAATATACTAAGTAGTAGCTCGTAGTCTAGACATCGTTTTTTAACAAACAAGCCCAAGCCTAGCCTATACAACATGTGTAGGCCGGCCCAAATATGTAAGCTCAAGCCCATTACAAGGCTTGGGTATATAAACCCTCTCCTTAGATGGAGAGGGTGTGTGGTTATTCATATTTCACATAGTAAACATAAGTTTCTCTCTCTAGAATTGTGTGTAATCCACCATCTCTCTATCTCTTTCTCTCTCTAAAACATAAGCAAGATTTGCATATCATACAAATGGTATCAAGAGCTTGGGATGAAATATAGGTTGGTACTTGTGTTGTTTATGCTTTCTTATGCATAACGTGGGGTTTTGATAGTTTTTTACCGAATCATCAAAAAAATTTCGTGTTTGTTTGTGTTCTAAAGTCGAATACATTCTTTAATCATGTCGTAGTGATTTTGGTATATTGGTTTTGATTAAAACACAAGTATTTTGGATCAAAAGTTGGGAAATTTCTTGTTTTTCAAACATTCCGAAATTCTTGCAAGTGTTTCCATCGGAAAGTACAAGACTGTGTGGTTTGATCGCAATAACCTTTTGGTTCCACTTTGCGATCATTGTATTTAAACACCTTATTTCGACGTGACATTCTGATCTGCCATTGCGATCTGGGATTCCGACGACTTTAAGGATTCTTGTGTCGTCACTCTGTCCATTTTATTTTAGCAACATTCCGATCTGGACATTCTGATAGTGGCATTCTGATCTGGACATTCCGATAGTGGCATTCCGATCTGGACATTCCGATAGTGACATTCCGATCTGGTTATTCCGATATTGACATTCCGATCTGGACATTCCGATAGTGACATTCCGATCTGAACATTACGATAGTGACATTCCGATCTGGGCATTCCGATACCAGCAACATTCCGACAGAAAAGAGTATTCCGACAGAAATCAACATTTCGACAATCCAAAAATTATTCCTTAAAAAATTTCGAACGAAATCGTGTGTAATTTTGACTTGGAATTTTTGGTTTATCGAGAACATATTTTAGGGGATCTTGACATTGTTTCTCGACTTTAACACACCACAACACAAAAACACTTAACCTTATTTCATTGTTCGATCAACTTTGTAAATCTTAACTTATTGAAATGGAGTACACATCTCTTACGGATAAGTCCATCCTCTCGGGTACGGATAATCGTCCACCAATGTTGGAGAAGTCTATGTACGAGGATTGGACTTCCCGAATGGAACTTTACATGTTGAACAAAGAGAATGGACATCTCATTTGGGCATCGGTGCTCAATGGACCATTAGATTATGGTACAATGATGGAAGGTACGACTACTCGTCCGCGCACAACGGGTGAGTTGACTGGAGACATGAAGATTCAAGACAATTGTGATAAGTATGCTACAAACATCATTCTCCAAGCCCTTCCTCCAGATGTCTACAAACTCGTCAGCAAACATAAAGTTGCCAAAGAGTTATGGGATAGAATTCGTGTTCTAATGCAAGGCACCTCGTTAACTAAACAAGAACGAGAGTGTAGGCTTTATGATACTTTTGATAAGTTTGCCTATGTGCCAGGGGAGACTCTCAATGATTACTATCTGAGATTTACCCTATTGTTGAATGAGCTTAATATCTATGGCATGTCAATTCCTACCTTTCAATTGAATACAAAGTATTTGAACACTCTTCCTCCAGAATGGAAAAAATATGTGACGGATGTTAAATTGGCTAAGGACTTGCATAACACCAATGTGGATCAACTTCAAGCTTTTCTTCAACAACACGAATGCCATGTGATCGAGGCTCGGTTGTCTACACCTCAAGTTCATGATCCACTTGCAATGTATGCTTCTCAACAAAACATGGCTTATACTTATCAACAACCATCATACTTGCAGCAGCCACCACCACACACCTATCAGCAACCACATCAACCATCTTGTCAACCAACAATGATGCCACAACAAGCATTTCAACCAAGTGTTCATCAACAATCTTTTCCACAACAACCAACATATCAGACATCACCATCACAAGCCAACACTTCTCCAATGGGATATACTCCTCAGCAAGGATATTTTCCAATAGAAGCACAACCAGCACAAGCTTTCTACTCTAATGAACTTCCACCAATCCAAGCACCGGTCTTTACTCCAAATGATACGCCAGCTGATGTACTAAACCATCTCACCGCCTACTTCTTAAAACTTGTTGCAACTAGAGGATTTCCACCAACAAACAATCAGCTTCGCACCTCTTCAAATCCTCGACAACAAGCTACTGTTCAAGATGGTCAAGTAACAGTGCAACCTATTCAGGGAAGGCAAAATTCATATGGACCTCCTACAAAGACAGTGAATGCTCAAGCTGTGAATTCACAAGCTAATGGAAATGGAAGCCCATTGGTCCTCAAAAGGTTGTGACTTGCTACAATTGCCAAGGACAAGGTCATATGGATAGGCAATGCACTCAGCCGAAAAGGAGAAGGGATGATGCATGGTTTCGTGAGAAGATGTATTTGGTTGATGCTCAGTCTAAGGGGAAGATTTGGATTCAGAGGAGTTAGCATTTCTTGCAGACCCAGGGGCAGCAGATACTGAAGGCATTGCAGTCATTTCTACTTCTAATGCAGCTTATCAAGCAGATGATCTTGACGCATATGATTCAGATTGTGATGACATTCACTCTGCCCAAGCTGCTATCGTTGCTAATCTCTCTCACTACGGTTCTGATTTCTTCAGTGAGGTACCAACCACATCTAATAATGATGATGATAACCAACATCAAGTTGGGCATGAAAATAACAACCTCGAACAGCATTCGGGAACTAGTAACTCAAATGATGTGGTACCCAATTCTACACATTTGAGTGAACCTCAACCAAATGCTACGACGGGTATGGAATCTTATGCTCAACATGATTTGGTCATTGTGCCTAAACATATTATTGATCAAATGCATATGGCCCTCAGACAATCCGTAGATACGAATTCCACCCTAACTGCTGAGCTTGCGTTGCATAAAGAAAAGGTCAAAACTTTTGAAATGGTCCCTCAAGCAGAGAAAATAACATGTTCTGAATTTGACCAATTTCGTTTTGAAAAGATTGAACACTTGAATGAAATAGATTCATTAAAAGCTAATCTTTCCAATGAACTAAAAACAAAAGAGTCGGTTGTCAATGATTTTCAAAAAACTTAAAATGGATTTCAAAACTCTCGAGTCTAAAAAGGTTGAATCGGAAATTAATGCTACCAAACTTCTTAAATTCAAAGAACAACAGCTTTTAAAACAATACGCTTCCACAGAAAAGGTTCATCTTTTAACTAAATCATTTAAAGAACTCGAACTTAAGCGTCTTCAAGATTTACCACCTAATCCCGGTTATGCAAAACAAGCTCAGGAATATATTCCGTGTCTTTATGATGTGACCCTAATTGGCAAATCGAAAGAAGCACCTTTTGTTCATAGTACTGAGGAGACACAGTCACTTAAGGATGAAACTCATCTAAAATGCTTTCAAAATTCCATACGATTGATTATGATAAGTATAACAAAGATCAATTGTATAAAAAGACTTTCATTCGCTTACAAAAGGAATTAGCTGAATTGACAGTTCTTGTGCCCCAAAGTTTGTCAAATGAAAACCTTCCTAGTACGTCTCCTACACTTGTCAAAACGGATTTAACGAAGTTAATTATACCGGTAAGTAAGGCCTCCGTTAACTTAAATGCGGTACACCAACACTTAGCCGATTTTGACAAGGTCATTTTGGAACGTACGACGGCCTCGGCCATAACGGAAGGTGAATGGAACTTTGAGCACACTAGAGCTGCGTTTCGAGACGAAATTGTTTCTCTTTGTAAAGAATGTTAAAGCTTATCTTAGTACTCTTGATCAAGATTTGCTTTTGGAAATAGAAGAAGTTAGACGTGTTTTCAATGAAATGGATGATGCTTATGAAAATAGTTTACTTGAAATAGAACGGGTTTCACGCCAAAATGATCAGCTTCTGAAGCAAGTGATGTCTCATGATATAGTTTCCGTCTGTGTGAATAAAAGTGTTGATAATGATTCTATTGTGCATAATATTGAATCTGTGGATAATGTGGTAGATAGTACTTGTCACGAATTTGACGCTGAATTTTTAAAGCTTCAAGATTCATATTCTTCGCTTTTAAAACGTTTTGATGAGATTCAAACACATTGTATTTCGCTTGAATGCAAGCAACAATTTATTCAAGAAATCTTTGAAACGTCATTCGAAGGTGTTAATATCGATGATGCGAACTTTGAAAAGAATTTTCGATTGAACTTACAATCTAAACAGCGTCAGCCAAGTGACAAAGTTGCTAAATCTTTGCCGATAGAAATAGAGAAATCTAAGGAGCTTAACTGTGTGAACGTACTTGAGGCTGCTGAGAATTTTAAACTTGATCTAGATAATCGAGTTTCCAAGATTTTGTCCAAAGTTGATAACTTAAAACAGAAAAATACACGACTATTCGATTCAGTAAAGCCCGCATGTGTTGATATCACTGCACAAAATCAATCATTGATTGAACAATTGAATCGAAAGTCGATGGAAATATCTGATTTGAGGGAACAAATTTGTGATAAGAATCTGGTCTTGGTTGAGTTAAAGGAAACACTTCGTACTCTAAAAGGTAAGAATGTTGTGGATAACGCAGCCACTGTCTCAGCATCGTCCTCTAGTGCAATCAAAAGGAACCTTATAGCCGTCACAACACTTAACAAGGGCCCTAGGACTAAACCATCTCAAACTTTGGTCACTAAAGATAAGGCGAAATCAAAACCAGCTTCTAATATTCCCGTGTTGCCTTCTACAGGAGTAAGCACCACTACTAAGGCTCAAAGATCTAAGCTTAAGAGAAACAAGAAGAATGATAGGATCTTGCCCCCATCTAGTAGTCAAGTGAAGAAGAAAGTAGAAGCCCATCCTAGGAATGTTATTTCTGTTTTGAATAAAAAGAATCATGTAGCTAAACCTAAAGGCTCTACGGTTGTGCAGCGTTCTAAGCCTACTGTGAATTCTAATTTAAAATGTTGGAATTGAAATGAATGTATGTTTTCTAGTCGTCATGATTCTTGCCTTATTGACCATGTGAATGAGATGTATGCCCGGAAAAATGGATTAGAATGGAAACCGACTGGGAAAGTGTTAACCCAAGTTGGTTGGATGTGGCGCCCCACTGGTAGAACTTTCACTATAGTAGGAAATATGTGCCCTTTAACTAGGATCACTCCCACTAAAGCGAAGAAAGTGTGCCCTTTAACTAGGAGTACCAAGGCTACCAAAACACAAGCGTGTCCTTTAACTAGGAACACCGACACTACTGTAGGAACCAAGTGCCCTTTAAATAGGTCTACTCCCACTGTAGTGCCCGCGAATAATCCAAAACCTAAGAAAGTTGGAACAGTAAAACCTGTTAGTGCTAAAACTCACATTAGAAAACGCAGGAAATCTAAGGGTCACAAACCTGTTAGTAATTCTGATAATATTTTATCTTTATCTGCTAACACTCCGGAACCAATAGTTTCCAATGCATTGTCTACTGTTGTTGTTGAAAACAGGTGGTCTAAATTGTTCTCTGGTATTTGGACTCTGGTTGCTCCAAGCATATGACCGGAGATCGCTCTCAGCTCAGAAATTTCGTCAGCAAGTTTCTTGGTACGGTTAGATTTGGAAATGATCATATTGCAAAGATAATGGGTTACGGTGAATATCATATTGGGAATGTTATAATTTCAAGAGTGTATTATGTGGAAGGTCTCGGTCACAACTTATTTTCTGTGGGACAATTTTGTGATGCAAACCTAGAAGTTGCTTTTCGAGAGCATACCTGCTTCATTTGTAATTTAGAAGGGGTTGATTTATTGAAAGGTACTCGAGGGAATAATTTGTATACTTTGTCTCTACAAGACATGATGGCTGCTTCTCCCGTATGTCTTCTCTCCAAAGCATCAAAGACTAAGTCATGGTTATGGCATCGACGGTTATCTCATCTTAACTTTGACGCTATTAATCATTTGGCGAAAAACGAACTTGTTCGTGGTCTTCCTAAACTATCATTTCACAAGGATCATTTGTGTTCCGCGTGTACAATGGGGAAAAGCACTAAGAAATCTTACAAACCCAAGACGGAAGACACTAACCAAGAGAAACTTTATCTGTTGCATATGGATCTTTGTGGGCCAATGCGTGTTGAATGTCTTAGTGGTAAAAGGTACATCCTCGTTATTGTGGATGATTACTCTCGGTTTACATGGGTGAAATTTCTTAAAACAAAAAATGAGGCATCGAAATTCATCATCGGATTTCTCAAGATGATTCAAGTGCGTCTCAACACTACTGTCCGACGCATTCGTACAGATATTGGAACCGAATTTGTGAATCAAATCTTGCGTGATTATTATGAAGAAGTTGGCATATCTCATGAAACATCCGTTGCACGCACTCCACAACAAAACAGTGTCGTTGAAAGGCGAAATCGCACACTTATGGAAGCTGCTCGAACGATGTTAATTTACGCAAAGGCTCCATTGTTTTTATGGGCAGAAGTAGTATCTACCGCATTGTACACCCAAAACCGGTCACTAATTCGTAAACGCCATGGTAAAACACCTTATGAGCTTCTCCATGGAAAAGTACCAGATTTACATATCTTCATGTATTTGGTTCTCTTTGCTATCCAAATAATGATGGTGACAATTTGGGAAAACTTCTACTAAATGCTGATATTGGTATTTTCATTGGTTACGCCCCCGCAAAGAAGGCATACCGAATCTACAACCGTAACTCTCGCAAGATCCTCGAAACTATGAATGTTAATTTTGATGAGCTGACAGCAATGGCTTCTGAGCAAAGCAGCTCTGAACCCGCACTTCATGAAATGGGACCCAGTAACATTAGCTCTGATCTTGTCCCAAACAACCCTACTTCATCATCATTTACACCACCTTCTAGGAATGAATGGGATACGTTGTTTCAACCGTTCTTTGATGAATTCTTTACTCCTCCAAGTATTGTTGCTCCAGAACCTGAGGTAATAGCTCCGGTAACCGAAGTTGTCGCTCCAGCAACCGAAGCACAATCTGATACGTCTGCACCTACCATGGGTCAAGATATACCATCAAGTAGTAATTCTCAACCAACACCCGAACCAACTACTCATGTCAGGCCTATTGATGATGAAGAGGATGATGATGATCACGATTTGGAATTCGCTCAAATGCGTGAACTTCCATTCTTTGGTGTACCAATTCCCGACCCTAATCAAGTCGGGTCGTCCACCTTAGAGGAAGCTCCTTCTACAGTCTACTCCAATCCAAGGATTCGTGAACATGACAGCAAGTGGACAAAGGATCATCCTATAGATTCTATTATTGGTGACCCTAATCGTCCGGTATCCACACGAAGTCAGCTACAAGAAAATGCAATGTTTTGTCATTTTGATGCTTTTCTCACTGAAGTTGAACCCAAGACATGGCAACAAGCTTTTACTCAATCTTGTTGGATAGAAGCTATACAAGAAGAACTTAATGAATTTATACGTCTTGAAGTATGGGAACTTGTCCCATGCCCGGATCAAGTGCAGTTACTCACTTTGAAATGGGTTTACAAGGTGAAACTCGATGAGTTAGGCGGAATATTAAAGAACAAAGCTAGACTAGTAGCTCGTGGATACAAGCAATTATTGGGAATCGACTTTATGGAATCCTTTGCACCTGTTGCCCGTTTGGAAGCTATTAGACTATTCCTCGCTTATGCAGCCCACATGAATATGATCGTCTATCAGATGGATGTGAAGACGGCATTTCTGAATGGTGAAATCAAGGAAGAGGTCTATGTTCAAAAGTCGGATGGTTTTGTGAATCCTAAATATCCTAATCATGTGTACAAGCTTAAGAAGGCTCTCTATGGGTTGAAGCAAGCTCCACGCGCATGGTATGATCTATTGTCACAATTCCTCATCACTCAAGGCTTCGCTAAAGGCAAGGTGGATCCCACGCTGTTCATTCAAAAACGAGGTAAAGATATGATTATGGTACAATTATATGTTGATGATATTATATTTGCAGCCTCGATCTAAACCTTATCGGATGAGTTTGGGACACTCATGTCTTCCAAGTTTAAGATATCAATGATGGGCAAGGTATCATTCTTCTTAGGTCTTCAGATATCTCAGAGTCCCAGAATCATCTTTATCAATCAATCCAAGTATGCCCTTGAATCTCTAAAGAAGAACAAGATGGAATCTTGCGACCCAGTGGATACTCTAATGGTGGAACGAACTAAGCTTGATGCAGATCCACATGGATTTGCTATTGATCCGACACTTTATCGTGGAATGATCGGTACTCTTCTGTATATCACAGCTAGTCGACCTGATCTTCAGTTTGCTATATGTATGTGTGCTCGGTATCAAACTCGGCCTACTGAGTTACACTTAGCTACTGTGAAACAGATCTTTCGATATCTTAAAGGAACCATTAATCGGGGACTTTGGTATTCGAAGGACTCTTCGATTGCACTTATGGCATATGTAGATGCGGATCACGCGGGTTGTCAAGATACAAGGCGTAGCACGAGTGGAACTTTGCAACTACTAGGAGATCGACTAATCAGTTGGGCATCGAAAAGGCAGAAAAGCGCTACAATTTCAAGTACGAAAGCAGAATACATAGCTATGTCCGGTTGCTGTGCTCAAATTCTTTGGATGAGATAGCAATTAACCGACTATGGTCTAGGTTTCAACAAAATTCCGATGTACTGTGACAACAAGAGTGCAATTGCCTTATGATGTAACAACGTTCAATTCTCCCAGTCGAAGCACATTGACATTCGCTACCACTTTATCAAGAAGCAAGTGGAAAATGGAGTAATCGAGCTTTACTTTGTCCGATCTGAGTATCAATTGGCGGATATTTTCACGAAGGCTTTAGATCGCGCTCGAATTGAATTTTTGGCTGACAAGCTAGGAATGAGAACCTTCTCGCCTGAGACTCTAAAGGAACTGGCAGATGAAGCGAAAGAATAGTGATGGTAAACTATTATTTGTATCCTTGGTGATCATCTGTATATATTGTTTATATTTTTATCCATAAAAGCAAAATAGAAAAATATAAAACCATATAAAAACCATAAAAATTGAAAAATTCAGAAAATTCCAAAAATATTTTTACTTTATTTTTAAAAAGCATGTCTTTTGGTACGATAATATTTACGGCCTTAAAAATGTTGATTAATATCGACACGGCGCCATAAATAGAGTTCATACAAAAGTTGTAAATATTTCATAAAACATGCCCTTATGGCTTGTAGTTATTTCAGACTGCAACCCGGTTTTCACATTGAAGCCAAGTATTTCTTATGAAAGCTTTGGCTCATAACGGGAATTAATTTTCTCAGGCAAGTTTTACTTTAAAACCTTGTAAGGGATCAAGTTTACTTTATAACTTGGTCTAACACAAATCTATGTACGCCTCAGTGCATTTATTTGTTAAAACAAGAGAAGTCTTGTTTTTATGAAGCTATCATCTCTATAACCATAGCAATCTACAATTGGTATCTACATACTCGACGATGCGACTACTCAACCGACGACTATAGCTCTTTCAATAGAACACGGGTCAACAATTGAGGGGGAGCAATTGCCAAGCATTCAGAATATTCGATGCCGAACGAGCCAATCTCACTAACGGGTGTCAAGACAACAATCCAATCATACACGTGGTGTCAAGAGATGACTTCAGACGTGACGAGGCGACCAACATATGCTGACAAGAACCATTTGATCTTATCATCTGATGTTCTCAACTATCAGGTCCAACCTTGTCAATTCTTTTCTAATATGGTGAATATGTGATCATGTTACAAATCGGTATCATATCTCATACATTTGGTAACATGAAGATAAAACGGAATCGCATTTTTCTTCCCAAAACCTTTGTTAAAACTTCATTAAATCAATTGATATTAAAAACATCGATTGGGTTAATATTTTTAATATGGGGGAGAAAATGTGATTTAATATGGGATATTATCACAAATGGTTTGACTTAATGTGCTGACTCATCCCAACATGTGCGAAATGTTTTTGAATATCGTGGCATATGTTAAGGGGGAGCAAAATGGATTTGCATATCAAAAATGGATTTTCATGGTGACATATACTTACCCAAAACCCATTTATTTCACGACGATGAAGATTGTGGTGACATAAGGATGGTAGGATAGGTTAAGTCCTACGATTCTTCTAGAACCTGAGGAATCTTCCCAAGGACATTCCATAGCTAGAAATAGTAGTCCTTAGGAAAGTTGGAGAAAGATTGTGAACGTAGCTGAATGCCGACCAAGTACTTAAGTTAGCACTAGAACAATCACAACAAGGTGCTAGTTATGACGTATTGGTAAGCATTGAAGGGGTTGAAGAATGAAAAAGAATTGTAAAGATAAAGGGTGTAAAGAAAGAAGCCCTCCTTACAACTTTAGGCAGAAACCGGGTCAATACATATGCTATTGAGATCATTTTTAATGATTCTTGATATTGAAGATAGACATCATGGACCCAGTGATGCAATGCACAACCCATCCCAGCTAACTCAGATATCTCTCAAAAGATATTTGTTTTAATCACACGGAGATCAACACGTTATCTATCGATTTATTCACTCCGAGTAAATTGGTATTGAAAAGGTGGCACTCCTCTCCAGCCTCCGATCACTAAAATCCAAAGTGCACGATCGAGTCTAGAGCCATTTGAGATCATCAAATATCTCATTAGGACACACTTTCATAATTCCTTGCTTCTTCACACACTGTGAAAAGTAAGAAAGATCTTAAAGAGTCCTACGCAAAATTTTAATGATCTTGCCTGAACATCCGAGTAATACGAAAGTATTTACAATGAAGATGGAAATCCTTCTTGAGCGAATATCAAAAAGCTCATGGTTGGTGACTTGTGCGATTCTTTATGAATCAAGCTTGTGATAACTAGAAAGCAAAAGTGGTTTAATTCTTAACTGAATCTAAACACGTTCCAGGCCTCTACGCAATATCTTAGTGATCTTGCCAGAACACTTAGAGTGATACCTTAGTGTTCACAGTGATGAGTGGAAATCTTTCTAGTGTTAACCTCAAACAGCACTTATGTTGCGGCATTTGAAGACGGTGGCGTTGCGGGATCCAAGAAGAAGTCATCCCCGCATGCTTATACTTTATGCACTTAATACCTCATCTAATTCAAGAAATCCTAAATGTTAAGTCTTCCGCTGTATCGAACTCTGAAGCTTTCAAGAATTACTAAGGTATAAGTATGTGGGACGTGAGGTCACGAAGAGGCGAAGATCATAAGTGATCGATGCACGAGATCAAGGCAAGAGATTAAAGCTAAAGACTGATATCAAAGATCACATCAGCATGTTCACCAGAAAAGAAAAAAGAAAAGAAAGACAAAGACTACGAGCTCAAGACAAGCATAGTATGCTAGGTTTATTTTATTATTGTAACTAGGGTAACACCCTTGTTAGGAGTGACCTCCCTTAGGGGGAGATTGTTGGAAATACGTTTTTACGTATTTAGGAAGATTCGGTCACTCTGACAATATACTAAGTAGTAGCTCGTAGTCTAGACATCGTTATTTAACAAACAAGCCCAAGCCTAGCCTACAACATGTGTAGGCCGGCCCAAACATGTAAGCCCAAGCCCATTACAAGGCTTGGGTATATAAACCCTCTCCTTAAATGGAGAGGGTGTGTGGTTATTCATATTTCATATAGCAAACATAAGTTTCTCTCTCTAGAATTGTGTGTAATCCACTATCTCTCTATCTCTTTCTCTCTCTAAAACATAAGCAAGATTTACATATCCTACAAGAAATCCTTTTAGTGTTAACCTCAAACAGCACTTGGTAGGTAACTTGCAAGATTCTATACGAATCAAGCTCGTGACAACTGGAAAGCAACGATGGTGCGGCTCTTAACTGAATTTCACTTGTTCCAGGAACATGAATTGACGGCTTCAAATCATGCGGATAATATTATCCAAATGATTCACTCTTTATGTTCGCAGTCAGCTTTGGACGGTCGAATAAAGAGAACGGGTTTACCCGCGAAATCTTGTCAAGGAGGTTTTGTCACAAGTACGATATTTTATATCGTCCAACGGTCTTCATCGATCGGAGGTAAAATGCTAACGAATTAGAATGAAATGTTCAAGGCCATTTCATCCGTGTATATGTTTTGTTGCTAACTGTCTTATGCAGCGTAACAAGAAGGTGGCACTGCGGTGTACATTCCAGAAGAAGTTGTCACCGCATGCTTATACTGTATGCACTTAATACTTCAACAAATTCAAGAAAGTCTAAAAGTCAAGTCTTCCGCTGTATCAAACTCTGAAGCTTTCAAGAATTTATAAAAGTACAAGTATGTGGGACATGAAGCCACGAGGAGGCAAATATCACAAGTGATGAATCCACATGGTCAAGGCAAGGAAACATGCTCAAGACTAAAGTCAAAGATCTCATCTGCATATTCACAAGAACAAGATCGAAGACTCAAGCATAGTATGCTAGGTTTAAGATTTTGTAAAATGGTGTGACCTCCCTTAGGGGGAGATTGTTGGAAATACGTTTTTCCAAAGAAAGTCTCGGTCACATCATTGTTAGCATAGGTCACGAGCTATAGACTATTTAGGACATTGTAACTTGGAGTGACCTCCCTTAGGGGGAGATTGTTTGAAATACGTTTTTACGTATTTAGAAAGGATCGGTCACTCCAAAGATAGATATAAGTCTTGGGCTCGTGATCCAATGTATTAAGATATAGTCCATATAGCCCACATGTAGGGTGGGCTATGTATACCCCCTCCTAGCATGTTAGGAGGGATTGAACACTTTGTTATTTTTTCTCATTTCCATCTTTCTCCCATTCTCTCCTTTCTCTCTCTACCTTTCTCTCTCTAGTTCTACCTTCTCCTTCCATTCAATAGATAATCAAACACTTGCTCAATCCTAAGAATATATGATTCTACAATTGGCATCAGAGCTTCGGTTTAATCCTTGGATCATGTTTTTGTTTTTGATTTGGTGGTCTAAAATTTTTTTTTGGTCCGTATCTATCATTTCTATCACGGTTTGTGTTTTCTATCAATATTCACAAGTTTTTGTCACTTTCACATCATTTTTGTTATAATACCTTAACTTTGTTAATCATTCCATACAGTCTTATGTTGCACAGTCCATTTTATTGGTTTCATCATTTCCCAATGGTCAAAGTTTGAGTTTTTATGATCAAAGTTTAGATCCATAGTTTTGTCTCACGGCGTCATATCATGTCTCATCTATCCATGATTTCACTTTTCTGGTCTAACAGCAACTTGTCATTTTTTTTATTTGCTAGTACCATTATTTTAGGGTTTCTTAGTTTTCTCTTGAAGATGCTAAAAACCCAGAAAAACCAAATCCAAAAACTAGATTCGGAAAAACCCATATCCTGAAAATCAGGAAAAAGGACAACTTTGGATAAGATTCTTCGCTGGTCATCATTGTGATGGCAAGAATCGCATTGATTGCGATGGATGGTATGCGATGCGTACCATGGCGATGGGTACCATTGCGATGGGTACCATTGCGATGGGAAATCATGTTGCGATGGATGTACTCTAGACTGTGATGACATGCATTTAAAAGGACTGTGATGGACTCATTTTTAGACATGGCTATGCAGTTTAAAAGAACATTGCGACTGTTTTAACAAAACCCGAAAACTAGGACCAACACATATCACCAACCCTTATATCTCCTCAACACCAAATCTATTCCTAATCCGATTGACTCCTAATCCCATCTAAAACCTTTTATCTAACTCAAACAGAAAACTTATAGATCTCAGTTTGCAATTCGATTTTAGATTTATAAAACTTTAATAGATCTTTAAAAATCGAAATCAATCATCATCGATCTATATATATGGAATCAACCATCTTTAATATTCGAATCTTAAAAGGATAAGAACATAAACAATATTGTTTGGTCCTTCCTTGATTCGTTAACAAAAAACCGACATGCAGATAATGACCTACCCGAGAACAATTAACTGTTCTTGTAGCCGTGTCTTATACAGTTTTAGTTTTTCTATCACGAAAATAGGTTTCGTTGGTAGACACACAAGAACATTTACAGGATCCTGAAGAACAAAAAGGGTTTTATGAGTTCTTCTTTGTGATTTTTATTTGGCTGATATGGTAGAAGTATAATAAATATGATTCGTTTTTTGTGTCGTAACAAGATCTGTGATGAGATTCGTGTGGTTATTTGGATTGAGATTAGATCGTTCTTAATAGATCTGCGTTTTCTTGGATAGTAGATGTGAAGGGATTAAAGGAGTTTAGATTAGATGAGGTTGGGTGATTTATGATTGAAGTTTATGAGGTGTTTATTGTGTTGAGATGGGGTGTAGGGGACGGAGACTTCTATGTGATGGAGAGAATAAGGGGGCAGACTGTTTAAGAGTGTGTGAAATTAGGGATTGTTAACCCTAATAAAATGGGATATTTGTCTTATATATCACAACTCTTTTGACCGAGTTTCATATAAAGTGTTGTTGGCCCTTGACCACGTTGCATAGACATTTCTTTTGGTGATTTCATTTTGTCTTAGAAATGTGATTTCTTAGAAAGTAATTGTGGGTCGTGAGATTTAGCTCTATACACGAATTTTTTATCTCAAAATTTTTATTTTGTATAAAATTTATGTATGAAGTCATACTTTGTTCATAATCGAGACGTGGCAAGGTGAAAAAGTGACGAGACAAAAAGACATGACAAAGTGATGAGATTTATTTGACGAGACCAAAAAGAAAAATAGGTATATTTTTAGTGGCTACGGATTTGTTTGATCGGGTATTAATTATGTGAAGTTGAAGACGGATTTTTTCGAAGGCGTGAACTTATTTTATCTTTGACAATAACTTGCTCGTGCTTAATCCTAGAATGAAGACTTATTTATCTAGTTTCCGGGTTCGGGGCGATTGGTTGATGACTCGGATAACTATCACTTAAAGGGGTTACATTGTTGTACTCAGTGTCACGCGCATAATCAATGTGGATAATTTCAAGAGGTGTTGTGCTTATATACTTCTTCAGTGATGTATTGGGTACTTAGAGATTTTACCATCGTTCCTCATTCAACAATTGTGCAAGCTTAAGTCACAAGATCGAAGGATTCTTATTCAGTTTCATGTTTGGTATATCCGGTTCATTCTATCAGTGGTCACTTCAAATTTCCTACACGGGGGTTGGTAAAGATGGCCATGGAGAGTTTATGAGTAGAGAATTTTGATCAGCAGTTGATTCTCACAAAACATATAATTCATCTTATTTATTATTCTCACGAGATTTCAGGTACATGTGCGTACGATTAATTGCTGGTTCCGAGGTTTCGAAACCATCAAGGGGGAGAAGAAGACACATTGAACGCACAACGAGTACACGTGATGAACTTCATACCTTCTTTTGATTTGAAGACACTCCGGGAAGACATTTGTCATAACCGCATAGAAAATCAGTGTTTTAACTCGTGGCGTTGTCAATATCTAAACGGTACACTATTGATTCGATGTTTAATTGTTTTGATGTTGCAATTATTCATCATCATTATCCTATATGGAGAGATATGCACTTCCGAGACTTAATTGACTCTGGTGCATCTCCGGAAGAAGATATGTGCATTTCCGGGACTTAATTGACTCTGGTGTTACGATGTCAACTTCATGAATGGGATAAAGTGTCCACTTCAGTATTTGAGCTTCATACTTGGGATTGGTTTACTTTCTTCAACTACGTGGGGGAAGAAATGTCTTGATTCTTTCTGGTATGCATAACTTGAACTCTCAGGGGGAAGAAAATTCAGAAGAATTATTCAAGCGTGAGAAGAGAAGTTGTTGATCTACTTGGTGTGCCCCAAACTTTCAATCCCTCATAGCAACATTATCATGTTATGTGATGGGGTTTGCTTGTTAAATTCCGCTGTGCGCTTAATCATTCTAAGCTTTATTGAAAGCTTTGAAGTTGCTTACGAGGATTGTCGGTTTAGGGGGAAGCTACTTAAAAGCTTCTACATCAAGTTTATGTGGCATGAATTAGGGGGAAGTTAATTCAGAAGCTTCTCCTTAACCAGAAGTATATGGATTACTTAGCTCGTTTCGTTACAGTATTTATACCACAAGTTACTACGAAGATGAGTCACTCCGAAGTGAAGACTTGAAGTCAAAGGCCTCAGAAGACTTCATCAGCATTGGACGCTTCATGGAAGCTTTTGTTCTTAATCATTATGTACTTGTTAGGAAAAATATTGTAAGGAACTCTACACGTCGTCCCATGGGGGAAGATTGTTGGAAATTCACTTTATGTGATGACATTTAAGAATTCCCATTAGTTATCATAGTCACACACGCATAGACTAGACTAGGAAACGTTGTATACTTTAAGTGTGGCGTGTGACTATATATACCCCTCGAAGGCTTCCAATGAGGGGTGTTGCTTGTGTTTTCATTTGAGTTAAATACATTTTTCTTTCTTTTCACACACAACCCTCTATCTCTCTCTCAACCATGGCTGCCACCACCTTCCACCACCCACCTAGGCCACCGGATCATATATAGCAAACCCACAAAGCGTACATTTAACGAAACCCTAAGGCATCCTTGAACAGAAAGCTACAAGTTAACTATTCTAGGAAGAGATAAATATAAAAAATACAATATTTGAACATATCTTCCCAGTAACAAAACGTGTTGATCTTCACAGCTCATGCAATCTTTCAGTGGATAGAATCCTTCTTGTCAGTGGCTTGATGTCAGCGGGCTACACAAGTCTAGTTAGCGTCTAGGATTACTCTTGTCAGCGGCTAGGGACTTTGTCATTTTTATTCCCAACAACATCTGACTTACGGTCGACGAAAGGCTTACTTCCGTGACTCGGGTGTTGCGGATGTTACATCCGACTTATGGCTGACGAAAGGCGTATTTCCATGGGAGAATGTCGCTGATATTATATCTGGCTTATAGTAGACGGAAGACGTCCTTCCGGAGACGGGTAATATTATAGTCGACTTAGGACTGTCAGAAGGCATACTTCGGTGGCAAAATGATGCTGATATGGCATTCGACTTACAACCGACGAAAGGCGTACTTTCGTGGCTAAGTGATGCGGATATGACATCCGAGTTACGGCTGACGGAAGGTATACTTTCGGGATCAGGTAATGCGAATATGGCATTTGACTTGGTACCGGTCTTGCAATGCCTCTTACGTACTCGCCACGAATATGAAATTTGCCTTAGCACAAGGCTTGGAATGCCTCTTACGTGCTTGGTATGAATATGTCGTTTGTCTTAGTGTAGTGCTTGTAATCCCTCTTACCTACTTTCTATATCCAGCGATATTTGCATAACATGCACGAAAATAATCAAATATGATAACGTTATTGGTATTGGTATTATGTCCGGACGTGCGAAGTATCGCAGAGCCGAATAACCGCGGATATGAAAAAGGGAAAAATAAATATTTGATGATGCATATTGCATCAAATATAATTTTATGCATCAAAAATTTATTCGTATATGTGCATCAAGTATAATAATTGCGAATACTTTAGAGTTTTAGTCGCATATAACACATCAAATATTCTAAGCATAATAAATATTTTGCCTTCATTTACATTAAATATTTCTTAGTTTGATCCGTATATACATCAAATTGTATGTTCAAATATGATGATACATATATTATGTGAATATTATTTATATAGTAAAATATTCTTATGCATTTATTACATGGAATCCAGTATAAATTTTATTCCTATGTTCGCATGCATATGCATATGTTTTTGTATATTCGCATGTATGTAATTTTTGCATGCATATGTGATGGTAGAAATTCATATATCTCAAAATATGAAAATATGTATGTTACATTATGTAACTTACAAGAACCAATCTAAAATTATAGATAGACATTATGTATTTTTGTCAAATATTATGGTTGACGGTTTTATTTTTGAATTCTTCAGGCGGTACTGGAATTTTATTGGTCCAAACTTTTGTTCACGAGTTGAGTGGTTCTTCGAGAAAGGTAATTTTTGCGATGGGAAGTAATGCTTCTTTTATTGCTTTGATTCCAAAATTAGTGGATGTTAAGTTTGTTTCTAACTTTCATCCTATAAGCTTGATTGGTAGTGTTTATAAAATTATTACTAAGATTTTAGCTAATCTCTTGGTTACAGTTATATTGGGTCTCGTGTCCGATAATCAATCAACACTTTTTGCAAATAGAAAAATTTTAGATGGGCCTTTTATTCGCAATAAGTTACTTGCTTGGTGTAGAAGGAAAAAGAAACAAGCTATGATATTCAAAGTCGATTTTGCAAAGGCTTGTGATTCTGTCCGGTTGTATTATTTGATGGATCTTCTTCAAGCTTTCGGGTTCGGTCCTAATTGGTGTAAATGGATTAGATGTACCTTTAGCTCCTCCATGGATTCGGTGTTGGTTAACGGCAGCCCATCTATAGAATTTCCAATGTTTTGTAATTTAAAACAAGGTGATCCATTGGCCCATTTCTTACTTATTTTTATCATGGAGTCGCTTCATACCTCCTTTTCTAGAGCTCTTTCAGAAGGTGTTTTTAATGGAGTCAAGATTGATCAATCGATGGTTCTTTCTCATCTTTTTTACGTCGATGATGGTATATTCATGGGGGAATAGTCTGAATCTAACATGGGTAATATTATCAGCATTCTTAGATGTTTTTCCTTGCGCCAGGGCTGAAAATCAACATCTATAAGAGTCAAATCATGGGAGTTGGAGTGCATCGTAACCTTGTGAGTCAGGCTGCTTCGTTAATGGGGTTTCCCGTTATGCAAGCTCCGTTTCGGTACTTAGGTGTGATGGTGGGAGAATCTATGACTCGTATTTCTGCTTGGTCGGATTTCATTCAGAAACTTCAACTTCGATTGTCTAAGTAGAATTCTAAGACCTTATCTATAGGAGGAAGGTTAACCCTTTTGAAGTCTGTTCTCGGAGCTTCTCCTATCTACAATCTCTCCATCTTTAGATCTCCAAATGTTATTTTGAAAGAAATGGAAAAAATTCGAACCAACTTCTCCAAAAGGGGCTGAGCCGTCGGAGAAAAAGATCTCTTGGGTGGCTTGGGATAAGGTGTTAGCGTCTAAGGAAAACGACGGTCTCGGTGTCTCTAGTTATTATGCTCTTAATTGGGCTTTTCTCCTGAAGTGAGTATGGCGTTTAATATCTCAAGACGACTCCTTATGGTACCGAATGATTTTATCTTTTTATGGAAGCAATCTTGATTCTCAATTGGTTAAGTTCCTTTCCTTGTGGAGTTCTATCCTTCGAGAAGTGAAAGTATTGATTTCTAAAAGTTTCAATTTTGTGTCGCATTGCAAGAAACGTATTGGTGATGGTAGAGGTACTCGGTTTTGGCAAGATCATTGGGTTTCTGAACAACCCTTAAAATATATGTTTCCTCTCATTTATGCTCTAGAGACGATCAAAGATGCAACGGTAGAGTCTAAACTATGATCTGTTCCCATAGATTTTTCTTTTCGCAGGTCTGTTCGTGATGGTGCAGAACGTCAACAACGGGATGCTTTATGTGAGGTTATTGACCATATTATTTTATCCCCTTCCAACAATAGATGGTACTGTGATCTTCGAGGTGACGGTTCGTTCCATGTCAAGGATTTTCGGTCTCGCTTGGACAATATTCTTCCTCCTGTTGCGGATGATTCTACTCGTTGGGTTAATCTTATCCCAATCAAGCTAAACAGTTTTGTTTGGCGGGCGCGTCTCGATCGTCTTCCAACTCGGAGCAACTTGGTGTCTCGAGGTCTTGTTTTGGAGTCGACTCTTTGCCCGCTTTGTGGATTGGATACAAAATCTAGTTCCCATAACTTTTTCAGTTGCAATCAATGTTGTAAAACAAGGGCTAGGCGGTCCTACTCCGCCTAGGCGCTAGGCGTCATACTCCGCCTAGGAGCTAGGCGGTAAAAAAAGTCAAGAAAGTTAACAAAAAGTCAATAATTTTTTACAAAAAATTAAGAGTTTTCTTTCTAATGTATAGTGCACATATTTATTTTAATGTAACATCTTAAAATAACAGATAAACGAATGATTATAAGCATAAAGTAATTAGTTTTTCGTATGAAATTGGAACCAACTGAATTATATGTTCACGTTTGAAGTTCTTAGCACTTAAATTGTTATTTCCTCCGTCCCAAAATAATTGTCCACGTTTGACTTTTTCGGTATTTTTTCTAAAACTTTGACCGTAAATATATTTATTTGTATTACATAATATTTGATAAAAATTATACCAAATAAAATACATTTAAAACTCTATCCGTTCATATATTTTGCATCAAGTATTATATAACACACCCGAATACAATTATGGTCAAAGTTGCACAAACAAGACTTCGAAAGTCAAATATGGAGAATTATTTTGGGACGGAGGTAGTATGTTTTATTTGCCTCTTTTTCAAGAACTTCGAATTATTTGTAATTAGAAGTATTTTTTTATGTCATACATATTATTTATAATATTTATATGCATAAAATTCTAATCCGCATAGGCGGCGCCTAGATAAATTACGCCTCAAAGGTCGTCGACCGCCTCGCTAGCGTCTAGCGATTTCTGCAACCTTTGGGAGTACATTTTTTGTAAGATTTGAACTTGGTAGGAGATGTTTTATCTTCTTTCGATGATTAGCTCGTTTGATTTTTAGCGATTCGTCTCCCCTCCAAGGTGAAAAGGCTGGTGGAAGGTGTTTGCATTGTTGCGTGGTGGCATATTTGGGTCTTCAGGAATAAGGCAATTTTTTACGAGTCTATCCCGAGATTATCTATGCTTTTTGATGATATTGTTTCTCGTGCTTATTTTTGGTGTTCTAATAGGCGTAGCGTGTTTTTTTCTTAAGAAACTTGGTTGAAAAACTCTAACTTGATTTTTTTGTAATGTTTTCTTTTCTAGCATCATGCTAGTTTTATAAAATTTGCTGTTAGAAAAAAGCAACATAATAAATTCGTGCTAAAAAAAAGTCTGGTCGGGCAGAGTATCGCGAAAAGACATGGCTATGACTTCGGTTATAAAAAAAATATAATGCCGTTAGATAATCGTAAATAACGGACAAATAAGAAACACATATCGCCACCCTATATAAATCACATATGTTTTCAAATAAGGGATAAAAGCGTTCTATTATTAATTTAAAAAGATACTGATAAGCAATGAGATACTTTTGGTCCGTTTCTTTGCTGTCACATGTAAACACAATTATTTGGTGGTGGTACCGCGGAGCAGTGAAATACTTTTAAGTTAATCTATATTTTTTATAAAACAAATTACACCTTATCTTATATTTAATGCAAAAAAAAAATTAAGAGGTATCACAGCGGAGCCAAGATATTGAGATATAGGGGAAAAAATACCTTAAAATTTTTTTTAGCAAAGAAAACAACAAGAAACTTAATATTTCACAAAAACTCCTATATAATGTTAAAAAACAACAAAATACGCCTTATGTTTCGGAAAACATCAGCCAAACCACAGCGTTACAACAACAAAAAATCTATTGTCGGCTGTTGATGATGATTTTATAGTTTTATATTGCCAGTTCTGTGGTTTTTATGTTTTTTACTGGATATAATTTCACCAAACATAGACATAAGATGTTGGGTTTTATTTTATTGAGGGCAATTTGAAAATTGGGCTGAGGGCATCCTTTATAAAAGTCCAATAAACTAAAAAATTTACACTATAATTTTTTTTTTCTTGGGCCAGTTGTTGAGGGCACTGCCCCCCATTACTCATTAAGTCCCTCCGCCCCTGTGTACCACTAAATCATCATATTGTACATTTTGTAATGCACAAATTAAAACATGCTTTAAGTAATACAATATATTAATGCATATGTAGAACCATAACAAACATAAATTAATATATTAATTTAATACTATAATTAATACTATAATTAATATTATAACTAAAATATATTACAAAAATATATTACATTTAATACTATAATTAATATTATAACTAAAACACCCCTTACTATAATTTACAAATAAAATAAAATATTGTACAAATGTCACTTCAGCTTATTTTTTTTTTAAACTAATCATACATATACAATTTAACATGTATGTGGGTCTATTTTTTATTGCTTTATATATGTATAATCGCCCACTCTGTGATTAAAAAATCACTCGTCGTTGTTATATGTTGATGAAGACTATCGATTCAGAAGTTATAACAAAGAAAAAAAATTATCGCGTTGAAGAATTTATTTATATGGTACCCGTCGTCGCATCACACGAGTACCCTGCTAGCTGCTTTTAAATGAGAAAAGTATGTCTTTAGTCTTTGGAGATTATAATCCCCACGTGTCTAGTGTTGGATTATTAGAAAAAAACATACAATCTAAAAAGGCTAAGTGTGGTAACATCAAATTAATACTATGTTAGTAAAAAAGTACACCTAAATCAACGTTAGAATAACATAACACTAAAACAATACCAACCTCATTAATCATAACAACAATCCACAATCATTTTTTTTCTCATAAAACCCCCTTAATAATTATTTCATTTTTTAAACAAGCAACCCATTTCATTTATAAATTAAAAATAGGAATTACATTAAAAATTAAAAAACATTAAATTAGGAATTATTTCATTTTTCTCATAAAACCCCTTTAACAATTAAAAATACAAATTACATTAGAAATTTAAAAAAACATACCGAAAATAAAAAAGCCATACAAAAAAAACATTACGGGAAAGATATCAGATAACCCGGTCCCGTCATCTTCGCCCAAATCTCTACTCATTTTATCTTTGATAAGTTGTTTTTTCATCTTAATCCAATAATCGGCGTCTTCCTCCAAATCCCAAGTGGAGATAGTTAAAAACAGCAACTCCTCCAATCACGCAAGGGTGCAGTCTTTTTCAACTTGCACCTTGAAAACCCTTTTGGTGGCTTCCTGTTTGAGATAAAGTTCTTGCTCCATTAACTCCCGTATCAGGACGAGGAGTTACTTCCACTGGTGCTCGCCGTGGTGTCGGAATTGGATATTTTGACGGGTCTTGGTTTGCTGGCCAGCCGTGGTCTTCCATCATGGCCGAAGAGATTCTCTTGGGTATTCATGGGGACGTCTCCGTCTACGTCAATAGAATCGGGTGCGTCTCATTTGCTATGGATGACCCTCAGGTGTATTCTTGAGTAAACAAGATACCTCGATACCCTTCACCGCAAATGGAGTGAGCCTGTTTCATCACAATCACATCGTTCTTGCCTCTTTTCCCTAAATGTTTTGCCTGTTTGAAAGTAGCATTAAACTTTTGGAAATTGAAATTCAAAGTATGCCATTTGCTAATTATCATATCCTTCGTGCGTTGTTGGAAATTTTTCGAGTTGAACTAGTTCATCACACAATACCAAAACGTATCACATTTTTGTTGACGCTCGACATTGTTAACTTTCGAAATGACAATGTAAGAAAACGCTAGCAATTCTTCTTCAACCGACAGCCAACTGGCCGATGCAAGGGGCTCATCATCGGCACCATTTATTCCTTTTTTTGTCTTCGTCTTCTTATGAATATCTTCTTTTACTGGCGACTCGACTTGTTGAGTGATTGGTTGAATGGTTTGAGATGCGAATGACGGTGGGTCTTAGAATTCACGGTTCATGGCTTCTGATTGTTATCATTGAAGAAAAGCTTGTTGTTGTTCTTGTTGATGTTGTTGAAATGCTTCCATCGAAGTAAAGTCGAGAAATGGTGGCTTTTGAGTCGAAGGGTTTCTGGCACAAGCTTCGTTCATTAAATTAATAAAACCGTGTTCAGAGTAGTCGGGCTTTTTTTGCTAGTTAAAAGGATAAGTAATTAGTAGATAAGAGTTTGTGATTTGGGTTGATATATTGAGTTGTTTATGTAGTAGTGGTGTGGGGTGCGGGTAAAAATAAGAAAAAAAATAAAAAATGACCGTTTGAGGGATGTTTTTTTTTTATTTTTAAAAAAATTAATGAATTTAAAAAAATATATTTGAACTGGAGGAAAAAAGAAAGATGGCGTCGACCGTGATGGCGAGGGGTTATTGAATATTTTTTTTAAAACACCCTCAACTCTCGTTACCCTGGCAACGTTAAGGCCAACGACGTTGGCTTTTCGATGGGTAAGATTTCGTAACGCAATCCAACATCAAGCAACTCGCGTTAAAACGTTACGATATCTAACGCTCTAACATCTATATAATTAAGTGTGCTTTATGGGTGGCTAAACACTTTATCAAAGCATATATTATATCCTTAATAAGAGGGGGGAATCTCGGTTCCTAATGAACAGTTCCCCCCTCACACCAAAACATATTATATTTCATCCCCTCATACACACACCCACACACTCGCTTGGATGGTCTTCCTCCACTGTAGATCCAATAAAAGTCTTCCTCCACTGTACATCCAATAAAAATAACGGATTTCACCCACGTTGCCCAATTCTTTGGCTTAAAAGATGATCAGCACCTTTGATTTGGTTACTGAACGGGTTACGGGTTAACCCTTGGCCTCAGCCGTTGATTGGTGTCTGCCTGTTTTCCGTTTTGGGTTGGTGGTGCACACCAAATGGTCTTGCGGTTGAGATTGGACCAAAAACATTGTTCTTGAAACTTCTTTCTCTAATAAGGTATGTGTGTTTCTTCCCATCAAAATTGTTCCTCTTCCGTCTCTATCTCCTGAAATTATTGATCTGTGTCTGAACATATTATTGATCAGTCCCTCTATCTAGATCTGATCTTGATCGTCAAGATAGACATGTGGTTCGATTCAATTTAAAGTTTGACTTTTGGGCTTTTCCGATCCTTTAATTGTCATAGTTTATTAAAGATATAATTTCTATTTGTTATTAAGGTATGTGTTTTATTTGAGGCTGGTTATATAAATTCTGATTCAGATTTTCGTTTTTACACATACCAGTTTTGGGTTTTCTCTTTAGTTAAACTTTTCATGTTTTTATAAAAACATAATATCTATACAAGATTTTCTTTGATGCAAGTTTGTTGCTCATACCAGTGATTTTATTTGTTTGTGCCTTAATCTGTTTGAGTTTTGACTTTTGGATTTAGTGCGTTATGAGCTGGAAATAGGATGTTTCGTGATCAATGTCAATTTGGTTCCGATGCTGATTATAGCTGATGTTGTTTGGGTATTTTGTGGTTGATTAAATAAGTTGGCTCCAATAACCTCATACCTGTGAAATTGGCACGTTGTAAGTAAGTTGGTCTTTGTTTGCAGTTATGTGCCTACACCGTTTAAAGATTGAACGGGTCGATTCAAGTATTTTTAGCTCCACACAGTATGTGTCACTGCTTTTATCTTTATGATATGTGGTATGTTATTGCCGTTGGGAACCTGTGAAAAGTCGATACACCTATTATGCGGCTTTTTGGCAATGATGATTTGTGTCTTGACTTGCATTTGTGAAAATGTCGCTGCCCGTGTTTGTTTGTTGGCGAGGTAACCAATTGGTTCTTTGGTTGCAGCCACAAACCACGTATGGTAGTGGCATCTCTTGCGTCGACACTTGAGCCGCACATTGCAGATAATCTTGAACAACCCCTGATTAATTTAAATGATGCCGTTTGGTAGCTTTATGAGATGATTGCCTGCTATTTTCCCAAAGTAGTTAGGCTCATATTTTTTGCTATGAAAAATTGTGTCTGAGTTGCATTTGTGAAAATTTCATTACATGTGTTGGTTTGTTGGAGAGGTCACCAGGTTGGTCAATAAGGGTGATGATTTGTATATTGCTACAAACATTGGTGGTGGACCAATTCTGCTGGGTTTTGAAAACTCCGTCCTACGGGTTTCAGAAAACCCACATGTTTTAACAGCCTGCCCAGCATTTGTAGTGGTCCATGGATTCCTCCTGATGTTGGCCCACATGTCCACCTGTTTTGGCAACGTGTCCCTATGATTAATGGTTTCGTCAGTCCGGAAGTGTTTCCACTAAAGGTGATTCAGTTGGTTGACGTTTTTGTTTTTTTGCTATTATCCGGCTTTTTGGCAATGATGATTTGTGTCTTGGCTTGCATTTGTGAAAATGTCGCTGCCCGTGTTTGTTTGTTGGCGAGGTAACCAATTGGTTCTTTGGTTGCAGCCACAAACCACGTATGGTGGTGGCATCTCTTGCGTGACATTCCAGATTATCTTGGGTTTGATTTCTTGGGTCTGATTGGAGGTAGAGGCAGTCCGATTTCTTGGGTCTGATTGGAGGCACGGGAAGCGATGATAGCGGCGATGGTGTAGGTAGCATTCTGGCAAGATCAACAAAGACGTATGGGAAATACCCAGGTTAGATTTCCGGTTTTTTTTATATTCTAACCAAATATACATGAAAACAAATAAAATTGAACATATTTTTCAATAGAGCCAGCATACGAGTACATGAATTGTGTTTTGGTCTTGGAATGCTCTCGGTCTAAAGTGTAGCTTTTACTTTGTTCTAATATGCACTTGAACGTGAGTTTTATTTGTTATACATAATGTGTGTTGTTGTTTACAGGAAATAATATTTCCGTTGGAGCAGGTTTTGAGACGTGGCCAAAAAACAAACGCATAGTCACCACTAATGTATTCCTGAACCATTTCGAGACCAGGTTAGATATAGATCAAGTACTGTACAGTTTTTTTTTGGCTAAATAATTAAATATCTCATATGTGAGCTGAATTGTACAAGTACAAAACTGCAGCCGATGATATGACTACATCATCCTGTCCCAAATTGGTAAACAAGTACAAAACTGCTGACCGCAAAAACACCATCTGAAATTCTCAAGCCCAGGAGGATAGTGTGTTCCAGTTCATTTCGAAACCTTTGTGAATGTACTAGACTTCACACTTGACCGTCTTTTCTTCAAAAAGAAAAATAAGTAAGGAACAAGCAAAGCACAAAAAGAAAACCAAGGTTAGACCAACTACTACGTGTTTTTCGTATATAGATGCTATGTTAATGCTTGCCAAAAAATTGATCTTCACTGTTGTGACAACAGAATATGCATCCTGACAAAGCACAAAAGACAGGAACCCTACCTGCGACTCCCGCACCACAAGACCAGCAAACTGATAAGGAGAGCGCGTCAAAAAGGCACAAAATAAGCCGATCAAAAGGTTAATGTTCTAGGCTCCACTAGCAGACCAAAAAAAGAAGAAAACGGATTAAAGGTAAGGGAGTATGCTATTCCTCTACAATTATTATGTGTTGTTTGTAATACGGATATTATTTACAGCTTTGCTGGTAGCACACCACTTTATTTGGCCGCAAGAAGGGGTTCAATGGATTGTATACGAGACTTATTGGCGTGAGGTACAGACCGACTTCAGCAAGATGCATATGTTTTTCCCTAAGTGCAATCCATACTTGACACTGAAAGTAGAGTTGGCGCAAAGGCAATGGTGGTATGACACGCTCCACAAACTATATGAGGTAACTGGCGCATTTTAGAAAGCTTGATAAGATGGGCTTCGTTGCGAACTTACATACCTCAGATAGATTAGCAAAACGCCCGTCCTTCGCGCCGCAGCGAGGCGCGGGCAAAAATCCTAGTAATGAATTAAATCACAACTCGATTTATCATCATAACAAAGTCTTGTTATGCTCACTTTTTTTTTCATGTAAAATGTATCTAAGTGAAATTTTAGTTTAGTATGTTTACTAAAATCAACTTAGATATGATAAGATAGTATTACCTTCTTTCTAAAATTATTGTTCACAGAAAAGAATTACATAATTTAAGAAAAATATATTAATTACTGTTTTAATTTATTCGAAAGCACAAAAAACACTTTTACCTTTTACTAATTAATTAGTTTTTTTGTTATTTTTGTAAATATCAATTTGGACTAAGGGTAATATAATTAACTAAAACAAACTCAATTATTATTTTTAAAAGTAAACAATAATTTTAAGATATATCAAAAAGAAAAGATAGAAAATAAATTTAAGACAGAAGTAGTAGCTTTTTATGGTTCTGCTCACTTTATTTCATGTAAAATATATGTAAGTGCAATTTTATTTTAGTATGTTTACTAAAATCAACTTGGATATCATAAGATAGTAGTTTTTTATTGTTGTGATATAAAACAATAAAACCAAAAATTAAAAAACTTACTTCCAATTTGTTTTGCCAAATGAGTAAACTTGTACTCGGAGTTATAGAGCCATAAGTTACCCGAAAAACATATGGTTCTAATTTTCAAACCCGTAATTAAGCGTCTGGCATCATAATCGAGTTTTTATTTGGTAAAGATGAGAACACGAGACGTGTTTTACTCGTGTTCCAGTGATGTCGCCAACTTGTGAAGATTGATATTTACCATAACAATTATTTAAAACCTTAATATGGATCAAAAAATATGTAACGGAAGCAAATTAACAAGATCTTTAATTAACATGATTATAATTAATCAAGGCTAGGGTTATATACCTTTATCCTAGCAAGATCTACAAGTTGACGGAACGGTCACCGGTAGAGATAGATCACGAACACCACTAGGATGTAATATAAAGCAAGACTACACCACGATCTTGTACACACGTGATACGGCGAGTTAACCGTGAGTTTAGGACGAACAAACCGAACTTCCAAGTAAATGGAAGATATATCCAACAACTCTAAAGAGGTTAGGATTAGATCTATTGTTAAATAAGAAACACATATCGCTACCCTATATAAATCACATATCTTTTCAAATAAGGGATAAAAGATGTAGAGAGCGTTCTATTGTTAAATTAATAAATATTGCTAATATCTCTTTACCAAATAGTTAATATTATTAATTTAAAAAGACTGATAGATCTTTTAATCAATTTAAAAAGATACTGATAAGCAATGAGATACTTTTGGTCCGTTTCTTTGCTGTCACATGTAAACACAATTATTTGGTGGTGGTACCGCGGAGCAGTGAAATACATTTAAGCTAATCTATACTTTTTATAAAACAAATTACACCTTATCTCATATTTAATGCAAAAAAAAAATTAAGAGGTACCACTAAATCAATATATTATACATTTTGTAATGCACAAATTAAAACATGTTTTAAGTGGCACAATATATTAATGCATATGTATAACCATAACAAACATAAAAAAAAGGGAAAATCACCTAAAAATACCTTAAACTTACCACTTTTTATGGTTATGTGTAATCATTTTTTTTTTCTCATTATACTAACTTACTTTTGAATTTCGACCTTTGTGCGTAGCGGATGACCTGCTTGACCCTTAGCCGGTTGCCTATCCTATTAATATTTGCACCGTTAGTCTTTTCTACTAACGAAGTAACGATTGTTTGTAAATAACAAAAAAAAAATTATTATTTTATTTTAAAGGAACATTCGTAATGTTTTTAATGAAAAGAAATATTTTTGCTCTAGTTTCACTTTTTTTTTTAACACAACCATAATCTATTTTTTAGCAAAGGCCATAATATTAAATCATAACACAGATATCTCTGATTTTTCTTTCACACACTACCAAAAAATCACAAAACAATCCCAAATCAACAAAAACCTCACAGATTTACAAAATCCAAATCTGCACATTACAGATCTACAATAAGAATTTACGGTGATGGTGGTGGCTGTATATAACCGAAACAAGCATCATGTTTATGGTGCTGGATCTGTTGTTTTACAACAAAGGATGGTGGTGGCTGATGGATCTTGATGGCCACTATGGTGAAAAATTGTGACTGAGGTGGCTGGGATTCGTGGTGTGCTGGTGCTGTGGTTGCTGCCCGACTGTAACGGCAGTGGGACGGAGTGGATCGAGGTGATGGTGGGTTGCGGTTGTATGGATCTGTGGTGGTTGGTGACTTCTTGCTATAGATCCAACGTTGATGGTGATGTAGTTGTTGAGTGCTAGCAACATGTGGCGGGGTGGTGATATTTAGGGTGGTGCGACGGCTGGTGGACGGGGGTTCTCATGGGAGATTATACATATCTGGTGGGGTGGTAACGAATCTACACCTTTATTAGAGCTGAGGCTAAGAGGGCAACCCTAGAGGATCTGGGGCACCGTGAGATGCAAGGACGCATGACCATATGGAGCCACAAACTAGATGTAAGGAGCAACAAACCAGACATGAGGAGTTATAAGCTCGTATCCTAGCCTTGATCCAGGAAACGACTCATCCATCACAACTTCCATCCCACACTCCTGGTGCCACAACTTCTCCTTCGTGTGCACCTCCTGTTCGTGATAATACTTCGATGTACACGAGGAGGAAACTTGGTGGTTTTAATGCGTGGTTAGACAAATGGTGGCAGCCGCCACAGTTTTTTTTAATTTGGTTACGAATATTTGTTGATTTGGTCTTAATTTTTTTGGATCTGGGTTTTTATTTTTAGTGATGTTTGAGTGTTTGTACATGGTTCTTTTCTTCTTTAATATTTCATACATTTTTTTTTTTTTACTTTTTCTTAGATCCGAATCTATTTGATTTGATATGGATTTTGTGTAAATGTGGTGTTGTGTAAGAAAAAAGAAATTCCTTTTAAAAAAATGTTTATTTTTTAATGAAGTTTTTTTAAAAATACAGAGTAAGAAATTTTTTGTTGAACATCATAATGCTCATGGACCAAATACTAATCAACAGATTTATTGCATGAATTCGCTAGCTAGTTGCAGCCCAATAGCTTTGGCATGCTTAACTACCTTTGGCCTAGACAAAGCCTTAGTAAAAGGATCAACTACATTATCATCTATGTGAACTTTTATTAATTTTATTTCTCGAGCTTCCACATGTTCTCGAATGTAGTGATATCTACGTTTAAAGTGTCTGGCACCTTTCATAACTCCAGGGTCGTTGGCGAATATTATTGCAGCAAAATTGTCGCAATATATATCAATAGGTTCTTTAATTGAAGGCATCACTCCAAGATCTCCAATAAACTTCCTAATCCAAACAGCTTCTATTGCAGCTTCTGAAGCGGCCATGTACTCGGATTGAGTCGCATGCATAGCAATGGTTTTCTGTTTACTGCTCTTCCAGTCAACTGCTCCTCCATTGATGACAAACACGTAACCCGTCTGAGACTTCGTATCGTCTTTATCACATTTCCAGGACGCATCACAGAATCCTGTTACATTTAATTCTGTGTCTGGTTTACCCCCGAATACCAAAAACATATCTTCCGTACTTCTCAAATACTTTAGAATATGCTTAACAGCAGTCCAGTGGAACTTTCCTGGATTCTGTTGGTATCTACTGACCAAGTTCTGAGCAAACGCCACATTAGGCCTTGTGCACCTTACAACATACATAATAGATCCTATAGCCGAAGCATAAGGCACCTTTCGCATGTAAGCCACCTCTTCAGGTTTTGATGCATCTTTCTCATGACTTAACTCATGTTTAACCTCCATCGGTTGAAAACCTTTCTTAGAGTTATGCATGTTATACTTCTTCAATATCTTATCAATATAAGCATCTTGACTAAGACCAATTAACCGTCTACTCCTATCTCGATAGATTTTAATTCCCAGAATATATACAACATCTCCCAAATCCTTCATAGAAAAACATTTACCAAGATAATCCTTAACTTCCTTAAGTCTTGGAATGTTACTTCCCATGATTAATATGTCATCGACATATAAAATTAGGAACACTACATTACTCCCACTAGCTTTGCGATATACACATGGCTCATCACGATTTTGAATAAATCCGAACTTTTTGATTTCTTCATCAAATCGCTTATTCCATTGACGTGATGCTTGCTTCAAACCATAAATATATCTTTGAAGTTTGCATACGCGCTTTGGATATTTAGGATCAACGTACCCTTCCGGTTGTTTCATATAGATGTCTTCATCTAAGCGACCGTTCAAGAAGGCAGTTTTAACATCCATTTGCCATATCTCATAGTCATAGTATGCTGCTATAGCTATGAGAATCCTAATAGCTCGTAAGTATGCTACAGGAGAAAATGTCTCCTCGTAGTCTACGCCAAAAGTTTGAGTAAAACCTTTAGCTACTAAACGCGTTTATAGGATTGTATTTCACCATCCATGTCGGTTTTCTTCTTGTAGATCCACATATTTTTCACTACTTTAGCATTTTTAGGTGCACCACAAGAATCCAAACATCATTTATTTCCATGGATTTCATTTCCTCATTCATCGCAACTATCTGTTTTGATTTTTCTGGATTAGACATTGCGGATCGATAGTTAGCAGGTTCACCAAGATCCCCTACTTCCTCCTCATCATCCTCTATGTAATGACATAGTTTGTCTGGCGCACGTATGGTCCTTTGAGACCTACGTGGAGGAATTAATTCTGGTGGAACACTCAGACTTTCTGGTTCTACAGGAATTTCTTCGCTAGTATTTTCAGAAGGCAATGTATCTTCTTGAATTTCTTCATGATCATAATTTCTCCCACTGAATTCTTGATTTACAAGATCATTTTTAAGGAAGTCTCCATACCGAGCCACAACTATTTTGTTCTCAGCCGGATAATAAAAGTAGTAACCCATAGTTTCCTTAGGGTAACCTACAAAGATACATTTTACTGAGCGTTGTTGGAGTTTATCTCCAGAGTCACGTTTTACATACGCCTCACAACCCCAGATTTTTAAATAAGACAAATATGGCTTCTTGCCATGCCATAGTTCATATGGTGTCTTATCAACCTTCTTTGTGGGAACTATATTTAGAATACGAACATCAGATTCAAGAGCATAATCCCAAAAGGATAATGGTAAAGTTGTAAGATTAAACATAGATCGCACCATATCTAATAATGTATGATTTCTCCTTTCACATACACCATTTTGTTGTGGAGTATATGCAGAAGTAAGTTTCTGAACAATTCCATTCTCACTTAAATAATCTTTAAACTCTTGACTTAAATATTCACCACCACGATCAGAACGAAGAGCTTTAATCTTCTTTCCTAGTTGTAACTCTACTTCTGCTTTAAACGTTTTGAATGTTTCAAATACCTCATGTTTATGTTTAAGTAAATAAACATAACCATAACGGCAATAATCATCCGTAAACGTCAAGAAGTAGCTAGCACATTTCCTTGACACATGTCTAAGTGGTCCACACACATCAGTATGTATTAAACCAAGTACTTCGGTAGCCCTTTCAATATTGCTATTAAAAGGTTTCATGGTCATCTTTCCAGAGGTACAAGATTCGCATTTATCAAATGATTCATCATTGATATTTTCCAAAAGACCATCGCGTTGAAGCTTTTGTATGCGAGTCTTCCTAATATGGGCAAGTCTACAATGCCAAAGATAAGAAGAGTTCTTGTCTAACTTTCTCTTCTTATTCATGCTAAAAACAGAATTATTTTTCCTCTTGGAATTATTATCATGCATGTTAATTTCAAAAACACCATTCACAGAAATTGCATCAAAATAGAATAAACCATCTTTGAAAACAGAAATTCTATTATTATCAATTGTGTGATTAAATCCAAGATCCAACGTACAAGAAAAGGAAATGACACCCCTAACAATTGAAGGTGCATAATGACAATTATTTAAAAACAGTATAAACCCGAAGGTAAAACTAATTTAAATATTCCTATAGCTTCAACCACTGCTTGTGCGCCATTGCCCACTTGTAGAAATTGTTCCCCATAAGAAAGCTTCCTTTTCAACTCAAATCCATGCAGGGTATTACAAATGTTAATACCACATCCCGTATCATATACCCAGGAGTTTGATTTGTATGTAAGATTAAATAACTCTATCATAAATAAGTTACCTGAAGATGCTGCAGCAACTAGCTCAGCCTTCTTCTTATGTTCTTGCATTTCATGAAGATAGAGAGAGAAATTTCTCTTCCAGTGTCCAGTCATCTTGCAGTGGTGACAAGTCTCATCTTTCTGAGATTGACCTTTATTAACAAAGTTCTGCTTTGGTTTTGATGGAGTCGCAACTTGTTTGCTCTTATCAACCTTGCCTTTGCCTTTCTGCTTCTTATTCACTTGCGGTTTTGGTTTAGTCACTCTACCCTTTTGCACATAAAGTACTTGAGGAGTAGCAGTGGATTCCTTATCTTTCAACCCCTTTTCAAAGTTAATGAGCATTGCATGCAAGTCATTAACCGTCTTCCCCGTGCAATGCATATTATAGTTACGAACGAAATCATTGAAGTCCTTATTAAGGGACCTATTGATCAAGTTAATAGCCATATTATGATCAAAGGGTTGTCCTAGTGCAATGAGTTGTTCCATATAACCCCTCATTTCCATATAATGTGCACTTACGGACTTTCTAAGAGCTTGCTTGCAACTATGTGGAGCATCAACCAAATCGTAGATCTCTACAGCTTGCGGCGTTTCATACACAGTCTTGAGTTCATCAAGCATTAGCTGAGGTGAAAATAGCTCATACTTCCTTTGAAGTGATGGAGCCATTCTCCCTAACATTACAGCAGCCACCTCATGGTGCTTCTTAACGTTAGCAGCGTGTTGAAGCCTTTCCGCATCAGATGCTCCTTCAGCAAGATCCCACGGAAAAGGAGTTTCCAAGATATTGATAGTATCCGCTGCTCTCAAAACAATTCTTAGTGAGCGATACCAGTCATTGAAATTAGGGCCAGTAAGTTTAGGCCGTTCAAAGAAAGCTTTGAACGCCGAGCTTATTGTCAGATTGTTTTCGGGTTGAGCCATTTCTACAGAAATAAGTTCAAACATTAGTATTTTTGATAATACAATTCAAGAAAATAAAATTACCCTGGTAATAAAACCATAGTATTTTCCTTGAAAAACTAGAATCCATATTGACATAGATTTATCACATCAGTTGATCTGCTAGTGACAAATGTATTCAACACAGTAACTTGTCGAACAATAATTGACAAACAAATTTGCAATTTCTAGATACGTTAGGGATTTACATTGACAAAATCATTTGCATTGTAAACATGTTTCATCCCTACTTTATGCCTTAAGTTTCCATGTCTCACTGAGTAACTCATTTAAGTCGACTAATCTAAAGAACGTAAAACCTTCATGTGCAATCTTATTCAGTCATGAAGTTTTCTCTCCATTACAACATCGTCCGATATCTTATATGACGACAATTATAACTTCAAATGTTCGTCAATTAGAGGGCATATGAATTAAATTTTAGGGTATAGATTTTGGTGTCAAAATCATGTATGGAGAAGCATGCATACATCTC
Organism: Glebionis coronaria; assembly: GCA_025667525.1. Taxonomy (NCBI): domain Eukaryota; kingdom Viridiplantae; phylum Streptophyta; class Magnoliopsida; order Asterales; family Asteraceae; genus Glebionis; species Glebionis coronaria. Next base: position 620,902,739 of record CM046877.1, read on the forward strand.
CATAACATAAGTTTAATAAAAACGTTTAGTAAACTTTTTGGCGAGACTAAAATTTCATCATATATTTGCAAGTTGAGGTATTGGTTAAACCAATCAAAGATTTTACACACAACTAAATTCACACCGTAATATTTCTAGAACGAAGCTAAAGCACAAAGCAATAACCTTATTCATTGTGTTTCGGATGTGAATTAATGCAGTTAAATCAACCTTAAAGAATTAAACAAATAACAACCGTAGGTAATTCCAATTTTGACGCACAAGCGAGCCAGGAATTTGGTCAGCGCTGAAGCATAACACCTCCTTCCTTAACCGGGTAATTGACCAGCGGTGCGTTATACCCACTTTATAGTTTGTCAAAATAGAGTAGGCCGTTAAGTTGTTATTGCAATTCTAATCAACACAAATCATATGTAATTTAGATCTCAAAACAGTTCATTAATTTTGATAAGATTTAGTCCATATTATTTTTCTTAAAAAAAACTACCATTGTTTACAACATACAATATAAAAAACGCATGAAAACAAGTAGTACAAAAAAAACTAAATCAAATAGCCACATGCATAACAATTTATTCAAAGTACATCAAATCTAGGGTTTTTATAAACATAAAAAGTCTTCCCTAATATTAAAACTTTGAATAAAATAAAGCAAATAGCATTCAAAATTATATGATCCGTAAAAAAACATGCACGTTTATTACGGATCTCCCACATTCTCTTAACAATTAAAAAAACTACGGATTGTAACCACGCATGACATAACAATTAATTCATGCAAAATATCTAAAGTTTAATTACCATGTAATTTTAGGGTTTACTAAATTTTTTTTTATAAAAATTCGGCAAATCCGAATTTAAAAAAAACAAAAAACAAAAAAACCTAATTTTTTTTAATAAAACCTAAAAAACAACATGTAATTATTAACACAAATCAATATTAGTTAAAAAACTTTAGATCTTGATAATTAAAATCATGTTAAAAAGGCTCTCGATGCCACTGAAGGTTTATATTTACCATAACAATTATTTAAAACCCTAATATGGATCAAAGAACATGCAACGGAAGCAAATTAACAAGATCTTTAATTAGCACGATTATAATTAATCAAGGCTAGGGTTATATACCTTTATCCTAGCAAGATCTACAAGTTGACGGAACGGTCACCGATAGAGATAGATCACGAACACCACCAGGATGTAATCTAAAGCAAGACTACCACGATCTTGTACACACGTGATACGGCGAGTTAACCGTGAGTCTAGCACGAAAAAACCGAGCTTCCAAGTCTATGGAAGATCTACCCAACAACCCTAGAGAGGGGCTAGGACTAGATCTAGAATAGCTTATTGAAAATCAAAGAAGAACCCTAATAGGGTGTTTGTTTGGCTGGCGGTTAGGAGCAAGAGAAAAGAGATGTGGAGTAAAAATTATGAAGCCTTTGGTTTGTTTATATACACCTTGGAAAACTTCTCCTCCAATGTTTAAACAAAATAAGGAAACAAAATATTTTCTCTTCCTCTTTGTCTCCCCTTTTAGGCCGGATATACACCACCCCCAAAGAGGTTTCCGGAACGTTTCCGACACCTTCTTTTAGCTTCTTTAACATTCTATAACGGTCGTTTAATACTTAACTTTTAATTACTTAACGATCGTTAGCTACGGTTTGATTTAATAAATATATAATAAATATATTTAATAAATAAATTAACTCTTCACGTAATGTGTGCAATCTCGTGATCTCGAGTTCGATCATATCACACGACAATCGATTTTAAGTCCATAAACTTTCAACTTGTTGATGCATAATTTGGTCGGATAGGTCTTGACGAATCTTTTAACACCCCCAAATTTACTCGCATCGGAAACCAGTCATTTGGGTGATAAGAAATAGCACAATCACAGAAGAATATAAAGAACGACTCTAAAAAGGACATTTTTAGATAAAGGGTTCCATTCATAAATATCAGAGTATTGGTCCCACAAACCGTTACTAACATTTCTTACATAAAACTTTTAAAGTACATAAACATTTAAAAGTAAAAAGATAACTGAATCGACCGAAAACATGTTTTTTAAAACATTAGCGCTTGCTTCCTCGTCCATTCCAAACCTCTAGCATCCATCTTTAATTACTTGAGATAAACATACTTAAAAAGTCAACTAAAAGATGAGTGAATTTATAGAGTTTATATGAATAATATGTGAACACAAGAATTTTTAATCATCTCAAACTTATCACACAGACAAGTCGTATATATAGATAAATGCATTAAGCTCACGCCACTGAAAGTTAACCAACAAGTCAAACCGAGTCACTATGGCGCCCCTACTAACAGGTAATATTGTCATATACCAACGACCTCTTATACATAATATCCCTTACAAGTGTTCGCAAGGATACAAACCCTAGGATAAGGCTGTCAAACCAAATAGATATATCATATGTATTAGCGTTTACCCCCATCGAGTAATTAACAGTGCATAAAATTCAGGGACTTCATTAGACAATGGTACTTATGCATTTATCATCTCATTCGGGTCCATCATACCGAAAATAACTTGTGTTCATTTCATAAAACAACATGTATCCCCCTCGCGGGTTTAATAAAACATTTAAAGTTTAAAGGCGAGGCAAAAAACTCACCTCGAGTGGTAGAAATAGAGATAACGATAGCCGACAATAAGTGATGTCCGTCCAACACGAGAACCGCAACCTATCAAATAAGGCGCGTTCATTAATAATAGAACCGAGTAATAAATCATACATAATAAAATGAAACTCAAAATAATAAAATCACGACCAACCCGAAAGAAAATAATACAAGTGATACTATTGCAGTCTTCTATATATTTACTTTATTACTCTATGCTCTCGATAAAAATCTGTCGGCACATACTAAATGTACTAGCTCATTTACCTCACTTAAACACGTCAAAAGTTTATGAAAAAACTCAGAGAAATCACTTACTATTTATAGAAAGTCCTCCAAAAAGTTTGTCAAAAGATTTTACTTCTAAGACTCCCTGTCCGACACATCTTTGAACTACAAAAACCGGACAGTTTTACGTCATCGACTCATACAACCATTTTGACTTTGCTAATCAACTTCATTTACAAAACCGACACTTAGGTTTGAAAATAGACTCACCCCACTAGGTTTACATACTTAGAACAGCCCTTGACTCATTTTAAAACTCATTTTATAGTCCCCGATATTCGATCCAAATACCGACAACAACTTAATATTGTGCCGATACTCGTCTCCCGGTACACGAATAATCAAACTATCATAACTTCACACTCGTTTGAAGTTAGAAGTTCTACCTTATATCAAATAAAAGATCATCAAAATCTCTATAACACTATCCAATTAGTTAAACAATAATCAAACTATAAGATACCCAAAATCAGCCTTGAACTCACTGACCTAATTTACCCTCTAAAATCATACACAAAATCATACTTTTGATCAAATTTAACCACTTTTCTCATCATCCTAAACCCCTAATATCAACATATCTTAATCCTAACACTTGTAATAATCATAAAAACAAAAACCCAAAAATCAAAATCAACTTTTTCACAAAAACAACATGATCATCACATGATCATCACCAAATAACACATGCATGATCATCTAGCTATCCTACCAACCCTAATTCTTAATCAAAATCAAAAACCTCATGAACATTGTAAATTTTTGCATCATAAGAATCACATTTGAATTATTTGATGTGGTCTTGGTTTATTTTTGGATTGATCAAGCTCAAAATCAAGATAAAATTAGGGTTTTGGGGTTGCTTTAGGTCACGGTAGAGAGGGAGGAGAGAAAGAGATGGTTTTGCTTTTTGTATCTTGCATGTATGTGTAAAATTTAGATGAAAAAAGTTCATATATGGTGGGTGGAGGGCTAGTTTTGCCAATTTTGTATAGTTTTGGACTAAAATAAAAATAGTTAGTTAAAAAGCGGGAAATGACTAATAGTCAATTTTGGAAATATTTACGGGTCTCGGGTTTCATAAAAATACTTTTGAAAATTTAAAACGCACACAAAATAGGATATAATATAGTCCCGGCACAACTTAATACGCAATTAAAAACGATATCGTAAAAAATATTAAATATCGAAACCATCGATAATAAAACATAAAATTTGGGCATCCGTCGGTATCGCGATCACAATTAGATAAATTTCAGTCTAAGATTCGTGAAAGTTATTGTTTAACGATTCTCATTTAAAATCAACTAAAAATAATAAATCAATTCAATAAAATTTTGAATTAAATTATATATATTAAAATAAAATATGACCTTATTTTTGCGGGTTTTACATCCTCACCCCTTAGGGAAGCACCGTCCCGGGGCTTACTTCTCATTATGTCCGTCCACGAATAGATGCGAATACTTTCTCTTGAATTAATCCTCTCGTTCCCAAGTGTACTCATGTCCACGTCGGGAATTCCATCGAACTTTAACTATCGGGATCCGACTTTGCTTATGCCGTTTCACCTCTCGATCCATGATCTCCACCGGTTCTTCAATGAAATGCAGCTTGTCATCCAATTGAACCTCCTCATGTGGAATTAATAAATTCTCATCCGCCAAACACCTCTTAAGATTAGAAACATGGAAAGTGCTGTGAATAGCACTTAACTTTTCGGGTAATTCCAACTTATACGCCACGGGACCAACTCGATCAATATTCTTCAATGGACCAATATAGCGTGGACTAAGCTTTCCTTGCTTGACAAATCAGATAACTCCTTTCCAAGGTAATATTTCAACATAACCATATCGCCAACATCAAACTCCAATGGTTTTTGCCTCTTATCTGCATAGCTCTTCTGCCTACTACGGGCAGTCAATAAACGATTCTTGATTTGCACGATCTTCACAGTCGTCTCTCTAATCAATTCAGGACCCGTCAATTGACTTTCAACAACCTTACACCAACCAACTGGTGATCATTTTCGCCCATAAAGTGCTTCAAAAGGCGCCGCTTTGATACTCGCGTGATAACTATTGTTGTATGAGAACTCTAGCAATGGTATGTGTCGATCCCAACTACCTCCAAAGTCTATTACACACGCTCGTTACATATCCTCCAAAGTCTGAATAGTCCTTTAACTTTGACCGTCCGTCTCCGGATGATACGCAGTGCTCATGTCCAACTGAGTCCCCAAAGCTCGCTGAAGCGATTTCCAAAACTTAGATGTAAACCGACTATCTCGATCTGAAATAATTGACACAGGAACTCCATGTCTACAAACAACTTCCTTCAAATACAACCGAGTAAGTTTGTCTAAATCATCGGTTTTCTTTATCGGTAAGAAATGAGCCGACTTAGTCAACCGATCAACAATCACCCAAATCGTATCATGACCACTAGAAGTTCTTGGAAGTCTCAAAACAAAGACCATAGTGATCTTCTCCCATTTCCATTCTGGAATTTCAGGTTGTTGTAGTAAACCAGAAGGTCTCTTGTGCTCAAATTTCACCTTGGCACACTTCAAGCATTTACTAACATAAGTGGCCATGTTAGCCTTCATATTCAGCCACCAGTAACATTTCTTCAAGTCTTGGTACATGTTATCCGATCTTGGGTGAATCGAATATTTAGACTTATAGGATTCGTGAATAATTAAATCTCTCAGTCCTCCATACATAGGTAACCATACACGATTATCTAAATACCGAATTCCATCATCACGAATCTCAAATATGGATGTCATCCTTCTGCCCAAGTCTTCGTCTCTCACATTATCATCTTTCATTGCTTTTGTTTGGCTTTAAGTATTCGATTAAATAAATCGGAATAAGTTGTCATGGATAGAGCTCTAACCCTTTTCTTCATTTCTCTTTCTTTCCTACTAAGAGCATCGGCAACTACATTCGCCTTGCCGGGATGATAACGGATTTCACAGTCGCAGTCACTCAAGAGTTCAACCCAGCGACGTTGTCTCATATTAAGCTACTTTTGGTCCAGGATATGTTTTAGACTCTTATGATCCGTATATACAACACATTTTGTACCTTACAGATAATGTCTCCAGAGTCTAAGTTCGAAGACAACAATACCAAGTTCTAAGTTATGAGTCATGTAGTTCTCTTCATGTTTCCTCAGTTGCCTTGAAGCATAAGCGATGACTTTCTCCCGCTGCATCAGTACAGCTCCATAACCTTTATGTGATGCGTAACAATATACCACAAAGTCTTTAGCTCCCTCAGGCAATGCCAAAATAGGTGCGGAACACAACTTTTGTTTTAGCATTTGGAACGCTTCCTCTTCTTCCTTTCCCACTAACACGTCTTGCTCTATTGTGTTTGGTAAGTGGCTTAGAAATCAAAGAAAATCCTTCAATGAATCTTCGGTAATACCCAACCAAACCTAAAAGTTGCCTTACTTTGATCGGTGTTGTTGGGGCAAGCCTATATTGAATACCCTTAATCTTTTCTGGATCAACATGAACACCATTACTATCGATTACATGACCAAGAAACTCTACGGATTCTATCTAGAAAGCGCATTTCAAAAAATTGGCGTACAATTGTTCCTTCTTAAGCAATTCCAAAATAATCTTGAGATGCTCTTCATGCTCTCCCTTTCTCTTGGAATAGATAAGTATATCATTAATAAATACAATCACGAACTTATCAAGGTATGGCTTGGACGCTCGATTCATTAAGTCCATAAAAATTACGGGTGCACTAGTTAGACCAAAGGGCGTCACTTGGAACTCGAAATGACGATACCGAGTCCTAAATTAATTGGTATATCTTCCTCCCTAATGAGAAGTTGATGATAACCCGATCGTAGATCGATCTTTGAGTACACACTCGAACCTTGAAGTTGATAAAATAGATCTTCAATCCTTGAAAGCGGATGTCGGTTCTTGATCGTCAACTTGTTCAGTTCGTGGTAATCAATACACATACGGAATGATTCCTCCTTCTTCTTCACACACAATACCAGAGCTCCCCAAGGCGATGAACTCGGACGAATAAATCCCTTCTCCAATAATTCCTTTAATTGATCAGCCAACTCCTTCATTTCTGAAGGCGCTAGACGATAAGGTGCACGTGTGACAGGTGCAGCTCCAGGCACAAGTTCAATTTTAAATTCGACTTGTCGAGGTGGTGGGAGTCCTGGCAATTCGTCAGGAAATACCTCTGGATAGTCACAAATCACTGACACATCTTCTAAACGCTTCTCCTTAGGTTCTGCCCCACTCCATGGGCTAAGAACAATTGGCATCCTCTTTCTATGTACTTCCTCACCTTCATAAAAGAGATAACCTTTAAGTGAGACGTACCACTATCGCCTTTTACTACCAACGTCTTACCCTTAACAGGTACATGCGCTACTTTCTTCCCACAAACAATGGTAGCATCATGCTTAACTAGCCAATCCATCCCAATAATCACGTCAAAAGCACCGAGCTCAATAGGCATAAGATAAATTTTGAATAAGTGATTCACTATGTACAAAGTACAATCCCTTAAAATAGAATTAGTACTAACTATCCTACCATCAGCCAATTCAACCTCATACTTTGTATCTAATTTATCTGGTTTAGTATCGAACAAAAGACTAAAGCTTATGTTGATAAACTCTTATCCGATCCAGAACCAAATAGTACTCTAGCATATCGGTTATTAAGTAAAAATGTACCAGTCACGACATTGGGTCTATCGTTCTGCTCAGCACCTCCAACAACATACACTCTTCCTGTAGCATTTCCTTCTTGATTGTTCTTCTTCGGGCAGTTCCCTCTCACATGGACTTTCTCTCCACAATCATAACAAGTTATAACACGTTGAGTTTTTGCACCAGTGGCAACCCCCCTGCTCCAACAATCTTTAGCCTTGTGGCCAGCCTTTCCACACTTGTTACATTTCAGTGGACAGTTCCCAAAGTGTCAAATCCCACAATTGTTACAATTAGGAGCATTCCCACCTTGATCACCTCTTGCATTCTGTGTGTTGGTCATGGCTCTTGCATTTCCTTGCCTCTGATTGTTGTACTGATTATGGCGGTTGTTACCTTGGTTGTTTCCCCTGTTGTTCTTGTTTCTATAGTTACCAACACTACCACCTTTGTTATTATTTTCCCATTTTCTCTTATCGCCTTCTGTAATTCTTTCAGCCTTAGCAGTCAACTTCTGCTCCATCAAAGTATGTGTCATCTGAACAGCTTCATTCAACATACTAGGCCTCGAAGATGTAGTTTCCCCTTTGATATTCTTTGGCAGACCCCTTAGATACGTATCAATTTTCTTTTTCTCAGTCAGAACTGTTTCAGGACACAACAGGATCAACTCATTAAACCTTTGAGTATAAGCAGCAATGTTGCAGTCTTTCACCCTCAGATTCCATAGCTCCACTTCCATTTTCTAAATTTCCTCAACAGGTAAAAACTCCTCAATCATCATAGTTCTCAATTGTCTCCACGACCTCCCATGTGCCACTTCTAGTCCTAAGGTAGCTACTTGAGCATTCCACCATGTTAAAGCTGGACCTTCAAGTGTAGCAGTAGCAAACGTCACCTTGTTACTTTCCACACAGTCACTGATACTAAACACACTTTCCGTCTTTTCAAACCAACGAGCCAATCCCACTGCTCCTTCAGTACCATGGAAATTAATCTGCCCACATTTCTTAAAACTAGAGAAAGTACACTCTCTAACAGGTGGTACACCAATTGGACCAACATTTCCTCCTGCTCCACCAGCTTGGTTCCTTGCAACACGGTCTTCCCCAAGAGCTGTAGCAACAATTCTTTTCACCTCGACCTGATTCATCCTACGCGGTGGCATGATTCTGTCACAACACAAAGAAAAACACATGAGTGTTCATACAATGATATGGTCATAATCATGTATAACTTTAGATCACAACATGAATGAATCATCGAGTCATACAAAAATCACAACACAAAAGTAATTACTATTACTATGGGTCACATGGGGATCCTTGTGGATCATGTGCGTGTTAGTCACTAGCATCATCATCTTCATCATCAATAGCCGTGAGAAGGTAGATTTGTCAATTTGCAAATTATAGCAAATCCCGTAAAAAAAAATTTATAAGGTCATTATATAATTTCAGAAATTATGAAAAATACGACTGGATGCATTTACATCAAATATCGTTCAAAGTCGATATATATAAATTATATCTCAAAATATATCTCAAAAATCTCTAATATCTCAAAGTATCTCAAAGTATTTATTATTAAAATACTTAACAATAATGCTTCTCATATATGCATTAACAATAACATAATAGTTACCTGAAGGCTTGGACTAGGAACACGAGAAGACTTAGCGTACAAAACACGGTTATAGTTTAGGTTTTTGAAAATGAAAGACCTACTTCTCTATAACCTTAAGCTCTTGATACCAATCTTTTACACCCCTAATTTTACTCGCAGCGGAAATCAACCATTTGGGTGTTAAGAAATAGCACAATCACAGAAGAATATAAAGAACGCTCTAAAAGAGACATTTTTAAATAAAGGGTTCCATTCATATAGATCAGAGTACTAGTCCCACAAACCATTACCAACATTTCTTACATAAAACTTTTAAAGTACATAAACATTTAAAAGTAAAAAGATAACTTAATGGACCGAAAACATGTTTTTTCAAAACATTAGCGCTTGCCTCCTCGTCCATTCCAAACCTCCAGCATCCATCTTTAATTACCTCAGATAAACATGCTTAAAAAGTCAACTAAAAAGTTGAGTGAATTTAGATAGTTTATATGAATAATATGTGAACACAAGAATTTTTAATCATCTCAAACTTATCACACATGCAAGTCATATATATAGATAAATGCATTAAGCTCACGCCACTGAACGTTAACCAACATATCAAACCGAGTCACTTACGGCGCCCCTAAAAAACAGGTAATATTGTCATATATCAACGACCTCTTATACATAAAATCCCTTTCAGGTGTTCGCAAGGATACAAACCCTAGGATAAGGCTGTCAAACCAAATAGATCTATCATATGTATTAGCGTTTACCCCTTCGAGTAATTAACAATGCATGAATTCAGGGACTTCATTAAAAAATGGTACTTATGTATTTATCATCTCATTCGGGTCCAACATACCGAAAACAACTTGTGTTCATTTTATAAAACAACATGCATCCCCCTCGCGGGCTTAATAAAACATTTAAAGTTTAAAGGCTAGGCTATAAACTCACCTTGAGTGGTAGAAATAGAGATAACGATCGCCGAAGATAAGTGATGCCTGTCAAACACGAGAACCGCAACCTATCAAATAAGGCGCGTTCATTAATAATAGAATCGAGTAATAAATCATACATAATAAAATGAAACTCAAAATAATAAAATCACTACCAACCCGAAAGAAAATAATACAAGTGATACTATTGCAGTCTTCTATATGTTTACTTTATTACTCTATGCTCTCGATAAAAATCTGTCGACACATACAAAATGTACTAGCTCATTTACGTCACTTAAACACGTCAAAAGTTTATGAAACAACTCAGAGAAATCACTTACTATTTATAGAAAGTCCTCCAAAAAGTTTGTCAAAAGATTTTACTTCTAAGACTCCCTGTCCGACACATCTTTGAACTACAAAAACCGGACAGTTTTACGTCAGCGACTCATACAACCATTTTGACTTTGCTAATCAACTTCATTTACAAAACCGACACTTAGGTTTAAAAATAGACTCACCACCCTAGGTTTACATACTTAGAACAGCCCTTGACTCATTTTAAAACTCATTCTATAGTCCCCGAGATTCGATCCAAATACCGACAACAACTTAATATTGTGCCGATACTCGTCTCCCGGTACACGAATAATGAAACTATCATAACTTCACACTCGTTTGAAGTTAGAAGTTCTACCTTATATCAAATCGAAGATCATCAAAATCTCTATAACACTATCCAATTAGTTAAACAATAATCAAACTATAAGATACCCAAAATCAGCCTTGAACCCACTGACCTAATTTACCCTCTAAAATCATACACAAAATCATACTTTTGATCAAATTTAACTACTTTTCTCATCATCCTAAACCCCTACTATCAACATATCTTAATCCTAACACTTGTAATAATCATAAAAACAAAAACCCAAAAATCAAAATCAACTTTTCACAAAAACAACATGATCATCACATGATCATCACCAAATAACATATGCATGATCATCTAGCTATCCTACCAACCCAAATTCTTAATCAAAATCAAAAACCTCATGAACATTGTAAATTTTTGCATCATAAGAATCACATTTGAATTCTATGATGTGGTATTGGTTTATTTTTGGATTGATCAAGCTCAAAATCAAGATAAAATTAGGGTTTTGGGGTTGCTTTAGGTCACGGTAGAGAGGGAGGAGAGAAAGAGATGGTTTTGCTTTTTGTATCTTGCATGTATGTGTAAAATTTAGATGAAAAAAAGTTCATATATGGTGGGTGGAGGGCTAGTTTTGCCAATTTTGTATAGTTTTGGACCAAAATAAAAATAGTTAGTTAAAAAGCGGAAAATGACTAATAGTCAATTTTGGAAATATTTACGGGTCTCGGGTTTCATAAAAATACTTTTCAAAATTTAAAACGCACACAAAATAGGATATAATATAGTCCCGACACAACTTAATACGCAATTAAAAACGATATCGTCAAAAATATTAAATATCGAAACCATCGATAATAAAACATAAAATTTGGGCATCTGTCGGTATCGCGATCACTATTAGATAAATTTCAGTCTAAGATTCGTGAAAGTTATTGTTTAACGATTCTCATTTAAAATCAACTAAAAATAATAAATCAATTCAAAAAAATTTTGAATTAAATTATATATATTAAAATAAAATATGACCTTATCTTTGCGGGTTTTACATCCTCACCCCTTAGGGAAGCACCGTCCCAGGGCTTACTTCTCATTATGTCCGTCCACGAATAGATGCGAATACTTTCTCTTGAATTAATCCTCTCGTTCCCAAGTGTACTCATGTCCACATCGGGAATTCCATCGAACTTTAACTATCGGGATCCGACTTTGCTTATGCCGTTTCACCTCTCGATCCATGATCTCCACCGGTTCTTCAATGAAATGCAGCTTGTCATCCAATTGAACCTCCTCATGTGGAATTAATAAATTCTCGTCCGCCAAACACCTCTTAAGATTAGAAACATGGAAAGTGTTGTGAATAGCACTTAACTTGTCGGGTAATTCCAACTTATACGCCACGGGAGCAACTCGATCAATATTCTTAAATGGACCAATATAGCGTGGACTAAGCTTTCCTTGCTTGACAAATCGGATAACTCCTTTCCAAGGTGATACTTTCAACATAACCATATCGCCAACATCAAACTCCAATGGTTTTCGCCTCTTATCTGCATAGCTCTTCTGCCTACTACGGGCAGTCAATAAACGATTCTTGATTTGCACGATCTTCTCAATCGTCTCTCTAATCAATTCAGGACCCGTCAATTCACTTTCAACAACCTCACACCAACCAACTGGTGATCTAAATTTTCGCCCATAAAGTGCTTCAAAAAGCGCCGCTTTGATACTCGCGTGATAACTATTGTTGTATGAGAACTCTAGCAATGGTATGTGTCGATCCCAACTGCCTCCAAAGTCTATTACACACGCTCGTTACATATCCTCCAAAGTCTGAATAGTCCTTTCACTTTAACCGTCCGTCTCCGGATGATACGCAGTGCTCATGTCCAACTAAGTCCCCAAAGCTCGCTGAAGCGATTTCCAAAACTCAGATGTAAACCAACTATCTCGATCTGAAATAATTGACACAGGAACTCCATGTCTACAAACCACTTCCTTCAAATACAACCGAGTAAGTTTGTCTAAATCATCGGTTTTCTTTATCGGTAAGAAATGAGCCGACTTAGTCAACCGATCAACAATCACCCAAATCGTATCATGACCACTAGAAGTTCTTGGAAGTCTCAAAACAAAAACCATAGTGATCTTCTCCCATTTCCATTCTGGAATTTCAGGTTGTTGTAGTAAACCAGAAGGTCTCTTGTGCTCAAATTTCACCTTGGCACACTTCAAGCATTTACTAACATAAGTGGCCATGTTAGCCTTCATATTCAGCCACCAGTAACATTTCTTTAAGTCTTGGTACATTTATATCCGATCCTGGGTGAATCGAATATTTAGACTTATAGGATTCGTGAATAATTAAATCTCTCAGTCCTCCATATATAGGTAACCATACACGATTATCGAAATACCGAATTCCATCATCACGAATCTCAAATATGGGTGTCATCCTTTGGCTTTAAGTATTCGGTTAAATAAATCGGAATAAGTTGTCATGGATAGAGCTCTAACCCTTTTCTTCATTTCTCTTTCTTTCCTACTAAGAGCATCGACAACTACATTCGCCTTGCCGGGATGATAACGGATTTCACAGTCACAGTCACTCAAGAGTTCAACCTAGTGACGTTGTCTCATATTAAGCTACTTTTGGTCCAGGATATGTTGTAGACTCTTATGATCTGTATATACAACACATTTTGTACCATACAGATAATGTATCCAGAGTCTAAGTTCGAAGACAACAATACCAAGTTCTAAGTTATGAGTCATGTAGTTCTATTCATGTTTCTCAGTTGCCTTGAAGCATAAGCGATGACTTTCTCCCGCTGCATCAGTACAGCTCCATAAATTTTATGTGATGCGTAACAATATACCACAAAGTCTTTAGCTCCCTCAGGCAATGCCAAAATAGGTGCGGAACACAACTTTTGTTTTAGCATTTGGAACGCTTCCTCTTCTTCCTTTACCATTCACACGTCTTGCTCTATTGTGTTTGGTAAGTGGCTTAGAAATCAAAGAAAATCCTTCAATGAATCTTCGGTAATACCCAGCCAAACCTAAAAGTTGCCTTACTTTGATCGGTGTTGTTGGGGCAGGCCCATATTGAATACCCTTAATCTTTAAAGGATCAACATGAACACCATTACTATCGATTACATGACCAAGAAACTCTACGGATTCTATCCAGAAAGCGCATTTCAAAAATTTGGCGTACAATTGTTCCTTCTTAAGCAATTCCAAAATAATCTTGAGATGCTCTTCATGTTCTCCCTTGCTCTTGGAATAGATAAGTATATCATTAATAAATACAATCACGAACTTATCAATGTATGGCTTGCACGCTCGATTCATTAAGTCCATAAAAATTGCGGGTGCACTAGTTAGACCAAAGGGCATCACTTGGAACTCGAAATGACCATACCGAGTCCTAAATGCGGTAATCGGTATATCTTCCTCCCTAATGCGAAGTTGATGATAACCCGATCGTAGATCGATCTTTGAGTACACACTCGAACCTTGAAGTTGATAAAATAGATCTTCAATCCTTGAAAGCAGATATCGGTTCTTGATCGTCAACTTGTTCAGTTCGCGGTAATCAATACACATACGGAATGATTCGTCCTTCTTCTTCACACACAATACCAGAGCTCCCCAAGGCGATGAACTCGGACGAATAAATCCCTTCTCCAATAAGTCCTTCAATTGATCAGCCAACTCCTTCATTTCTGAAGGCGCTAGACGATAAGGTGCACGTGTGACAGGAGCAGCTCCAGGCACAAGTTCAATTTTAAATTCGACTTGTCAAGGTGGTGGGAGTCCTGGCAATTCGTCAAGAAATACCTCTGGATAGTCACAAATCACTGACACATCTTCTAAACGCTTCTCCTTAGGTTCTGCCCCACTCACATGGGCTAAGAACAATTGGCATCCTCTTTCTATGTACTTCCTCACCTTCATAAAAGAGATAACCTTTAAGTGAGACGTACCACTATCGCCTTTTACTACCAACGTCTTACCCTTAACAGGTACATGCACTACTTTCTTCCCACAAACAATGGTAGCATCATGCTTAACTAGCCTATCCATCCCAATAATCACGTCAAAAGCACCGAGCTCAATAGGCATAAGATAAATTTTGAATATGTGATTCACTATGTACAAAGTACAATCCCTTAGAATAGAATTAGTACTAACTATCCTACCATCAGCCAATTCAACCTCAAACTTTGTATCTAATTTATCTGGTTTAGTATCGAACAAAAGACTAAAGCTTATGTTGATAAACTCTTATCCGATCAAGAATCAAATAGTACTCTAGCATATCGGTTATTAAGTAAAAATGTACCAGTCATGACATCGGGTCTATCGTTCTGCTCAGCACCTCCAACAACATACACTTTTCCTGTAGCATTTCCTTCTTGGTTGTTCTTCTTCGGGCAGTTCCCTCTCACATGGCCTTTCTCTCCACAATCATAACAAGTTATAACACGTTGAGTTTTTGCACCAGTGGCAACACCCATGCTCCAGCAATCTTTAGCCTTGTGGCCAACCTTTCCACACTTGTTACATTTCGGTGGACAGTTCCCAAAGTGTCAAATCCTACAATTGTTACAATTAGGAGCATTCCCACCTTGATCACCTCTTGCATTCTGTGTGTTGGTCATGGATCTTGCATTTCCTTGCCTCTGATTGTTGTACTGATTATGGCGGTTGTTACCTTGGTTGTTTCCCATGTTGTTCTTGTTTCTATAGTTACCAACACTACCACCTTTGTTATTATTTTCCCATTTTCTCTTATCGCCTTCTGTAATTCTTTCAGCCTTAGCAGTCAACTTCTGCTCCATCAAAGTATGTGTCATCCGAACAGCTTCATTCAACCTAGTTGGCCTCGAAGATGTAGTTTCCCCTTTGATATTCTTTGGCAGACCCCTTAGATACGCATCAATTTTCTTTTTCTCATTCAGAACTGTTTCAGGACACAACATAATCAACTCATTAAACCTTTGAGTATAAGCAGCAATGTTGCAGTATTTCACCCTCAGATTCCACAGCTCTACTTCCATTTTCTGAATTTCCTCAACAAGTAATAACTCCTCAATCATCATAGTTCTCAATTGTGTCCACGACCTCCCATGTGCCACTTCTAGTCCTAAGGTAGCTACTTGAGCATTCCACCATGTTAAAGCTGGACCTTGAAGTGTAGCAGTAGCAAACGTCACCTTGTTACTTTCCACATATTCACTGATACTAAACACACTTTCCGTCTTTTCAAACCAACGAGCCAATCCCACTGCTCCTTCAGTACCATGGAAATTAATCTGCCCACATTTCTTAAAACTAGAGAAAGTACGCTCTCTAACAGGTGGTACACCAATTGCACCAACATTTCCTCCTGCTCCACTGGCTTGGTTCCTTGCAACACGGTCTTCCCCAAGAGCTGTAGCAAAAATTCTGTTCACCTCGACCTGACTCATCCTACGCGTTGGCATGATTCTGTCACAACACAAAGAAAAACACATGAGTGTTCATACAATGATATGGTCATAATCATGTATAACTTTAGATCACAACATGAATGAATCATCGAGTCATACAAAAATCACAACACAAAAGTAATTACTATTACTATGGGTCACATGGGGATCCTTGTGGATCATGTGCGTGTTAGTCACTAGCATCATCATCTTCATCATCAATAGCCGTGAGAAGGTAGATTTGTCAATTTGCATATTATAGCAAATCCCGTAAAATAAAATTTATAAGGTCATTATATAATTTCAGAAATTATGAAAAATACGACTGGATGCATTTACATCAAATATCGTTCAAAGTCGATATATATAAATTATATCTCAAAATATATCTCAAAATATATCTCAAAAATCTCTAGTATCTCAAAGTATCTCAAAGTATTTATTATTAAAATACTTAACAATAATGCTTTTCATATATGCATTAACAATAACATAATAGTTACCTGAAGGCTTGGACTAGGAACACGAGAAGACTTAGCGCACAAAACACGGTTATAGTTTAGGTTTTTGAAAATGAAAGACCTACTTCTCTATAACCTTAAGCTCTTGATACCAATCTTTTACACCCCTAAATTTACTCGCAGCGGAAATCAACCATTTGGATGTTAAGAAATAGCACAATCACAGAAGAATATAAAGAACGCTCTAAAAGAGACATTTTTAGATAAAGGGTTCCATTCATATAGATCAGAGTACTGGTCCCACAAACCATTACCAACATTTCTTACATAAAACTTTTAAAGTACATAAACATTTAAAAGTAAAAAGATAACTTAATGGACCGAAAACATGTTTTTTCAAAACATTAGCGCTTACCTCAGATAAACATGCTTAAAAAGTCAACTAAAAAGTTGAGTGAATTTATATAGTTTATATGAATAATATGTGAACACAAGAATTTTTAATCATCTCAAACTTATCACACATGCAAGTCATATATATAGATAAATGCATTAAGCTTACGCCACTGAACGTTAACCAACATATCAAACCGAGTCACTTACGGCGCCCCTAAAGAACAGGTAATATTGTCATATACCAACGACCTCTTATACATAAAATCCCTTTCAGGTGTTCGCAAGGATACAAACCCTAGGATAAGGATGTCAAACCAAATAGATCTATCATATGTATTAGCGTTTACCCCTTCGAGTAATTAACAATGCATGAAATTCAGGGACTTCATTAAAAAATGGTACTTATGCATTTATCATCTCATTCGGGTCCAGCATACCGAAAACAACTTGTGTTCATTTTATAAAACAACATGTATCCCCCTCGCGGGCTTAATAAAACATTTAAAGTTTAAAGGCGAGGCTATAAACTCACATTGAGTGGTAGAAATAGAGATAACAATCGCCGAAGATAAGTGATGCCTGTCAAATACGAGAACCGCAACCTATCAAATAAGGCGCGTTCATTAATAATAGAATCGAGTAATAAATCATACATAATAAAATGAAACTCAAAATAATAAAATCACGACCAACCCGAAAGAAAATAATACAAGTGATACTATTGCAGTCTTCTATATGTTTACTTTATTACTCTATGCTCTCGATAAAAATCTGTCGGCACATACTAAATGTACTAGCTCATTTACCTCACTTAAACATGTCAAAAGTTTATGAAACAACTCAGAGAAATCACTTACTATTTATAGAAAGTCCTCCAAAAAGTTTGTCAAAAGATTTTACTTCTAAGACTCCCTGTCCGATACATCTTTGACCTACAAAACCGGACAGTTTTACGTCATCGACTCATACAACCATTTTAACTTTGCTAATCAACTTCATTTACAAAACCGACACTTAGGTTTGAAAATAGACTCACCACCCTAGGTTTACATACTTAGAAAAGCCCTTGACTCATTTTAAAACTCATTCTATAGTCCCCGAGATTCGATCCAAATACCGACAACAACTTAATATTGTGCCGATACTCGTCTCCTGGTACACGAATAATCAAACTATCATAACTTCACACTCGTTTGAAGTTAGAAGTTCTACCTTATATCAAATCGAAGATCATCAAAATCTCTATAACACTATCCAATTAGTTAAACAATAATCAAACTATAAGATACCCAAAATCAGCCTTGAACCCACTGACCTAATTTACCCTCTAAAATCATACACAAAATCATACTTTTGATCAAATTTAACCACTTTTCTCATCATCCTAAACCCCTAATATCAACATATCTTAATCCTAACACTTGTAATAATCATAAAAACAAAAACCCAAAAATAAAAATTAACTTTTTCACAAAAACAACACGATCATCACATGATCATCACCAAATAACACATGCATGATCATCTAGCTATCCTACCAACCCTAATTCTTAATCAAAATCAAAAACCTCATGAACATTGTAAATTTTTGCATCATAAGAATCACATTTGAATTCTATGATGTGGTCTTGGTTTATTTTTGGATTGATCAAGCTCAAAATCAAGATAAAATTAGGGTTTTGGGGTTGCTTTAGGTCACGGTAGAGAGGGAGGAGAGAAAGAGATGGTTTTGCTTTTTGTATCTTGCATGTATGTGTAAAATTTAGATGAAAAAAGTTCATATATGGTGGGTGGAGGGCTAGTTTTGCCAATTTTGTATAGTTTTGGACCAAAATAAAAATAGTTAGTTAAAAAGCGGGAAATAACTAATAGTCAATTTTGGAAATATTTACGGGTCTCGGGTTTCATAAAAATACTTTTCAAAATTTAAAACGCACACAAAATAGGATATAATATAGTCCCGACAGAACTTAATACGCAATTAAAAACGATATCGTCAAAAATATTAAATATCGAAACCATCGATAATAAAACATAAAATTTGGGCATCCGTCGGTATCGCGATCACTATTAGATAAATTTCAGTCTAAGATTCGTAAAAGTTATTGTTTAACGATTCTCATTTAAAATCAACTAAAAATAATAAATCAATTCAATAAAATTTTGAATTAAATTATATATATTAAAATAAAATATGACCTTATTTTTGCGGGTTTTACATCCTCGCCCCTTAGGGAAGCACCGTCCCAGGGCTTACTTCTCATTATGTCTGTCCACGAATAGATGCGAATACTTTCTCTTGAATTAATCCTCTCGTTCCCAAGTGTACTCATGTCCACGTCGGGAATTCCATCGAACTTTAACTATCGGGATCCGACTTTGCTTATGCCGTTTCACCTCTCGATCCATGATCTCCACCGGTTCTTCAATGAAATGCAGCTTGTCATCCAATTGAACCTCCTCATGTGGAATTAACAAATTCTCGTCCGCCAAACACCTCTTAAGATTAGAAACATGGAAAGTGTTGTGAATAGCACTTAACTTGTCGGGTAATTCCAACTTATACGCCACGGGACCAACTCGATCAATATTCTTAAATGGACCAATATAGCGTGGACTAAGCTTTCCTTGCTTGCCAAATCGGATAACTCGTTTCCAAGGTGATACTTTCAACATAACCATATCGCCAACATCAAACTACAATGGTTTTCGCCTCTTATCTGCATAGCTCTTCTGCCTACTACGGGCAGTCAATAAATGATTCTTGATTTGCACGATCTTCTCAGTTGTCTCTCTAAACAATTCAGGACCCGTCAATTGACTTTCAACAACCTCACACCAACCAACTGGTGATCTACATTTTCGCCCATAAAGTGCTTCAAAAGGCGCCGCTTTGATACTCGCGTGATAACTATTGTTGTATGAGAACTCTAGCAATGGTATGTGTCGATCCAAACTACATCCAAAGTCTATTACACACGCTCGTTACATATCCTCCAAAGTCTGAATAGTCCTTTTACTTTGACCGTTCGTCTCCGGATGATACGCAGTGCTCATGTCCAACTGAGTCCCCAAAGCTCGCTAAAGCGATTTCCAAAACTCAGATGTAAACCGACTATCTCGATCTGAAATAATTGACACAGGAACTCCATGTCTACAAACAACTTCCTTCAAATACAACCGAGTAAGTTTGTCTAAATCATCGGTTTTATTTATCGGTAAGAAATGAGCCGACTTAGTCAACCGATCAACAATCACCCAAATCGTATCATGACCACTAGAAGTTCTTGGAAGTCTCAAAACAAAGTCCATAGTGATCTTCTCCCATTTCCATTCTGGAATTTCAGGTTGTTGTAGTAAACCAGAAGGTCTCTTGTGCTCAAATTTCACCTTGGCACACTTCAAGCATTTACTAACATAAGTGGCCATGTTAGCCTTCATATTCAGCCACTAGTAACATTTCTTCAAGTCTTGGTACATTTTATCCGAACCTGGGTGAATCGAATATTTAGACTTATAGGATTCGTGAATAATTAAATCTCTCAGTCCTCCATACATAGGTAACCATACACGATTATTGAAATACCGAATTCCATCATCACGAATCTTAAATATGGGTGTCATCCTTCTGCCCAGGTCTTCGTATCTCACATTATCCTCTTTCATTGCTTTTGTTTGGCTTTAAGTATTCAATTAAATAAATCGGAATAAGTTGTCATGGATAGAGCTCTAACCCTTCTCTTCATTTCTCTTTCTTTCCTACTAAGTGCATCGGCAACTACATTCGCCTTGCCGGGATGATAACGGATTTCACAGTCGCAGTCACTCAAGAGTTCAACCCAGCGACGTTGTCCCATATTAAGCTACTTTTGGTCCAGGATATGTTGTAGACTCTTATGATCCGTATATACAACACATTTTGTACCATACAGATAATGTCTCCAGAGTCTAAGTTCGAAGACAACAATACCAAGTTCTAAGTTATGAGTCATGTACTTCTCTTCATGTTTCCTCAGTTGCCTTGAAGCATAAGCGATGACTTTCTCCCGCTGCATCAGTATTGCTCCATAACCTTTATATATTGCGTAACAATATACCACAAAGTCTTTAGCTCCCTCAGGCAATGCCAAAATAGGTGCGGAACACAAATTTTGTTTTAGCATTTGGAATGCTTCCTCTTCTTCCTTTCCCATTCACACGTCTTGCTCTATTGTGTTTGGTAAGTGGCTTAGAAATCAAAGAAAATCCTTCAATGAATCTTCGGTAATACCCAGCCAAACCTAAAAGTTGCCTTACTTTGATCGGTGTTGTTGGGGCAGGCCTATATTGAATACCCTCAATCTTTTCTGGATCAACATGAACACCATTACTATCGATTACATGACCAAGAAACTCTACGGATTCCAGCCAGAAAGCGCATTTCAAAAATTTGGCGTACAATTGTTCCTTCTTAAGCAATTCCAAAATAATCTTGAGATGCTCTTCATGTTCTCCCTTACTCTTGGAATAGATAAGTATATCATTAATAAATACAATCACGAACTTATCAAGGTATGGCTTGCACGCTCGATTCGTTAAGTCCATAAAAATTGCGGGTGCACTAGTTAGACCAAAGGGCATCACTTGGAACTCGAAATGACCATACCAAGTCCTAAATGCGGTAATTGGTATATCTTCCTCCCTAATGTGAAGTTGATGATAACCCGATCGTAGATCGGTCTTTGAGTACACACTCGAACCTTGAAGTTGATAAAATAGATCTTCAATCCTTGAAAGCGGATATCGGTTCTTGATCGTCAACTTGTTCAGTTCGCGGTAATCAATACACATACGGAATGATTTGTCCTTCTTCTTCACATACAATACCAGAGCTCCCCAAGGCGATGAACTCGGACGAATAAATCCCTTCTCCAATAATTCCTTCAATTGATCAGCCAACTCCTTCATTTCTGAAGGCGCTAGACGATAAGGTGCACGTGTGACAGGTGCAGCTCCAGGCACAAGTTCAATTTTAAATTCGACTTGTCGAGGTGGTGGGAGTCCTGTCAATTCGTCAGGAAATACCTCTAGATAGTCACAAATCACTGACACATCTTCTAAACGCTTATCCTTAGGTTCTGCCCCACTCACATGGGCTAAGAACAATTGGCATCCTCTTTCTATGTACTTCCTCACCTTCATAAAAGAGATAACCTTTAAGTGAGACGTACCACTATCGCCTTTTACTACCAACGTCTTACCCTTAACAGGTACATGCACTACTTTCTTTCCACAAACAATGGTAGCATCATGCTTAACTAGTCAATCCATCCCAATAATCACGTCAAAAGCACCGAGCTCAATAGGCATAAGATAAATTTTGAATTAGTGATTCACTATGTACAAAGTACAATCCTCTAGAATAGAATTAGTACTAACTATCCTACCATCAGCCAATTCAACCTCATACTTTGTATCTAATTTATCTGGTTTAGTATCGAACAAAAGACTAAAGCTTATGTTGATAAACACTTATCCGATCCAGAATCAAATAGTACTCTAGCATATCGGTTATTAAGTAAAAATGTACCAGTCACGACATTGGGTCTATCGTTCTGCTCAGCACCTCCAACAACATACACTTTTCCTGTAGCATTTCCTTCTTGATTGTTCTTCTTCTGGCAGTTCCCTCTCACATGGCCTTTCTCTCCACAATCATAACAAGTTATAACACGTTGAGTTTTTGCACCAGTGGCAACACCCCTGCTCCAGCAATCTTTAGCCTTGTGGCGAGCCTTTCCACACTTGTTGCATTTCGGTGGACAGTTCCCAAAGTGTCAAATCCCACAATTGTTACAATTAGGAGCATTCCCACCTTGATCACCTCTTGCATTCTGTGTGTTGGTCATGGCTCTTACATTTCCTTGCCTCTTATTGTTGTACTGATTATGGCGGTTGTTACCTTGGTTGTTTCCCCTGTTGTTGTTGTTTCTATAGTTACCAACACTACCACCTTTGTTATTATTTTACCATTTTCTCTTATCGCCTGCTGTAATTCTTTCAGCCTTAGCAGTCAACTTCTGCTCCATCAAAGTATGTGTCATCCGAACAGCTTCATTCAACAGAGTAGGCCTCGAAGATGTAGTTTCCCCTTTGATATTCTTTGGCAGACCCCTTAGATACGCATCAATTTTCTTTTTCTTAGTCAGAACTGTTTCAGGACACAACAGAATCAACTCATTAAACCTTTGAGTATAAGCAGCAATGTTGCAGTATTTCACCCTCAGATTCCACAGCTCTACTTCCATTTTCTGAATTTCCTCAACAAGTAATAACTCCTCAATCATCATAGTTCTCAATTGTGTCCACGACCTCCCATGTGCCACTTCTAGTCCTAAGGTAGCTACTTGAGCATTCCACCATGTTAAAGCTGGACCTTGAAGTGTAGCAGTAGCAAACGTCACCTTGTTACTTTCCACATATTCACTGATACTAAACACACTTTCCGTCTTTTCAAACCAACGAGCCAATCCCACTGCTCCTTCAGTACCATGGAAATTAATCTGCCCACATTTCTTAAAACTAGAGAAAGTACACTCTCTAACAGGTGGTACACCAATTGGACAAACATTTCCTCCTGCTCCACCGGCTTGGTTCCTTGCAACACGGTTTTCCCCAAGAGCTGTAGCAACAATTCTGTTCACCTCGACCTGACTCATCCTACGCGGTGGCATGATTCTGTCACAACACAAAGAAAAACACATGAGTGTTCATACAATTATATGGTCATAATCATGTATAACTTTAGATCACAATATGAATGAATCATCGAGTCATACAAAAATCACAACACAAAAGTAATTACTATTACTATGGGTCACATGGGGATCCTTGTGGATCATGTGCGTGTTAGTCACTAGCATCATCATCTTCATCATCAATAGCCGTGAGAAGGTAGATTTGTCAATTTGCATATTATAGCAAATCCCGTAAAATAAAATTTATAAGGTCATTATATAATTTCAGAAATTATGAAAAATACGACTGGATGCATTTACATCAAATATCGTTCAAAGTCGATATATATAAATCATATCTCAAAATATATCTCAAAAATCTCTAATATCTCAAAGTATCTCAAAGTATTTATTATTAAAATACTTAACAATAATGCTTCTCATATATGCATTAACAATAACATAATAGTTACCTGAAGGCTTGGACTAGGAACACGAGAAGACTTAGCGTACAAAACACGGTTATAGTTTAGGTTTTTGAAAATGAAAGACCTACTTCTCTATAACCTTAAGCTCTTGATACCAATGTTTTACACCCCTAAATTTACTCGCAACGGAAATCAACCATTTGGGTGTTAAGAAATAGCACAATCACAGAAGAATATAAAGAACGCTCTAAAAGAGACATTTTTAGATAAAGGGATACATTCATATAGATCAGAGTACTGGTCCCATAAACCATTACCAACATTTCTCACATAAAACTTTTAAAGTACATAAACATTTAAAAGTAAAAAGATAACTTAATGGACCGAAAACATGTTTTTTCAAAACATTAGCGCTTGCCTCCTCGTCCATTCCAAACCTCCAGCATCCATCTTTAATTACCTCAGTTAAACATGCTTAAAAAGTCAACTAAAAAGTTGAGTGAATTTATAAAGTTTATATGAATAATATGTGAACACAAGAATTTTTAATCATCTCAAACTTATCACACATGCAAGTCATATATATAGATAAATGCATTAAGCTCACGCCACTGAACGTTAACCAACATATCAAACCGAGTCACTTACGGCGCCCCTAAAAAATAGGTAATATTGTCATATACCAACGACCTCTTATACATAAAATCTCTTTCAGGTGTTCGCAAGGATACAAACCCTAGGATAAGGCTGTCAAACCAACTAGATCTATCATATGTATTAGCGTTTACCCCTTCGAGTAATTAACAATGCATGAAATTCAGGGACTTCATTAAAAATGGTACTTATGCATTTATCATCTCATTTGGGTCCAGCATACCGAAAACAACTTGTGTTCATTTTATAAAACAACATGTATCCCCCTCGCGAGCTTAATAAAACATTTAAAGTTTAAAGGCGAGGCTATAAACTCACATTGAGTGGTAGAAATAGAGATAACGATCGCCGAAGATAAGTGATGCCTGTCAAACACGAGAACCGCAACCTATCAAATAAGGCGCGTTCATTAATAATAGTCTCGAGTAATAAATCATACATATAACATCAAACTCAGAATCATAAAATCACGACAAACCCGAAAGAAAACAATACAAGTGATACTATTGCACTCTTCTATATGTTTACTTTATTATTCTTTACACTTGATAAAAATCTGCCGGCACATACTAAATGTACTAGCTCATTTACCTCACTTAAACACGTCAAAAGTTTATGAAACGACTCAGAGAACTAACTTACTATCTATAGAAAGTCCTTCAAAAAGTTTGTTAAAAGATTTTAATTCTAAGACTCCCTCCCCGACACATCTTTGAACTACAAAAACCGAACAGTTTTACGTCATCGACTCATACAACCATTTTGACTTTGCTAATCAACTTCATTTACAAAACCGACACTTAGGTTTAAAAATAGACTCACCACCCTAGGTTTACATACTTAGAATATCCCTTGACTCATTTTGAAACTCATTCTATAGTCCCCAAGATTTGATCCAAATATCGATAACAACTTTATATTGTGCCGATACTCGTCTCCCGGTACACGAATATTCAAACTTTCATAACTTCACACTCGTTTGGGGTTAGAAGCTCTACCTTATATCAAATCGAAGATAATAAAAATCTCCATAACACTATCCTATTAGGTAAACAATAATCAAACTATAAAATACCTAAAATCAGCCTTGAACCCACTGACGTAATTTACCCTCTAGAATCTTACACAAAATCATACTTTTGATCAAATTTAACCACTTTTCTCATCTTTTGATCAAATTTAACCACTTTTCTCATCATCCTAAACCCCTAATATCAACATATCTTAATCCCAACACTTATAGTAACCATAAAAACAAAAATCCAAAAATAAAATTCAACTTTTTCACAAAAATAACATGATCATCACATGATCATCACCAAATAACACATGCATGATCATCTAGCTATCCTACCAACCCTAATTCTTAACCAAAATCAAAAACCTCATGCATGTTGTAAATTTTTGCATCATAAGAATCAGCTTTGAATTCTGTGATGTGGTTTTGGTTTATTTTTGGATTGATCAAGCTCAAAATCAAGATAAAGTTAGGGTTTTGGGGTTGCTTTAGGTCACGGTAGAGAGGGACGAGAGAAAGAGATGGTTTTGGTTTTTGTATCTTGCATGTATGTGTAAAAGTTAGGTGAAAACAAGTTTATATATGGTGGGTGGAAGGCTAGTTTTGCCAAATTTGCATAGTTTTGGACAAAAATGAAAATAGTTAGATAAAAACGGGAATGACTAATAGTCAATTGTGTAAATATTTACGGGTCTCGGGTTTCATAAAAATACTTTTCAAAAT
Source organism: Glebionis coronaria (assembly GCA_025667525.1). Taxonomy (NCBI): domain Eukaryota; kingdom Viridiplantae; phylum Streptophyta; class Magnoliopsida; order Asterales; family Asteraceae; genus Glebionis; species Glebionis coronaria. The sequence goes on from CM046877.1 coordinate 620,929,478, forward strand.
TTAAAACGCACACAAAATAGGATATAATATAGTCCCGGCACGACTTAATACACAATTAAAAATGATATCGTCAAAAAGATTAAATATCGAAACCATCGATAATAAAACATAAAATTTGGGCATCCTCGGTATCGCGATCACTAGTAGATAAATTCCAATCGTAAGATTCGCGAAAGTTATTGTTTAACGATTCTCATTTAAAATCAACTAAAACTAATAAATCAATTCAATAAAATTTCAAATTAAATAATATATATTAAAATAAAATATGACCTTATTTTTGCGGTTTTACAAATCTCTTGATGCATTCGTCGTTATCCCGAGCATTGAATAGTGCTGCAAACAAAGTAGAACCCGTTAGAAGGAGCTCCAGGATCTACCCTCTGATGGTCAAGTTAGTTACCGTATAGGTTTGGTATAAAAGAGGTGGCTGTGAAGAACTAGAGAGGTATTGATGGAGGATCATAAAAATAAACTGGTTATTTAGTTTATTTGTGGTATCTTTTATTTAGTTTTCATATTTTGTGGTATCTTTTATTTAGTTTTCTTATTTTGTGTTTTGGGGAAAACATTGTTATCTTTTTCCCCAAGTTTTGTTTTCTTATAAATTAGGACTTGAGTTTATTTTATGGATAATGAAGTTATGAATAAAAAACAGACTTTTTGTCGGAGTATGCGATCGTTTAGCCATCGGAAATGAGTGAGCCTATCGGGGGTACACACTTAAACACGAAGATTACGGTTATTATATATTTAATATATGTAACTCGTTTATATTTATTAAATTATAATATGTTTCACGGTATATATTTAACGATTATTAGTTTAACCGTTGGACATTGTAGACTAATTTATATCGGTTAAATTAAATTAGAAGGACAAAATACAATTATATATATTTGGTCTCAAAATTGCATGCGGATATGAAATCACAATTCTATGCAAATAGAATATCACTGTCAAACATTAAATAAAACACATGTGATCTTCTTTTTAAATAAAATATTTGTTGAAAGCATAGTATCATTTATTTTGAGACAATATATGTGTGCTTTCTTTGTTTTGTCAGTAACAAAGGGTGGTCAAAGAGACAAAGAGATATTCTAATTACTTTTGTTTCTTTACTTACCTTTTGACACAAACAATTCACAGTATATAAACCAATGGTTTTTGATGCATCCGTGATCTGATCATTTGATGAGAAAAAAACACTTGTAATATTCTTTTGTCATACAAATAGACAAAATCATATTCCTTTGGTTTAAGTATTGTTCTTCTTTCATACGCACTATTCAAACGCAATATCGTTTGATATTCGAATTAGTATTAAAGAACACTTGTTGTTAGTATTCGTGAAGCAACTACTAGCATCGTAGCATGCTCATTTGACGTGTGTGTGAGCAACCAGTGGAGACGGTTATTTTACCGTTAAGTTTCAAGATCAAGACTCATTTAATTGATTTAATCAATTAAACTAAAAGGTTAGTTTTTATTATTTTATTATGAGTTAATCATAAATGTTATACTAGATCCATTCTGCTGCACACTCGTACTTAATGTTTAACTAGTATTCTAAAATCCCAACAGTGGTATCAGAGCCATCGTATGGCATTTATGGGTTACACATAGATAAACACGCTAGATCCGCTTAAATACTCGCTTTATTTATTTTCTATGGCAATAACATGCATTCTTGCCATAAAGTTTTAATCTTGATCTAGATCTAATAAGATTGGGTAGGTTTATTAAATTGGTTAAGAAACAAAATTTTATTTTTATCCGTCAAAGACTTTAGCAATCACGTTTGTGATGCATGCTCGTCACCAAGTACCTAGCAACTTGGTGAGGGTCTTTGATCCTCAAATTGGGGAAGACTCACTTTAGATCTTGGATCTTATATGATTTACTGCTTTCATATAGAGTTTGTCTTCTTCTTCTACCCCTTTCTAGTCTGTTTTTATGTGCTTATTTGTTTTCCATTAAGAATTGCAAAACATAATAATACAAGATTCTAGAAATCATAAAAACGGATCTCTACTTATATTGAAACTAGCTTTAAAAGTATGTCATATTAATACACTTATTTTTCCTTGCGAATCGGCTATGTGTTATTTGTTAAAACTTGTTTTCTGAACAAATCTTAATATTGACATAAGATCTATGAAACTTGTTTTTATTATAATCTAATTATTTTGCGAAATCATATTGTCACTCGAGTTGGGCTTACAAACCGTAATGATGGCTTATAAACCATCTTCTCAACGACGTGATTTGCAAAATTAATTGGTTTATAATACTTAAAATTACAACACCATTTTGTGCTTTACTAATGATAGACTTGCTATTGCACTACGTGTTCTAGTCAAGCTATCTAGGGTTTGAATGATCTTTAATGTTTCCCCGTGTCACATAATGTTTCGGCATATATGTGATAATTATCCCAAGCACTTGTGCCTTCGGGCGCATGAAGAGTAGGATATAGGGTTTGATCATTCTTTAATGCTTTCCCGCGGTAAACACGCCTAAAACCAAAAAAAAGTTAACAAAAGGTTTTTCTTAACTTGTGCTAAAGGATGATTGCATGCATCTTTCACATGTTTTGACATTTGTTTTCTAAAACTTATGTGATACCTATTTGAATTTTTAAGTCTATGCCATCCAATTTAATAGCACTTGTTGTGGTTTTTCACCATCTGGTTAGACCTAGGGCGAATCATGCACCCAAGGCGATTTTTGTCACTGGTCAGACCTTTGCCAACTATTGCATGCTTTAAATTGGTACGACTTAAGTCGAGTTCCCGATCAGATTCGGAACCCGAGGCATAAGATGAGATGAAACATACTCATGATTTATTAGATGTAGAACAAGTTTGTTTGAGATGTTCAATGGTACTCGAAAGAGATGTGAGAACTCCCATCCAAAACACTCTACAACAATAAAATTTATGAATCGTCTCATAAATCTAAGAGTTGCACTTGTAATGCAATTAACGCTCGACGCTTACCTCTTGCCCTACTTGATATTAGACGGTCGGACCTCTAATATTAAGTGGGAGTGCAAGCGAGGGGATCTTAGTCTCATAATGATTAATTGGGTAGTTAATTATTTTGAGAATGTAATTATCGAAAATACTAATCGTTGAACTTTTATTTTGTAGATGAATAATTCTACCTCTTGCTTAAACAACACGGTTGTTAAGTCTTTCCTTTAGAAAATGAAGCTGACTGAAACTAACTTTGTTGATTGGTATCGTGCTCTTCGGATAGCACTCGAAACTGATGACTTGGTTAAATACCTTGAGCAACCTATTCCTGATCTCCTGTTTCTTCCTCCTGGTGTTGAAGGTCCTCAACAAGACCCGGAGTACCACCATACTTGGGTTAAAAGGTCTAGAGAAATTGTTGGCCTTATGCTCATGACTATGTCCCCTAAACTCCAAAGGCTTTTGGAGGGTCATGGCGCATGGTCAATGATGGAGGAGTTGAAAACCATGTTCACTGAACAAGCGGATCAAGAACTCCTTGATGTTGCACGTGCCTTTCACGCGTGTAAACATGAGGATCGGCAATCTGTGAGCTCTTATGTCTTAAAGATGAAGGGATACATAGAGAATTCGTAACGTATCGGTCATCCCGTGTCACTGAACCTTGCAGTTAGCCTAATCTTAGCCTCACTGAATAAGTATTATGATAGGTTCGTGCAAGATTACAATATGCATGGCCTTGGGAAGACAATACCTGAGCTGTATGCCATGCTCAAGATATATGAGAAGATATTGCTAAAGAAGGTTGCACCTGCTACTGCTAATACCATCAATGCTATTAGGGCGGGAAGGATCCAAAAGCCTAATAAGGCTAAACCGTCTAATGTTGTGAAGGGTAAGAATCATGGCAAATGGAAGAAAGTAGCAAACTTTACTCCCCGAACCAAGATTCCCCCTCCACCAAAGAGAGAGAATCCTGCAAAGGACGCCACTTGTCACCAATGCGGTGACATTGGTCATTGGAAGAGAAACTGTCCATAGTATCTCGTTGAGTTGTGGAAGAAGAAGAAGCTATCTCAAGCAGATAGCACTTCAGGTATCTTCACTATAGAACTCTTTACTTTTCCTAATAAATCCTGGGTTTATGACACTGGTTGTGGTACTCACATCTGTAATACTACTCAGGGACTAAGGATAAGTAGGAAGCTGAAGCCAGGAGCTTTGAACCTGTACGTGGGCAATGGTCATCGTGCAGCTGTCGAAGCCATTGGTGTTTTTCAATTATTTCTCCCTAGTGGGCTAGTAGTCATTTTGAATAATTGTCATTACGCACCTTCTATTTCTAGAGGGATTGTTTCAGTTTTCCGTTTGTATGACGATGATTTTGTTAACCGTTTTGAGAATAATGCAATAATTTCAGTTTCAAAAGATAATGTGTTTTATTTTCGTGCTATTCCTCGTGATGGTATATATGAAATTGATATGTGTGATTCTAATGCAAACGACAGTTCTATTTATGTTATAAGTAACAAAAGGGCCAAGTCTAACTTGGACTCTACACTCTTATGGCATTGTCGCCTTGGCCACATAAGCAAAAAGCGCATTAAGCAATTACAAATTGATGGATTGCTTAAGTCAAACGATGATGATTCCTTTGACAAGTGTGTTTCATGTTTATCTGGTAAGATGGCACGTAAACCTTATTCACATCAAATGGAGAGGGCTAAAGATCTGCTTGGACTTATACACACCGATGTATGCGGCCCATTCAGAACCGTGTCGAGACAAGGTGCAAGCTACTTCGTCACTTTCACTGACGACTATAGTCGTTATGGTTATGTTTACTTGCTAAAGCATAAACATGAAGTGTTTGAAACATTTAAGGTGTTTCAAAAAGAAGTAGAAAATCAACTCGGTAAAACCATAAAGGCACTACGTTCTAATCGTGGAGGTGAATTTATGAGTTATGAATTTTTGGATCATCTTAAGGAGCATGGGATTATTTTCCATAGAACTCCTCCATACACTCCACAACATAATGGTGTGTCTGAGAGGAGAAATAGAACCCTAGTAGATATGGTTCGCTCCATGATGGCCCAAACAACTCTTCCAAAGTCCTTTTGGGATTATGCTCTTGAGTCTGCTGCACGCATTCTCAATATGGTTCCAACTAAGAAGGTTGAAAAGACTCCATACGATGTATGGCATGGGCAAGCCCCTAAGTTGTCTTACTAAAAGGTCTGGGGATGTGAGGCTCTTGTTAAGCGTGATACGCTTAATAAACCTGACAAACTTGAACCCAGATCGATTAAGTGTATCTTTGTAGGATACCAAAGGAAACAATGGGTTACTCCTTCTATTACCCACCCGAGAACAAAGTCATTGTTGCTCGTAATGCTGAATTCCTAGAGAGCAATCTCATGAATCAAGAAGCAAGTGGGAGTTTAGAAGATCTTGAAGTAATTCAAGATGAAGATATACATGCTTCTGAAAACACTAGCGATCATGAAGAGGATGATCAAGAAATTGATGAACCTATAAGTGATATTGCTCCCATTCGAAAGTCTACAAGGACTAGGCGTGCTCCTGACCGTATGTGTTTATACATTGACGTTGAGGAACATGAGTTAGGGGATCATGGTGAACCTACTAATTATAAAGTTGCATTAGCAGATCTTGAATCTGAAAAATGATGTGGAGATGCAATCCATGAAAGACAATGATGTATGGATCTTAGTTGACCTTCCTCCTAACGCTAGAACAGTTAGCAGCAAGTGGTTATACAAGAAGAAGACCGACATGGATGGCAATGTACACACCTTTAAAGCTCGATATGTAGCGAGGGGCTTCACTCAAACCTATGGGGTTGATTATGAAGAAACCTTCTGTGACAACCCTGGTTTTGAGGTTCGTCACTTAGTTTTATTTTGTGCTAGTTACGTGTCTTTATGTGTTTATGTGCTTATTGGTGTGTATATACTGTGGTTTGGATATCGTTTCCGGTACCGGGTACCTTGTGAGTGAAACGATGTGTGATGATTTCATGTTCATGAGTTCACAATTAGTGACTATGAAATGAAATGGTGTTATTTTGGTGTTTACGTATACGTATAAGTATTATAGTAATAGTGTATTTTTAGGATTTACAGTTTAGCATTTAGAGGTCTCGAATGAGGTAATTAGTCATATGAATATTTTTCGGGATGGTTTTAGGTCATTTAGGACTTAATTATAAAGTTTATTTCAAAATTTGAGATTTTTTTTAAAAGTGTATATTTTACGACTTTTTCGGTAAAACGCGTAAATTTGACTAGTTTTACGGTTTTGAGGTTTTGGAGGCTTTAGGAGCTGAAATAAATTAAGGAAATTAATGTAATATTATTATTACATATATTAATAATAAAAATAAATAAAAAACGAATTTTAGGGGTGTTAGGTCGGTTTGGGAAAAAAAAGAAAAAGAGGAAAAAAAGGAAACAAGTGTTATAATTGGACTAGGATTCTTGTGTACAATATATAATGTTTTACTAAACAAAAAATAAAAACATAAATCCCTGGAGCTAATAAAATTCGTGGGTTTCACTAAAAAATGTTAGGTTTCTTCATAATTTTGGGGGTTTTTCATCTTTCATTAATCATAAGGTAAAACCTTCAAATCCCTTTTTAATTTAATTGTTTTAATGATTTCTTAATCATTCTTATGATGGATTAGGGTTAGGGTTTATATAAAATCAGTAAATTAATGATGTTATAATCATAATATGATGATCATATAATCTAGGGCTTGTATTAGATGGGGTTATGGGTAATTAATTAGTTCAATTTGTTTAAACCCGTTTTTAAAAACTGGGCAGATTTTGAGTCAATTGTTTTGATCATATCGGGAGTTCTAAAAACTCTTATTTTACGATCCAAGTACCCCTGGAAAGATATTTTAAGTGGATTTCCAATGCAAGAAACGAGAACTAAATTGGAGGTCGGGAAGTGGGTCAATAACAGGTTACAACAGTCGGAGGTCAAAACAGTTTTGAATTCAGCCTGTTTTCTTTTTAAGTTTTGGGTTGTTTGGGGTACTTAGGGTTGCATTGGGATCTTCTCACGAACGTGAGAGATGGTTTATATATTGTATTAAGTATTTGCACTTGGGCTAAGGTTGTGGTTTAGGGTAAGACCCCTTAATGGTAACAAACTTTTAGTACGTTTAAAATCACGAAATCTGGAATGACAAAAGTAGATATATGTATATCGGGGCCTTAACAGTAGCTTTAAGATTAGGGCAAGTGGGATGTGTTAGACAACATATGTAAAGGTATGAATATTCCTTTTACAGAGATCATGGTTATGTTTAAGGGGGAGATCGACCCATAGTTTAAGGTATGAAAAACGGGACAGTTTTGGGTAAAATGTTAACGGGACGGGTTATGAAGTAAAAGGAGTTAAGGGCTTTATAGAGGGGTGTAATGAGATGCTTAGAGCATATAAATGAGGTATTTATATAGGAGGAGGCTAGATGTCCATCATAGGTTGATGAGCCGTTTTAGTGATTGGTTTATGTTTTGACTATGTGTTTTTCGTTTGTTAGCTTTTTGCTAGTGCGAGGACATTTGGAGAAGCTCAATCAGGTGAGTTTCATAGTCCCATGTTTACTATTGATTTTGACTTCCAGATGGGATGGAAGAGACACTGTGTTGAGTTATTTTCTAAATTGATGCTGTGAATGTGTTTGTGATTTGAGATGGACTTGTGTGTACATTATGTGATTAACTGCTATGTGATTTTTGATTGTGTATGATTTGGATCGGGGGACACGTGCCGTCTCAGTTATTGTGGTTTGACAAGGTAGTAGCCTTGAGGTTTGAAAAGGTAGTGACCTTGAGGTTTGACAAGGTAGTGGCCTTGTGGTTTGACAAGGTAGTGGCCTTGGGATAGGTACATAGTGTGATCATCTATGGTACCATGTTGTTTGGCAAGGTAGGAGCCTTGGATTTTGGTTTGGAATGATTGATCTTGAATGCTAGTTGTTAATACATAATTGTAGCACATTGTCCATATGTTATTGTATTTGTGTTCGTTATTCACAGCTTGTAATTGATTTAGCGTTGGAGTCTAAACCTATGACTCTCACCAACTTTATGTTGACGTGTTTTAAGGTCTCTTTCAGGTGTGGATATAGTTAAGCTTGAGGATAGAAGTGGCTAGACTTGGATGCCTTAGGATTGCATATAGAAGGAGATCCCCGTTCCTTCTTAGTTTACCTTTATGTTTTTTTTTGAATAAGTGATACTGTTGGCACCTATATGTTTGTTTTGTTTGTGTTACTTGTTTGTCTTGGGTAAGAGGTAGGACTGTTACCTACTTACCTAGACTCCTGCTTTTGATGAGATATTGTCATGACTTTTGTGTCACCATTTTATGACATTTCTTATTTCATATAGTTATCTCTATAGACACGCCATGTTGTGATGATATCCATACGTCGCGCCCCATATTCTGCCATGGTGGGGTGAGACAGAATGGTATTAGAGACAATGGTTATAGAGAATTAGGTTGCCTAGTCGCGTAGTCTAGTCTATAGCTTAAGGGTCCCTACATATATGCGTCATAGGAGTATGTGTGCATTTATTATAATTAATGTGTTTGGATGTTATTTATTGCGATGTTTTGACTAGTATGAATTGAACCGTAGTATGTTCATACTTAGTCACATGTTATTTTCTTTTCTGGTTTATGACTAGTGCGGGTTGAACCATAATCGTCCACGCTAGTCACTGTTGTATTTTGCTTCAATTGTACATTATAGTACATAATTTAATACAAGGTAGTTTCTATCTTTTATCGAGTTATTTTACATACCTGAGGTATGTTACTTTTGTTTTGATGTTTAAGTCATGTTCCCTAAGAATCGTGTGGTGGTTCGAGCTACTAGGAGTACACGGGTAGGAAGGATTTTAAGCTGTTTCCACTCTTACGGGCGACATGACTTATAACTTATTATGTTTCGTTTTGGATTTAGTCTATGCTGTTTTAGATAGACTATGGATTTTTGTATTCCAAGAGTATTACTATGTTATTTTAATAGATGGAGTTTTTGACCTTATTGTTTATGTGGTTATGAGCTTATGTGAGTAGATGGATTTATGTGTTATATGTTGTATTGATTCTTATAAGTGTCATCATAGGAGGGAGTGCATTGGGGAAAGGGTAATTGTATAAGTATGGTGGCCAACATAGTTATACAAGTACCACAACTTCAATGGGTTCTCAAGTATGATTGCATGAAAGAGGGTTAGTACATGCTTGTATATGGTGAGATGTAGAATTTGGGTATACGTATTATATATGAGTTTATGTAATGGCTGCCTATGATATGGCTATTGTTCTTTTTGTGTTATATGTTTTGGATTATAGTTGTGTTGTGTGATTATGGGGTCACACGATATGGTTTGGTTTTGGAGGTGGGCTTTATGCCTTGTTGTGGCACGGTTAGATGGTGATTACTCGTATGGAAAAACGAGCGTATAAAGCGATTGATTGACTTGACATGTATGATAACGAGTATGTTTGCGAGATTCGATAGGTATATATATGCGGATGTATATATACTACTACGTGTTTGGTTATGGTATATGGTCGTTCACTAGTTATTATAACTTGAACATACCTCGTGTTTGTCGTGTTTTATGGTGCTGGAGTTTGTTGGAGTTCCACCGACGTTTTGAATCTTTTGAAGTGTATCTTGTAGCGTATTCTTTGAGTCTCGTATTTCACGTGTACGTTTTAAAATGGTGTTTTGGGTTTCAAGTCTACTGAAATAACTTGGGATTTCTTTTGAGATAATGAAATATTTTGTGTTGGGTCTTGCATTTCTTTTGGTCGGTATATATTGAGTTAGATGGTTGGTTGCATTCGGTAAATAAGGGTAAGGTGTGGGAGTCGTGTTTGAAACAAGATGTAACATAAGATTTCTTTTAATCAACACTTATATATTTCAAATTCTAAAAGACTTTCTTTGAAATAAAGCGAAGTAAAAATTTCTTTCTACCTACATAGTTTATATAATTGAGTTTGACCAATTTATGTCATTTTTAATTATTTATACAAGGTTAAATTGAGTTTATGAAGATTTCACATACAATTATATGTGTCATTTAAAAGGATTACATTGATCACTAAGTTTATTCTTTAGTTTTTTTTAAAAAACAACTAATATAAAACTGATTTGGTCATAACTTGTTCGTTTTTAGAGCTTTTTGAGTGATTCAAAAGCCAAAAATTATTTACTCGGTACATACTTTTCAAATATTCAGAATGTATAGTCATGGGAGATCAGTATCTTGGCCGAAATTATTGTACAAGTGTCGGGTTAGAAGTTGAGTTTGAATAGTAGTTTATTTTTTTGATTTGGGATGCACGGGATACCTAGTTTTTGAGTTGAGTTTTGAGTTCGTCAAGAGGGTTGTTTGTAGATTGTTTGAGTCACATAGATGTGGGAGGTAATACTAAATAAAAAAAAGATATATATTCTTTTGGAAAAGTCGATCTTTTGCACGGTTTAAATAATATGTCGCGGGGCGTAATATGTATGGTTGCCATTGGGTGTTTCTTGGATTATTTTTCGTTGTCATGGGTCATTTTGAATTGATACACGTACTGGGTTTGAGTTTTCTTTTGAGTCTCGTGGTTTTGAATTGTTTTAACTGGTGCACGTGAAATTTCGTTAGTTATCCGTGGGTTTGATTCGTTGATCGTATCTGATGGATTCAGGATGTAGTTTTGGTTTCATATTGTTCGGGAGCGTTGAGGTAGTCGTATGAAAGACTTGGTCGCGCCTACACGCTTAAGTAGGTGACCATGATAGAACGGTTGGAATACCCTTGGTGGGCAGGAAAGAAGTTTGTAGAACTAAGGTGGTCATGAGGTCTCTTAGGAGTACCAAGGAGATAAATAGAGATTTGTGGGATACTAGCACAAGTAACGCGCCGTAGAGAGTGTTGGAAAGGGATACAATACCTCAAAGGTATTTATGATTGTTCGTAGGGTATGTAAGTTTTCTGAAAATTTCCTGAAATTTAGTAGGTTTGCCTATTACGGTGAGGTAGAACCATAAATAGAGCAAGTAGGAGAGGTGAGAGGAGTTGTAGTTAGTGCCTTTCCAAGGCAAATCATTGATGGAGTGATTTGAAAACAAGAGCTGTTAGAAATTGTAGGGAATGCCGGATAAAAGTTGAGTTGCTTAGTAGTAGATTGGATGTGGAAAGTGGTTGAGTGATCTGATGAGAGGAAGCATTGGTCTTTTAAAATGCGTGTAGAATTTTGCAAGTAGAACGAGGTAGGAATTTATTCGTATTGCCGCTAAGAGAGGGTGAAGGAGGACATAGTTGAAACTGCTAAGGATGTTGTATGAACGCTTTGGGTTTACGGTTATGCATTTGGCTTCGCCAAGCACTAGCGGATTTCATGGAGACAATGAAGCGAGTGTGCATGAACGTATATAAATGAGTTGTCATCGGGAGTATCGACGACATCTTGATCTACTCAAAGTCTAAGAAGGAGAGTGAGGCGAAGTATGTGTTGGTTTTGGAGTGGAACTATACGTGAGATATTCAAAGTGTGAGTTTTAGTATTAAGTCTACCATGATGAGTAGTTAGAGATGATGGCATATCATGGAACCAGCGAGGGGCGAAGTGAAGAAGGATGAGGAAGCATTTTGGAGGCTGAAGAGGTGGATGGGATAATGAGCCGATCTTGGCATTATCGGAAGGACTGGATGAATTCGCGAAGCATGACGATACGTGGAGCAAAGAATTGGACGCGTATGAGGACGACAAAGAAAGGCGATCACTTATACGTTGCAGGAACTGAAGATTTGGAAGAATTGGATAGACTTAGTTAGTGGAGCTGGACTATTATATCTGCCTAGAATGCTAGAGGCATTTGGTGTACGAGACGTGGAGAATGATCTATACGGATCATGAACGTCTCCAACACATATTCCATCGTCTTGATTGAACATTTGGCAAAGGTTAAGTGGTGAAAGAAAATTGCAAGGCCAAGTACCATCTGGGAAAGGCAAGCATGGTTGATGAGACATGGAATAAGAAGAATGAAGTGAAGCTGAGACGAACTTGAACTATAGGGATGACGTATTAGGGCGGCTTGGATGAAAGATGTAGGTTGCACGAGTTGAGTTGTCTAAAGCAGAGAACGCATCAACATGTATGTTGCGTGGCTTGGACAATCATATGGAGAAAAGGACGTAGACTATACTTCCTACATAGATAGGAGTAGCTTAGAAAGGGGCGATGTAAGGACGAAGTTGGTGGAAGGGATACATAATGCGTTGGACGATTAAGTACGATGAGAGTTGGGTGATAGTCGATAGACTGACTAATTCATCACCTATTTCCAGAGGAATGAGAAGTCACGTAGTTGGGAAGTTGGAAAAACTAATGGATCTATGAAAGACCGTCGTAGGTCACTTTGTAAGGAAATTGGAATTTTTAAGTAGTTTGGAGTACGGACTGAAGAGAGTTGATGAACATGATTGGATATGAGTATATCCAGCTAACTGGGAAAAGGATAGACAAGTTAGATATTTGTACAACCTTAGGAGTTACACAGAGGGCATGGGTGATTGATTTAGAGGGAGTTAGAAAACTCTTTAGCGATGGCTGAGTTTTCATATAACGATAGTTATCATGCTAGAAGTCGATAAATGCCATTTGAGGCACTATGTGAAAGGATAGGGTGAGATGTCCCCATTGTGGACTAGAAATGGTAAAAGAGGCTACTAATGTGGTAGTGATGTTTGTGGAAAGGATGAGTGCAACAAGGGATGCTATATATAAAGGAGGAAACCACTAGAGTTAGTGACAGAGTTATGTATGAAGTTTCACCCATAGTAACGGGTGGTATGATTTGGTAAAATGGAAGAGTTGATGTAGAGTTTTGTAGGTCCATTTATGATCTTTGGAAAGATCGGACCAGTAGATTATGGGTATAGAATTACCTGAGGAAAATGAGTTGTATACATGATACATTTCAAGTATTGAGATTGGTAAATGTTGTTTGAGAATGCATTTTGCATGTACAGTTATTCGGGACTTGTGTTAATAAGAGTCTTTGTTTTATCAAAGAGCCATTTGTGAGATTTATTGACTGTGAGGTCAAGAGTTTGGCAATGAGTTTAATTATTTTTGGTTGTATATGTGGTATTTTGAAACTTGAACTAAAGTTCACGTGGAAATGAGGGGAGTTCATTTAGAACAAGTATCCTCGTGTGATTTGTTGTTTGTGTGTTGATCCTAAGGAGTAATATCGGGACGAGATTTCTATTAGGAGGGAGTGATGTGACAACCCTGGTTTTGAGGTTCGTCACTTAGTTTTATTTTGTGCTAGTTACGTGTCTTTATGTGTTTATGTGCTTATTGGTGTGTATATACTGTGGTTTGGATATCGTTTCCGGTACGGGGTACCTTGTGAGTGAAACGATGTGTGATGATTTCATGTTCATGAGTTCACAATTAGTGACTATGAAATGAAATGGTGTTATTTTGGTGTTTACGTATACGTATAAGTATTATAGTAATAGTGTATTTTTAGGATTTAAAGTTTAGCATTTAGAGGTCTCGAATGAGGTAATTAGTCATATGAATATTTTTCGGGATGGTTTTAGGTCATTTAGGACTTAATTATAAAGTTTATTTCAAAATTTGAGATTTTTTTTAAAAGTGTATATTTTACGACTTTTTCGGTAAAACGCGTAAATTTGACTAGTTTTATGGTTTTGAGGTTTTGGAGGCTTTAGGAGCTGAAATAAATTAAGGAAAATTAAGGTAATATTATTATTACATATATTAATAATAAAAATAAATAAAAAACGAATTTTAGGGGTGTTAGGTCGGTTTGGGAAAAAAAAGAAAAAGAGGAAAAAAAGGAAACAAGTGTTATAATTGGACTAGGATTCTTGTGTACACTATATAATGTTTTGTTAAACAAAAAATAAAAACATAAATCCCTGGAGCTAATAAAATTCGTGGGTTTCACTAAAAAAAGTTAGGTTTCTTCATAATTTTGGGGGTTTTTCATCTTTCTTTAATCATAAGGTAAAACCTTCAAATCCCTTTTTAATTTAATTGTTTTAATGATTTCTTAATCATTCTTATGATGGATTAGGGTTAGGGTTTATATAAAATCAGTAAGTTAATGATGTTATAATAATAATATGATGATCATATAATCTAGGGCTTGTATTAGATGCGGTTATGGGTAATTAATTAGTTCAATTTGTTTAAACCCGTTTTTAAAAACTGGGCAGATTTTGAGTCAATTGTTTTGATCATATCGGGAGTTCTATAAACTCTTATTTTACGATCCAAGTACCCCTGGAAAGATATTTTAAGTGGATTTCCAATGCAAGAAACGAGAACTAAATTGGAGGTCGGGAAGTGGGTCAATAACAGGGTACAACAGTCGGAGGTCAAAACAGTTTTGAATTCAGCCTGTTTTCTTTTTAAGTTTTGGGTTGTTTGGGGTACTTAGGGTTGCATTTGGGATCTTCTCACGAACGTGAGAGATGGTTTATATATTGTATTAAGTATCTGCACTTGGGCTAAGGTTGTGGTTTAGGGTAAGACCCCTTAATGGTAACAAACTTTTAGTACGTTTAAAATCAAGAAATCTGGAATGACAAAAGTAGATATATGTATATCGGGGCCTTAACAGTAGCTTTAAGATTAGGGAAAGTGGGAGGTGTTAGACAACATATGTAAAGGTATGAATATTCCTTTTACAGAGATCATGGTTATGTTTAAGGGGGAGATCGACCCATAGTTTAAGGTATGAAAAACGGGACTGTTTTGGGTAAAATGTTAACGGGACGGGTTATGAAGTAAAAGGAGTTAAGGGCTTTATAGAGGGGTGTAATGAGATGCTTAGAGCATATAAATGAGGTATTTATATAGGAGGAGGCTAGATGTCCATCATAGGTTGATGAGCCGTTTTAGTGATTGGTTCATGTTTTGACTATGTGTTTTTGGTTTGTTAGCTTTTTGCTAGTGCGAGGACATTTGGAGAAGCTTAATCAGGTGAGTTTCATAGTCCCATGTTTACTATTGATTTTGACTTCCAGATGGGATGGAAGAGACACTGTGTTGAGTTATTTTCTAAATTGATGCTGTGAATGTGTTTGTGATTTGAGATGGACTTGTGTGTACATTATGTGATTAACTGCTATGTGATTTTTGATTGTGTATGATTTGGATCGGGGGACACGTGTCGTCTCAGTTATTATGGTTTGACAAGGTAGTAGCCTTGAGGTTTGACAAGGTAGTGGCCTTGAGGTTTGACAAGGTAGTGGCCTTGTGGTTTGACAAGGTAGTGGCCTTTGGGATAGGTACATAGTGTGATCATCTATGGTACCATGTTGTTTGGCAAGGTAGGAGCCTTGGATTTTGGTTTGGAATGATTGATCTTGAATGCTAGTTGTTAATACATAATTGTAGCACATTGTCCATATGTTATTGTATTTGTGTTCGTTATTCACAGCTTGTAATTGATTTAGCGTTGGAGTCTAAACCTATGACTCTCACCAACTTTATGTTGACGTATTTTAGTGTCTCTTTCAGGTGTGGATATAGTTAAGCTTGAGGATAGAAGTGGCTAGACTTGGATGCCTTAGGATTGCATATAAAAGGAGATCCCCGTTCCTTCTTAGTTTACCTTTATGTTTTTTTTGAATAAGTGATATTGTTGGCACCTATATGTTTGTTTTGTTTGTGTTACTTGTCTGTCTTGGGTAAGAGGTAGGACTGTTACCTACTTACCTAGACTCATGCTTTTGATGAGATATTATCATGACTTTTGTGTCACCATTTTATGACATTTCTTATTTCATATAGTTATCTCTATAGACACGCCATGTTGTGATGATATCCATACGTCGCGCCCCATATTCCGCCATGGTGGGGTGTGACACCTTCTCTCCTGTTGCAGATATCAAAGCTATAAGGATTCTTTTAGCCATATCCATGTTCTATGACTATGAGATTTGGCAAATGGATGTTAAAACCGCTTTCCTCAATGGACATCTTTACGAAGAGGTCTATATGAAGCAACCTGAAGGTTTTGTCAATCCTAAATATCCAAACCGAGTATGCAAGCTTCAAAGATCCATTTATGTACTTAAGCAAGCATCAAGGCAATGGAATAAGAGATTTGATGATGAAATTAAGAACTTTGGATTCACTCTTACCAGCCCTTGACATAAGTAAATCATTAGTGATAGGGTTGGGACGATAGACCTAGTGCTTCCCTACGTTGGACGTATGTTTCGCGGTTAAACCTTATTCTATTGTTGACCAATCATGGCCTTATTTTGAGTCTTTCTTTCAGATTGACAAAACTCTTGCAACTCTTTGAGGCCGATCGATCTAGAGAACTCATAGTCACTGGAACCGTCGACTATTGGAAGGGGATCATCTACCTCTTGCGAGCACTTTAAAGGATCCCGATGAGCCTTTAATATATATCAAAGCTAGTGGGAGTAATGTAGTGTTCCTAATCTTGTATGTCGATGACATATTAATCGTGGGAAAAGACATTCCAACATTGCAAAGCGTAAAAGCTTACCTTGGAAAGTGTTTTGCTATGAAAGATCTAGGAGATGCTGCATAAATTCTTGGAATTAAGATCTATCGAGATAGATTAAGACGGTTAATTGGCTTATGTCAAAGTGTTTACATAGATAAAATTTTGAAGAAGTATAACATGGATAATTCCAAACGTGGCTTTATTCCCATGCTAACTGATTCAAAGTTATCTAAGACTCAAGGAGCATCTACCCCCGTTGAGGTGAAACACATGCAGAGAGTTCATTATACTTCAGCAGTAGGATCAATCATGTATGCTGTTAGATGCACTAGACCAGATGTTGCGTTCTCTCAGAACATGACGAGTCGTTTTCAACAGAATCCCGGTGAGGATCATTGGACTGCTGTTAAGTAAATTCTGAGGTATCATAGGCATACCAAAGACATGTTTCTGGTTTATGGAGGAGATATGAAACGAGAGCTCAGGGTTGCTTGCTACACTGACGCTGGATATTTGACAGACGCTGATGACACGAAGTCTCAGACTGGATATGTTTTCCAAATGACTGGAGGTGTTGTAAGCTGGAAAAGCTCAAAGCAGACCATCCATGCTATCTCATCTACAGAGGCTGAGTATATAGCTGCTTCGGAGGCTGCTAAAGAAGAAGTTTGGATTAGGAAGTTTATTTCTGGGCTTGGTGTTGTTCCCACAAATAACGAACCTATGAAGATGTATTGTGACAATACCAGAGCCATTACTATAGCTAATGAACCAGGAATCACTAAAGGTGCGAAACATTATCGTGCTAAAGTTCACTACCTCCGAGAAGTGATTGAACTGGGTGATATTACACTGGAAAAAGTTCACACAGATGACAACTTAGCTGACCCCTTTACTAAGGCTTTAGACCTTAAAAAGCATTCAATGCTTTCGCATAATATTGGTTTGCTTCCAGCTAATAGTCTCATGTAATCTGTGTTATTTTAGTATTCGGATAATTTGGGATTGTAAGACAATTATTATTTTCTGATGAATAAAGATATTTGATGTTTGTTATCATTCATATAATTATTGTTGTCCTATATTTGTATGTTTAAATCCTTGGATATTTGATTATTCTAAACATGTCCATTGTCGGTTAGCAATATGGGAATATTGACTACATTAAGACAAATACGATTGTTGCTTATATTCTTTGAATATAATGGACGGTACTCATATGTTATTCGTAAGGGATGCATATTTTACACCCCAAACTTTCGAATATTACTTTTGGATCCTTGTCATGAGTAAATTTTCGAAAATGGTGATTAAGTCTTCCTTAGACTTGAGATGCAAACACGTTGTGCATGTGTGAATATCGCTTCTTGATTATATGTTAAACGCTATCTTGCAAGAGTTAGTTATAAAGGCTATAGTTGGAAGTGTTGTGAAGCAGCATCCACAGACACTTGCAGTCAATATAGAATTTGTTCCTCCACTTGATATAGTGCAGTGAAGTACCACTGGATCCTCTCCAGAATTAATTAGGTAGTTGTATGGCCATACCCAAAGCGTGATCAAGATGATTCTTGATACTTTTGGACTATCTAAATTAATTCGATCAGGAGAAATTAAAATTAAACTATATGGAATGAGTTAGGATCCATATCCATGGTTTAATAGGTACTCGAAACAAAAGGATGATTACCATCAAGCTTTAATAATCATATACCATCGAATACTTTTGAGATATTATTCTTGAAACTATTAACTCAACATTTCCGGTTATAATGAAGTGTTGCTAGATGCTTCATTATGGACGCTGTATGTCTAAACTCTCACAATTGGGAGCTGTCGGAGTATGCGATCGTTTAGCCATCAGAAATGAGTGAGCCTATCGGGGGCACACACTTAAACACGAAGAGTACAGTTATTATATATTTAATATATGTAACTCGTTTATATTTATCAAATTATAATATGTTTCACGGTATATATTTAATGATTATTAGTTTAACCGTTGGACGTTGTAAACTAATTTAAATTGGTTAAATTAAATAAGAAGGACAAAATACAATTATATATATTTGGTCTCAAAATTTCATGCGGATATGAAATCATAATTCTATACAAATAGAATATCACTGTCAAACTTTAAATAAAACACATGTGATCTTCTATTTAAATAAATTGTTTGTTGAAAGCATAGTATCATTTATTTTGAGACAATATATGTGTGGTTTCTTTGTTTTGTCAGTAACAAAGAGTGGGCAAAGAGACAAAGAGATATTCTAGTTACTTATGTTTCTTTACTTACCTTTTGACACAAACAATTCACAGTATATAAACCAATGGTTTTTGATGCATCAGTGATCTGATCATTTGATGAGAAAAAAACACTTATAATATTCTTTTGTCATACAAATAGACAAAATCATATTCCTTTGGTTTAAGTATTGTTCTTCTTTTATACGCACTATTCGAACGCAATATCGTTTGATATTCGAATTAGTATTAAAGAACACTTGTTGTTAGTATTCGTGAAGCAACTACTAGCATCGAAGCGTGATCATTTGACGTGTGTGTGAGCAACCAGTGGAGACGGTTATTTTACTGTTAAGTTTCAAGATCAAGACTCATTTAATTGATTTAATCAATTAAACTAAAAGGTTAGTTTTTATTATTTATTATTTTTTAATCATAAATGTTATACTAGATCCATTCCGCTGCGCACTCGTAGTTAATGGTTAACAAGTATTCTAAAATCCCAACACTTTTAGTCTTTGTTAATTGACTTGAATCCAGGTTAGGGTTTATTGTTTAATTTTCTATTAATAATTGGGTATTCGTTGAATAAACGATTGTTAGAGTTTGCCTGATTATCGGTATTCTTTTGAATCAACGATAGTTGGAAGGATTGTGTCTGACATTCTTTGGAATCAACAGATTCAATTTATTTATCCTTGTCTTCGCTACATCAGTTGGTATCAAGAGCCGAAGTTCCTGTTTAAGATCTCTTCAAGAAGAAGTAAGAATGTTCATGATGTGTATGAACAATAATTGGAGCATCGTATTATGGCAAAGATGGAGGAGCGAATGGATCTATTCTTTGATAAATTGACTAACCGGATGAAACACTTGATGAACCGGTGTGGTGATCATAACGGTCGGGGTATTGAACATGGTGAGTCAGAAAACCCATTTGATGATCCCGAAGATGACAATGATGATGTCGTTTGTGGTGATTATGAAGCAGCCCCGGTTTATGATGAAGAACCAGAGGAAGAGGAGTATCCTTTTGTTGACAATTATCAGAATTGTCAAGAAGAAGAAAATAATGTGCCATATTCAGATGTTATGTCGGGTGACGAAGAAGAGTCAATGGCAGTTTATGATATTGATCTTGAAAATCTCATTGAGGAGGAAGAAGGATTCTTTAGGGAAGGAAGATTTGATGGCAAAGAAGACAACATCGAACATGTTATAGTTGTGGCTAATGATCTTAGTGTTGATTATTCAAAACCTTCTGTTTCAAAACCTCATGAGTTAATTTGGTTGCAAAAAGATAAATGGGTGGATGTCAGTATCATGATTGACAAAAATATATATCAAGAAGCTGCACCCATGGTTGGTAAGTTTGCTTTTAAGACGATCAAGGTTCGAGGTCGATTCATTATAAATAAAGGGAATTTGATGCAAGGGAAACAAATTTGGATGCTACGAGTACAAGGTACGACGGAGACAAACTCGATGACGAGTTTTTTGAAGTGAGAGAGAATGATGGAGGATTGATAGGTGTGAAAACACCCATCCTTTTACCACTTAATTATAATAATAACCAAGCCAAACGTGTATTTAATGCCGTAAAAGTCGGAATTATGCGTGGTTTGTGTTTTTATTGTGTTTTAGGACCAAAATGTGAAAAGAGAAGAAAACATGGGCTTCACGGGATTTTATCGAAGAAAAAGACAAAAGACGAAGTCAAAAGATCAAGAGTGCAAAAAGAACGGAAGTCCAAGGCCTATTCTGAAGATTTATCGAAGAAAAAGTCTAAAGACGGAAGTTTAACGAAGTCGAAGAACCAAGTCTAATTAATGAAGCAATTAAAAGACGAGTTCATTTTATTTATCGACAAATCCCGAGACAAAGTCGAGAATGACGAGTTTATTGTCAAAGACGAAAGACGAGAAGACAAAAGAAAAGAAAGAAAGAAGGAAGCAACCAACAAATCCCCTCCTATAAATAACCTCCTAATGACACATTAGGAGGTGTTAGCTAATTTGACAAATTAGTTCTCCATTTTATTCTATGCACTTTTCATATTTTCATTTACATACTTGTCTTTAATTTCAAGTTATTTCAAGTAAGTCTTTAATTTGTGTTGTTGAATCTTAATATTTAATCAAGTTTTTCATTAATCTCATTCTACCTTTCTTGATTGTTTAATCTTTATGCTTGTTTGCTTATTGGATTATTGATTATTTCATAGTTTTGGTTGATTTGGTTTTAATTAATTAAGTGAGTTTTATAGTTTTAGTGATTTTTATTGAAAAAAGTTTGTTGATTTGGTTGATTTAGTGATTGTTAGATCTTATTTGGTGTTTTGATTAGCTTATTTCTTAGATTATTTGGCTTATTTTTGGTTTCTTAGATTTCAGGATCGGGATTTGGAATTTTTTTATTATTGCAAAGTCGCCAAGAGGGTTTTAATTTTCTGAAGTCACTTTAGAATCTTTAATAATATTCCGAAGTGACTAACTGATTTAATTACGAAGTTCATTTTTTATATTTTCCGAAGTTCAGTTTTTTTCTTATTATTCTGAAGTTGTCTTTTTAGTATTCCGAAGTTGTTTCTTTTCCAAACATTCCGAAGTTATAATTTTGTTAGAAATTCCGAAGTGAGTATAAAAAAATATTAAGAAGTTACTTAGGAATATTGGTTATTTTGCTAAGTCACTTTGGAATATTGGTCATTTTGCTAAGTCACTTAGGAATATTGGTTATTTTGCTAAGTCACTTTGGAATATTGGTCATTTTGCTAAGTCACTTAGGAATATTAGTTATTTTGCTAAGTCACTTTGGAATATTGGTCATTTTGCTAAGTCACTTAGGAATATTGGTTATTTTGCTAAGTCACTTTGGAATATTGGTCATTTTGCTAAGTCACTTAGGAATATTGGTTATTTTGCTAAGTCACTTTGGAATATTGGTCATCTTGCTGAGTCACTTTGGAATATTGGTCATTTTGCTAAGTCACTTTGGAATATTAGGCATTTTGCTAAGTCACTTAGGAATATTGGTCATTTTGCTAAGTCACTTTGGAATATTGGTCATTTTTCTAAGTCACTTAGGAATATTGGTCATTTTGCGAAGTCACTTAATTTTAGTTATATTTTTCCGCAAATTTTATTATTAGTATTTTATCGTAAAGTTTTAGTTTTAATTTTTATTAAGTGCCCGCTTTAATATTTGTCTCGTTTCTTTTTAAAATAGCTTTATAATCTAATTTCTTTTATTTCTACCAAGTAAATTTTATTTTTAATTCGAAAGTTTATTTTTATTGTTAGTTTTATTTTTATTAATTGTTTCGTTTTAATTTTCGTATTAATATTTGCCTTATTTCTTTATTATTAGTCATTTGTCTTTAGTTATTTTTAATATTTTTCGCATTTACTTTTTAAGTAGATATAGACAACGACATTTTCTTTTTATTCACCAAGAACGACTGAGTCACACATTTAACCGGAGATCAATTCGATTAGACACCGAAACGAAGAACAATTTTTCTTATTAAACTATAGTTATTAAAATGGCGCCGATGCCGGCTCTTTTCGTGAAGATTAACGGTTTTATGTGAGAGGCGCGTTGGATTTTGGGATCCGTTCACTCGTGAACGTTATTTTTCGTGTCAAAAAATTTTCAAAAATCCTAAAAATAAAAACATTTCAAGTATCCAAAAACATTTAAAAAAACTCATAAAAAGCATTTATTTTTCAAAGTTTTGCACCAAAAAGATTTTATTTTTACGTTAACCATATTTCCTCTATTTCTTTGCTATCTTTTTCTTTTGTAGGTGTATGCATACTCGCTCATCGTCTTATTCTGAGCCCGAGACTCTTGAAGACTTAGATATGGCTGGTGTGCATAATAATAATAACCCACCTCACCCCAATTTGAATAATAACAACCATGTCCCTCAACCCGACCTTCGTACGATGGAGGAGCTTTGTCAACCAACATTGAATGGACGTGGAGGACCGATTGCGCCGATGCAAATCACGGCTCCCGAATTTTCTTTGAAGCATCACATGATCCAACAAGTTCAAAATACTTGTCCATTTCGCGGATTACCGGATGATGATGCCAACAAACACCTCGATAAATTCATTACCGTCACTCAAAGCATGAAATTGCCCGGTGTTACAATGGATTTTCTTCGCCTTCATCTATTTCCACACACTTTATCCCACCATGCCGAAAAATGGTTTGATCGTCTTCCTAAGAATTCAATTCATACATGGGACGAAATGACTCAACGATTTTTGTCGCGCTACTTTCCACCATCCATGGTAACGAGCCTTCATAATCAAATCAGTGGTTTCACTCAAGAACCTGATGAGTCTCTTTTCGATGCTTGGGAACGTTATAATGTCTTGATCGATCGTTGTCCTAACCATAATATGCTCCCCGTCACCTTAATTGATACTTTCTACAACGGTTTAACTTTTCGTGATCGTGATACGATTAATGCAGCCGCCGGTGGTACATTTATGAAAAGAAGACCCGAGGAGTGTAGAGAGCTTCTAAAGAACATGACCACTCATCGCAAAAATTGGGATTCATCCGCATCCTCAAGAACTAACCCGAGAGTCAATGTTTCTTCTACTTCATCAAACCCCGAGATAGCCGAACTCACCCAAATTACCCGCCAACTAGCCGAGATGAACAAAACTTTCTTAACCATGGCTACGAACCAATTTCAACAAGTTAAAGCTATAACACTTTCTTGTGAGACTTGCGGCGGTCCTCATTCATACACTGATTGTCCTTCCACTCATGACAATCCGGAAAACGTGTATGCGGCTCACGGTAACTATTCCACGAAAGGCTATCAAGCCCGACCCCAAGGTGATCGTAACTTGCTAAGTTATCGTTCCAATAACTTTCTTTCACCCGATTTTTATCCTCAAAACCAAAACCCAAACAACTTCAATTGAAGCAATCTAACCCAACCTCGAGCTTCTAATCCATATCACCCACCCGCTCCCCAAGCTCCACCCATGACTCAACCCACAACATTTAATCCTGATGTTGAAACTTTCATGAGGACCCATGGAGAGGTGGTTAAGAATCTTCAAAGTCAAATCATTAACTTGAAAGGTGATATCACTAAACAAAGGAATGATATTCGAACCGAGCTTTGAAATGATATGCAAACTTCTTTAAGCAATCAAACGAATGATTTGAGGAATATGATCGCTAGTTTCTTCCAAAGTAATCAACCCTCTACTTCGGGCTCTCTTCCTTCGAATACCGTGACCAACCAAAGAGCTAATGTGAGGGCTATTTCCACACGCAGTGGAGCAACTCTAGTAGGACCATCTACCCCTCATCCAGTTACTCCATCTACACCTCCTCCACCCCCATTTATTCCTTCTACTTCCACGCCTAGTACTAGTTCAACATTACCGTCTCCACCTCTTACGAAAGAAGTACCAAAGACAAAACCCTCATCATCCCCACCTTCTACACCTACACCTCCTAAGCCCAATATTCCTTATCCATCTCGGTTAGACAAGTGCAAATTTCTCACCAAGGATGACATTCAAGTGACAAACTTTTTGAAAAAGATTTCTGGAGTGAACATCACCATTAGCCTTGTTGAAGCTCTTGCCCAAATGCCAAAATTTGTTAAGATGTTTAAAGATTTGCTTAGTAAGAAGGAGAAGATGGCTGAGTTTGTCAACACCCGCTTAAATGAAAATTGTTCTACAGTCCTCCTTAAAGAACTTCCGGAAAAACTTGGAGATCCCGGTCGTTTTGTGCTTCCTTGTACATTTAAGAAAGTTGAAGAATTTACTGCCTTAGCCGATCTCGGGGCAAGTATAAATTTGATGCCATTAAGTGTTTGGAAAAAGTTATCATTACCCGATCTTACACCAACAAAGATGACTCTTGAGCTAGCAAATTGAACTCTCTCTTACCCCATTGGTATTGCCGAAGATGTTTTTGTTAAAGTTGGTACCTTCACTTTTCCGGTCGATTTTGTTTTTGTTGACTATAAAATGGACCCTCGTATTCTGTTAATACTTGGACGACCATTCTTGAGAACCGGAAAAGCTTTAGTCGATGTTGCCGAAGGTGAACTAATCTTAAGGGTCGGGAATGATCAACAAATTTTTAAGATGGGGAAGATCACAAACAAATCCAATGCAAGAGAATCGACGAATATGATTAATGTGCTTCAAGACGAGCTTGATACAACTCCTTTGGAAAGTACAAAGCTTGATGATTTTGTTGTCTACAACAATCCTCTTTTCGAGCCTATCTATGATAATTCACTTTTTCAAGAAAATGTTGAAGATTCTAACGATCCTCTTCCCAATTTGGATGCCCCGCCAATTTATGATGCTCCACCAATCTATGATGATGATTCTAGTTCTGATGTGGATGATTATGATGATTTTTATTCAGAGTATAAAGACATGCCAACTTATGATGACTTTGATGATTTTGTTACTCTTTTGAGTGATTCGTCAAATGATGACCTTGCTCCTATTTTTGATGAAGATCCTCCGCCAACAATGCTTGATCCTACTTTGGATGATTACTCATTTGAGGAAGATTTTGCCACTTTTCTCAATACATACTTTCCCAATGAGCATGATTCTCCTCCTTTGGACTTTGATTATGGTATTTGTCCTCCTTTGGATATAAAGAAACCCATTTCAAAGGAGAAGAAACCGGAAGACACCAATATTCATAGTACCTATGTCTTAACACCTCTCTTTCCACCTTCTGAGGATGAGATTGTGCGGTTTATGGGCGAATCTTCAAGGTCTACTGAGTCTAAGTCTTATTTTCCCCTAAAGGAAAAGGTTTTCGATTCAGGTATCGCAATTTCTAAGCCATCTCAGTATCCATCTAATGAAATAAAAGGAAAGACTTTTGGAACTATGGAGCTATGCTTTCACTTCATCACACTTTTTACCACCGTGCTCAACAATTGCTTAAGGGAACCTTTTCCTACTCTTATTCGGCTTGTCTTGTTCACCTTAAGCTTGTGCTATTTGATGGACGAGAACCATGTATTTGACCCCGGTGGATGTTCTTCAAGCTTCTTACCATTGTAATCAAGGTCGAGTCAGGCTCACGACTCGGTGAACAAAAACAAGCGCTTCTCGGGAGGCAACCCGATGACCTATCCTTTTATTCCATTTTTATATTAAGTGTAGGGGAGACCCTAGTATGTGTTTGTTGTTTTCTTTCTTATGATGTGTAGTGATTTGAGCTTTTAAAGTTTCACTTTTGATGACTTTTGACGACCCGTGATTCCGTGTACCCGTCTTCCCGGTTCTATCCTAAACTCTTTTGATTCACTATTTTATATTTTTTAATATTAAAATAGGAATCACTTTTGTTGTCTCTTCCTTAGCAATATTTAAACAACGTGCACAATGTCCTAAGTGTAAGGGAGGTTATTTCCACATGCTTAAACATTAAGGACAATGTTTATATTAAATGTAGGGGGACTTCTATCGAAGTTAAGTGGGCTTTTCCATGAATTTGTCCTCATTTTAACCGGAAATTGATTTTTCGACATTTTTCAAAAATTTTGATCTATTTTGGCCTATTAATATTTTCCTTTGTTATCGTTAACTTTCTTTCATTAGAATAAATTTTAATAAAATGGTTTTAACAAGTTTAGATGTCTTTGATATATTAGGCTCTTCATGAATCTTTTGACTCAACCCGAGTTTACTTATCTAAGTTACTCTAGCTAGTATCCTTAACGTGTTTAAATCAAGTTTTGCTAGGCTTTTATATAGGGAACTTTAAAACGCGAAAGTCTTAACTTTTACGGGTTAAGAACAAGAACTTTTCGCAAGTTCCTATAACTGATCCTAGAAAGTCGTTTATCAAGGGAACTTTAAAATGCGAATTCTAAACTTGAAAAAGTCTAAGAATTTGCAAGATCCTATAGATGACTTAAAAACCCAAAACCTTGATTTAATAGGCTAAGCATCCACGAGTCTTATTCCTTGAGATTTTAAATTATGGATAACGAGAGATGATAGAGTCAATTATAAGTTTGGTATTCTTTTATGAAATTATGTGAGTTAATTATGAGCTTTTTCTCCCATCGCTTGTTAATAAATATATTTGCAATAAATAAGGTAGTAAGATTTGAAAAATTACTTAGCTTCTAGCACAAGATTGTTTAAAAGTTGATCGGTATTAATTAGAGTTCATAGCCAAGGCATAACTTATTGAAGCGGGATGTGAAGATTGGCGAGTCCGAAAAGGCCCTAACAAGGCATGAGGGCTACATTTTGTTGCTAAAGATCCAAAGTGATGTGAAGAATCATTTATCAAAAATCAATATGAAGGATCAAGACACACGACGAAAAGCAAATACTCCCCTAAAGATCATGGAGAAGTCTATCCGAAAAGACTCTAGCAAGGTATGAGGATAAACAGATCCAAGTCCTAAAAGGAGGCAGATCGTTGTATATCAAAATCCCAAATAAAGATTGGAGAAAAAATGAAGAAGTCGTGGTCCAAATTTGAAGAATCTCTCAAAATTTTCAAGTGAAGAAATTCCTATTATGAAGAGAAGACCATTATTTCATGAATGTCTCCCAAGATTCGAAGTATGAAGTCAATGCCAAATATCGATCCGAGAAAGGTCTCAAATCGTGAAACGAGTTATGCCAAGATATGAACTTTATGAGGTCTCGATAAGCAGTTTTAAAAGATTTTGTCCTTTAGATAACTATTGATTAAATCGTCCTACTTTATTTTTGGGCTAAATATACTATCGAAATAAGTCAACAATGCATCCTCGTGATCATTCAAGATAACAATAAAAATAAGAGATACACCTAGGAATAAGGGAGTCTAAGTGAATAATTGGGCCACATGAGTTTGTGATAGTTTGCTAACTTATAATAACACTGATCTCGTTTTTAAGCTTGGTTTGGGGAACGTGAAACTTGAGGGTGATAAACATTCATGACAAACCAAAGACCTAATGTGATTCTTCGATCTCTTTACTTGTTTTCTTCCTTCAAATATTTTGTAATTTTCTATCTCTTTAAGTTTCCTTAATATCTTATGTTTAATAAAGGCCAAGGTGGGTTAATTATGATGGAAAATGTAAATCTTGCTTTGTAATTAATGCATTGCATGAAGGCATTGCAATGGTCAAGTGTAGAGGATTTGATAGGTGTGAAAACACTCATCCTTTTACCACTTAATTATAATAATAACCAAGCCAAACGTGTATTTAATGTCGTAAAAGTCGGAATTATGCATGGTTTGTGTTTTTACTGTGTTTTAGGACGAAAATGTGAAAATGGAAGAAAACATGGGCTTTCACGGGCTTTTATCGAAGAAAAAGACAAAAGACGAAGTCAAAAGATCAAGAGTGCAAAAAGAACGAAAGTCCAAGGCCCATCCTGAAGATTTATCGAAGAAAAAGTCTAAAGACGAAAGTTTAACGAAGTCGAAGAACCAAGTCTAATTAATGAAGAAATTAGAAGACGTGTTCATTTTATTTATCGACAAATCCCGAGACAAAGTCGAGAATGACGAGTTTATTGTCAAAGACGAAAAATGAGAAGACAAAAGAAAAAAAAGAAAGAAGGATGCAACCAACAACTCCCCTCCTATAAATAACCTCCTAATGACACATTAGGAGGTGTTAGATAATTTGAGAAATTAGTTTTCCATTTTATTCTATGCCCTTTTCATATTGTCATTTACATACTTGTCTTTAATTTTAAGTTATTTCAAGTAAGTCTTTAATTTGTGTTGTTGAATCTTAATCTTTAATCAAGTTTTTCATTAATCTCATTCTACCTTTCTTGATTGTTTAATCTTTATGCTTGTTTTCTTATTAGATTATTGATTATCTGATAGTTTTGGTTGATTTGGTTTTAATTAATTATGTGGATTTTATAGTTTTAGTGATTTTTATTGAAATTTTTTTGTTGATTTGGT
Source organism: Glebionis coronaria (assembly GCA_025667525.1). NCBI lineage: Eukaryota > Viridiplantae > Streptophyta > Magnoliopsida > Asterales > Asteraceae > Glebionis > Glebionis coronaria. The sequence continues at coordinate 620,958,260 of CM046877.1, forward strand.
TGATTTAGTGATTGTTAGATCTTATTTGCTGTTTTGATTAGCTTATTTCTTAGATTATTTGGCTTATTTTTGATTTCCTAGAATTTAGGATCGGGATTTGGAATTTTTTTTATTATTGCAAAGTTGCCAAGAGGGTTTTAATTTTCTGAAGTCACTTTGGAATCTTTGGTAATATTCCGAAGTGACTAACTGATTTAATTCCGAAGATCATTTTTTATATTTTCCGAAGTTCATTTTTTTTCTTATTATTCCGAAGTTGTCTTTTTAGTATTCCGAAGTTGTTTCTTTTTCAAACATTCCGAAGTTATAATTTTGTTAGAAATTCTGAAGTGAGTATAAAAAATATTGAGAAGTTACTTAGGAATATTGGTTATTTTGCTAAGTTACTTTGGAATATTGGTCATTTTGCTAAGTCACTTAGGAATATTGGTTATTTAGTTAAGTCACTTTGGAATATTGGTCATTTTGCTAAGTCACTTAGGAATATTGGTTATTTTGCTAAGTCACTTTGGAATATTGGTCATTTTGCTAAGTCACTTAGAAATATTGGTTATTTTGCTAAGTCACTTTGGAATATTGGTCATTTTGCTAAGTCACTTAGGAATATTGGTTATTTTATTAAGTCACTTTGGAATATTGGTCATTTTGCTGAGTCACTTTGGAATATTGGTTATTTTGCTAAGTCACTTAGGAATATTGGTCATTTTGCTAAGTCACTTTGGAATATTGGTCATTTTGCTAAGTCACTTAGGAATATTGGTCATTTTGCGAAGTCACTTATTTTTAGATATATTTTTCCGCAAATTTTAGTGTTAGTATTTTATTGAAAAGTTTTAGTTTTAATTTTTATTAAGTGCACGCTTTAATATTTGTCTCTTTCTTTTTAAAATAGCTTTATAATCCAATTTCTTTTATTTCTACCAAGTAAATTTTATTTTAATTCGAAAGTTTATTTTTATTGTTAGTTTTATTTTTATTAATTGTTTCGTGTTAATTTTCGTATTAATATTTGCCTTGTTTCTTTATTATTAGTCATTTGTCTTTAGTTATTTTTAATATTTTTCGTATTTACTTTTTAAGTAGATATAGACAACGACATTTTCTTTTTATTCACCAAGAACGATTGAGTCACACATTTAACCGGAGATCAATTCGATTAGACACCGAAACGAAGAACAATTTTTCTTATTAAAATATAGTTATTAAAGATCATAAAAATAAACTGGCTATTTAGTTTATTTGTGGTATCTTTTATTTAGTTTTCATATTTTGTGGTATCTTTTATTTAATTTTCTTATTTTGTCTTTTTGGGAAAATATTGTTATCTTTTTCCCCAAGTTTACTTTTCTTATAAAATTAGGACTTGAGTTTATTCTATGGATAATGAAGTTATGAATAAAAAAAAAGACTTTTAATCTTTGTTAATTGACTTGAATCCAGGTTAGGGTTTATTGTTCAATTTTCTCTTAATAATCGGGTATTCGTTGAATCAACGATTGTTAGAGTTTGCCTGATTAACGGTATTCTTTTGAATCAACGATAGTTAGAAGGATTGTGTCTGGCATTTTTTGGAATCAACAGATTCAATTTATTTATCCTTGTTTCCAAAGAATGCGGGTCGCTCTTCTATTGGACCTGACCCATTCACGAACCACTTCAGACTATACGTCTACAATAAGTTAAATGTTTTAGCAGTTGAATTGAATATGATCATTAGCTTGCTAATGGTTCTTCACTACGTGAATCCATGTACTCATTTATAAGTTTGAGATAACATATTCTTCACATTTTCAAAAAAAAATTAATAATAATAATTAGTACTTGAACTTTTTGAGACCCTTTAGCAGTGATTAAGCATAGGCTAGCTAGGTAGAAAGACCCAATTATGATGCTTTTTGAGGGTTAGGACTTCAGTATCAATGACTGTCCCTGTTCAAAACATTGACAGAAATTAAGGCTGTATAAACGGGGTTAGACCAATTCAACTATAGTTTGTCACTTCGTGTACAACTATAGGAAACTAGAAAGCATCTTTCACTTGCAACGTGGCTGTTTTACTACTATGAAAGGTGCTAATATATGGCTATCATAATCTTTATACAAGGTAGTATAGCAATGTACTTAAATATCTTCTAATCATTAAATTATATGCTCTTTGTACGCAGCTCAACATGTATAATAATAATAATAATATTAATGGATCTCAGATCCTAAAAGTTTTTCTACCATAACATTGTGATTTCTTCTTTTCACTATAGTGTCTAATGAGCTACTAATTTAATAGCGGTTCAAAACAAAACACAAAGGACAGTAGCTGAATGAATTGTGTTTTCTTCGTTTACTGCTTACAAAGGTTAGTTGCAGCTGCTAGGCCACTTCTTGTTTCCTTGGCATTCTAAATACTTTCGGCTACGTAAATTTTCCTGAAATTTCACTCTTAGATCAAATATCTTAGTCATCAGACATCAGTAATTGATTGATATTTGGTTGATTGATGCTTGTGGGTACACATATGCCATGTGCAATTATGACACATGAACCATGCATTGCGTTGTTGTTATTTTTTGGAGACCCGCAAGTATCTCTCAACTTGCATAGAGGGTCCTATGTCATTCATAAGGAAAGTTATGTGTTATTGACTTATTTTCTATCATTGACTTGGTAAATTTGAGGTATTACTTCTTCCGATTTTTTATTTTTTATTTTTTTGAAAAATTATTACAGTAACATTAGCCGCGGTTGTGTAATTATAATAATTAATGTTAAATGTGGATTATAATAAGGGGTTTCCATTCAAAGGAGGAGACAATTCTTACCCCTCATCTCTGTAAATAGAGGTCGGGGAATGCGACATATTCTTCTTAATTTCCTCAATCTCTAAAAGCTTTATTATGTGTTTAATATGAGTTCGAATAAGGGTACCTCGTGTGCTTGTTCGTCATATATATTTGTGCATACATATTAACAGGGTTATGATTCTGAATTTCTTGATCTTGTAGATAAAATCACAAATCATATTATATCTGTTTAATAGGAAGATTGAGGACAATGCTTGATCTTGTTATTTTTTGTATCCTAAAATTCATAATATAGTAGTAAACCAAAAATAAAACCCATGTAAGACGGAGACTCAAGACTTCTTAATTTTATAGTCAATTGTTTTGTTTAAATGAAAGAGAGACTATAGACACTAGAAGTCATCCGACAGTTTCAATCACAAAAATGGCCCTTACATTCTAAGTATAACAAAGACCAAGATAAAAGATGCAAGACGTGTGGAAAACTTTAAAAGATCAAATCAGCAACTAGAGGTGATAAGACGTGTGGAAAACTTTGAAAGGTTTCGGGTTGGCATAATGACAAACATACTTTCCTCGCAGTTTCTAACTTCTTTCTTAAAATTTGTGTGTAGTAAGATCAAGGGTTTAATTCATATTGGTAATATACTATCCATTATTTATACATCTAGGTATACTATTTTATTACTAATATCGATATAAAAACCGGCTAAACGTTTCTAATATATGTAATGTAACCGGCTATAACAGGTTAGAACTCGAAATTTGGAACAAAATAATTGCTACCTCGATAAATTGAAAATAAATATACTCCTAAACAAACCAACTGAGCTAGCTCAGTTGGCCACCAAAGGTAACCTTGGGAGGTATTCTTGGAGAAGTCTCAAGTTCGAGTCTCACTAAGGACCTTCGGGGCCCGAATTAAATAGAAGCAGGAGTGAGGTTTATCCCCTAAAGAGAAGGTTCGAGACTTGCATACTGCCCAATTGGATGTCACTGTAAGCTCGAATCACTAACTAATAACTCACCGTTCAAAAAAAATACTCCTAAAAAAATCTTAGCTTGTAAATTGGTTGCTAATGTCTGATATAAATATCTAATATGCGTGTGCTTGTCAAATAACACTTAAGAATCAAATCTTGTGATTCTAAAGCAACACGATCGAGTTATCAGCATCATGGTATTTGGAATATATAAAAGTTTTTATATAGAAAATAATAATAATTCAAATTTCATGGAGTATTAAAGAGTATCTATTAATTATTTACGTTTTACCGTGAGATGACAATTATGACCACGGGGCTCCATTTGAATTCAAAAATGAAATTATAACATTATCACATATCGAGCATCTAAATCTGGTCACATTTTAGGGTTACATCGAGCATGTTGGTGAGCGTATTATCATGCTAAAATATGTTACTAACGGAACCCTTCGTGAACATTTAGATGGTAAATGCAACTACATGGATCTCGGTTATTGGTTTTATATCCGAGTATAGATTCTTGTTTTTTTAAAGATTTTTTGAAAAAAATAAGCGTTTGTTCCAGATGAAAAAAATGAAGCGTTTGTTCCAGATGAAAAGATGACGGAGATGAAAAAATAAAGCGTTTGTTCTAATTTCGAGTTGTAACATGTCCTAGCCGGTCACATTACTTATACTGGAAAAGTTTAGCCGGTTTTTATAGCGATATTAAAAATAGTACATTACCTATATGTGTAAATGATGGATAGTATATTACCAATATATGGACTTAACCCTAAGATCAAACTTAAGATGCATTATTAGCGGTACAAATATACGTTGTAATATAGATTAGGACCAGAACTAGAACAAGAACAAGAACTAGGTTAGGTTTACTTGACTGGTAAGGCAAAGGTTCCCTATGGTCGGTTATGGGGTTTCCCATTCGATGTAGGAGACGATTCTTACCCCTCATCTCCGTAAATAAAGGTGGAGGGATGCTACATATTCTTCTTAATCTCCTGAATCTGTAAAAGCTTTATTAGGTGTTTCATATGAGTTTGAATGAGGGTGTGTGCTGGTTCGTCATCTGTGCATAAATATAAACCGGGCTAAGATTCTAATTTTGTTACAAAATACACTTACAAGTGTTTAATGCTTGATCTTGTTACTTTTTGGATCCTATAGTTTATAGGTTAAAGCTTAGAGGAACAACTTCTAACTCCAAAGTCTCCCAGTTAAAAAAGATATAATAAAGCATCTAAAGTAAGTTGTCAGAAGATGAAGTGTATTCCAAAAGTCAAGCTCGCCATTAAAAGATCGAACATTTATGGCAACTCCATGAGAAGCAAGTGATGAAAACTGAAGGTATGTATATATTCGTCAGATATTATTGGTTGAACAAAGTTCTAAACAGGAATTTCTATACAAATACATGGTCCTGATTAGATGATACATATAACCAACTCAATACATAGATATTGCACGACTCGACCCACTAACCACTAACATTTGCGGTTCTAAAAAAAGATGCTACAATACATAGATATACGAACACTGGTTTAAAGCGAGAGAATGAAGTTCACCCACGCCAGAAGACTCCCGTAACCCGTAAGAGAGAAGAATAAAGTATGTATCTTTCGAATGTTGAAGGCTACATACGGATTCCCTTTTGACTCAGTTGTACACGACTGGTTAATCACGAAAGCATAAATCCAATAAGCTGTTGTTTAAACGGATCAATTGTGAAAAGCAAAACTGTCATTGTAATCCGATTTTTTTCCAATGACTGCCTTGTTCCAGCAACAAAATGTTCTTAAGATTACGGTTAAAGACGCCTAGCATCGAGTTCAGCAACAACAAAAAGGTTCAAACAAAAATTCCGTCACAAGCATCAATGGATACATAGAAATCCAACCAACCCTCGCCAACATAAGTTAAGGCACAAGTTTCGATTAGATTCCAAGAACACCGCTAAATTTGTAAGCCAAACATTTTTCAAAAACTTCCATGCCATAAAAGCCATGCTGAAACCAAATTAACCATACATATAATTGCTAAGATACATATCAATCCTCAAAACCAAGCTAAAATCCGTTAATGACAATTCTGGTAAATCGAATCTATAAGAAGGAGATATGGAAACTGAATTAATTTCCATTCATTGAATATCACCCGCATATATATACATCACACAGTAGGTTAATCACTAACTACGGGCCAAGCCCTACCAATACAAATGGGCTGGACTATACATTATGTACTACTAATACGCCCCCGCAGTTGGAGCGGTAGGAGAACGAACGCTCAAACTGGAGCGAAACTCAGTAAAAAGCGAAGATGGAAGTCCTTTGGTGAAGATATCTGCGTATTGGTATCGTGATGGAACATGAAGCACTCGAATATGGCATGTGGCAACAAGATCACGAACAAAGTGAATATCTATCTCAATGTGCTTCGTGCGTTGATGTTGAACCGGGTTAGAAGATAAGTACACAGCACTAACGTTGTCACAATAGACAAGAGTAGCCGATCGAACCGGAACAAGAAGCTCCTGAAGAAGATTCCGAACCCAAGCAGTCTCGGCGACCGCATTAGCGACACCACGATACTCCGCTTCGGCACTAGAGCGAGAGATAACGTGTTGTCGCTTGGAGGACCAAGTGATTAGATTGTCGCCAAGAAAAACACAATATCCGGATGTAGATCTCCTGGTAGACGGGCATCCCGCCCAATCAGCGTCAAAGTATGCAACAAGTTGTGTCGTGAGAGACCGATATAACTGTAAACCATGATCTAAAGTGCCACGAACATAACGCAAGATGCGTTTCAGAGCTATGTAATGAGGTTCCCGTGGATCATGCATAAATAAACATATTTGTTGCACCGCAAACGAAATATCAGGACGAGTGAAGGTCAAGTACTGTACGGCACCGGCTAAGATACGAAAAAGGGTAGGATCCTCAACTGGTTCACCATCTGGTCCAAGCTTAGACTCAGTGCTGACAGGTGTCTTCGATGGATTGCAGTTAAGCATGTGAGCCCGCTCAAGTATCTCGGTGGCATATTTTTCTTGGGATAAAAACATACCAGACGAAGTGCGACGAGCTGAAATGCCAAGAAAGTAGTTGAGTGGACCAAGATCTGTCATGGAGAACTCACTATGTAATGATGAGATGAGCGCTTGCAGGACTAATGATGATGAAGCTGTAAGAATAATTTCATCCACATATAAAAGTAGATAAGCAATGTCACTGCCCTGCTGGTAAATGAATAAAGATGAATCAGTACGACTATGCTTGAACCCAACTCGTAAGGCATAACTAGAAAACCGTTAAAACCATGCACGTGGAGCCTGTTTGAGACCATAAAGTGATTTCTTGAGTAGACATACATAATCAGGGTGAACATAATCAAGAAAGCCGGGTGGTTGGTGCATGTAAACTGTCTCGGATAGGTGACCGTGAAGAAATGCGTTCTTCACGTCAAGCTGATGAATAGGCCATGCATGTGAAACAGCTAAGCTTAGAACCGTCCGAATAGTGGCCGGTTTAACAACCGGGCTAAACGTCTCATCACAGTCAATGCCTTGTTGTTGACTACGACCATTAGCAACAAGGCGTGCCTTATAACGACTAAGTGAACCATCTGCATGATATTTATGTTTAAACAACCACATAGATCTAACAACATTCACATTTTGCGGTCGGGGAACAAGAACCCACGTACCATTACTAATAAGAGCATTATATTCGTCTTGCATAGCATGTTTCCAATTAGGGCCGCGAAGTGCAAAGATGTGAGAACGAGGGACAGGTGATGGACTAGTGACGTGAAAAGAGAATTTCGGGTTAGTTTTGACAATGCCGACTTTCGATCTCGTGACCATGGGGTAGGTTTGAATAACGTTGGTGGGAGGATGAGGTTGATGTTGGTTTGTAGAAGTAGTAGGCTATTGAGATTGGGTATGGTGTGTAACGGGGTCTGAGGGTGTAACAGGATCTGAGGATGGTGTGGTTTGGTTTGCAATATGGCTGGTGGGGGTGGTATGATCAGATGGAGGGGTAGTATTTGAAGTTTCATTTTCATGGATATTACTGGTATTATTTGTAGTGGAATGAGTGGTGGGGTTAGTGAGCAAGCGCATGGCTATGGGAGATGGAGAGTTGTCAGTGTCTAAAAAATTATATGAAGTGCATTCGTTGGGTTTATTAGTTCCAAATGGGAAGTTTTGTTCATCAAATGTAACATGTCTAGATATAATTATTTTGTTGGTGTCAATGTCAAGACACCGATAACCACGGTGATGTGATGGATATCCAAGAAATATGCACCGAGAGGCACGAGGTTCAAGTTTGTGAGAGGGGTAAAGATGAGGATAGCATAAACAACCAAAAGTGCGTAGGTGCGTATAGGTGAGTTTATTTTTAAATAATTTGGTGAAGGGTATGTCGTTGTTGATAGAGGTTGATGGTAATATATTGAGTAAGTGAATAGCCATGAATAAAGCCTCGACCCAGTATTGTGGGGGTAGTTTTGCTTGAAAGAGGAGAGTGCGGATTATGTTATTGATGGTTCTTATCATTCTTTCAGATTTTCCATTTTGTTGAGATGTTTTCAGGCATGAAAATCTAAATTGTATTCCCTGAGTGGCAAAATAGGTATGAAATTGGTGGTTATCAAACTCACCACCATGGTCACATTGGAAGGATTTTATTTGGGTGTTAAACTGTGTTTGCACATATTTGTGAAATTCTAAGAATTTATCAAAGACGTCACTCTTTTTGCGTAGAGGGTAAATCCAAAGGAAATGAGAAAAATGATCTAAGAAAAGTACATAATATTTGAAACCACTTGCACTCGGGATCGGGGAAGTCCACACATCCGAGTGTATAATATCAAACATGTTATCAACACAAGAATTGGAAATGGAAAATGGTAACCTAACTTGCTTGCCAAGTTGACATGCATGACACAAAGATGAAGGTTTTGTTTTATTACAATCAATCAAATTATTGGAAATTAAGAAACGTAACACTTCATTTCCCGGGTGACCGAGACGTTGATGCCACGTTGATTGACTGGTAGACACAAGGGCGGTTGAGGACTTGGTAGGAGGCAAGACAGGGTATAAGTCTCCGTTGCTATTACATCGGAGTAGCAGGTGGCTGGTCCATAGATCCTTCACAGAAAAACTAAAAGGATCAAACTCAATAGAACATAAATTATCACGAGTAAATTGACGCACAAAGATGAGATTTTTAATTATGTTCGGTGTGACAAGGACGTTTTGTAAGTGTAAGGGTCTGTTAAGAGATGGTAACATGCTATGTTGTAACGGGAAGTGAATTACCATTTCCAACAAATATAGACGAAATATTGCTAGTATTAGAAATAGATGTAAGGTTACCTGCATCCGAAGCAATGTGAGATGTAGCCCCAGTGTCCATGTACCAACTTGGGTCCCCGTACTCCTGCATAGTCATTGTATTGAACGCCTGAGGGAGAGTCGTAGCCTGATCCAATGGCCCATAAACAATCCGTGGACCCCAATTCAGGCCTGTACCTGGAGAGCCTGTTGGACCAAACACTGCATTAGGCCCATATGAGGGAACTGGACTAAGGATGCCTCTAGAGCCAGACTGATGTTGATGACTGCCATTCCACATACTGTGGTTACCATTAACACGAGGGTTCGAGTCAGGAGCGTATCCCATGCGAGAATTAGGATTAAGATGACCAACATGTTTTGGTGCAGTGGCATTCCACTGCTGAGCAGAACGAGTATGGTTGTTACCATTGTAGCGATTTCCATTTGATTCCCCATGTATGTATCTGCACCGAGCACCAAAATTGCAATGACCTCGTTGAAAATTACGACATACCTGTTGAGAGTTGTTTGGGGTCGTGTGATGATTCTGTTGAGCAATGAGAACCGAAGCCGAAGACGTATTGTCACGATCAGCATGTCGCGATGTCTTTCGTGCAAGTCTGCTTTCTTCAAAAAGAAGCATGGACTGGGTTTGTGAGAAGGTTGCTGCTGGGACACGATGACGAATAATTCCAGCAACCTGGTCATATTTGTCACTAAGGCCATTGATAGCATAAGTCACAAGATTCTGTTCATCGACTAGAGAGTCGATATTCTCCATCAAATCCGCCATACGGCGAATCTTATGGAAATACTCAGTTATCGACATGGTTCCAAGCTCAATGTTTCGTAGGTCGTTATCAAGCTGCATCGCCCTAGCACTCTTGTTGTCATGAAACACATCTTTCAGTGTCTTCCAAACATCACTTGCAGTGACGTTTTTCTTGAGCACTCGTTGAAGGAGTGACTTGCTAATTGTCCCAAAAATCCAGAGTTTCACGAGTGAGTCTAGTTTTCCCCACTCATCAGAAGCTTGTTCAGCAATTGTGGAGGTGCCTTCAACGAAACGTAACACACCAAAACTTTTACAGTGGAGAAGGAAAAGCTCACTCCATGAATCATAATTCATCTCTTCAAGATCGAGAACAAGTGGGATGTATGTTTTGATATTGGTTATGCCGAAAGGTTTTTCGTTTGGGGTTGAATTGTTGTTGTTGCCGCCGGTCATGATAGAAGATTAGGTTTAGGGTTGTTGTTTGCTTCGAGATCTGCAGAAGCTAGTGGGGAAAAGGTGGAGAAGATTTAGGAGAGTTGGTTGAGAGCTAATCGCTCTGATACCATATAAGAAGGAGATATGGAAACAGAATTGATTTCCATTCATTGAATATCACCCGCATATATATACATTGATTTCCAAGTAGGTTAATCACCAACTACTTGGCCAAGCCCTACCAATACAAATGGGCTGGACTAATAAAATCAACCTTAAAAAAGATTGTTAAACTCCATATTAGCAAATGAGAAACTTTCCAAAATCCAAAGACAACCATAACATTAGCTAAACGCGTTGTCAAAATAATATTCTACTGTTACGCACGATTATTAGCAATATAATTACACTTTAAATTGCTAAAAACAGTTCATAACTCCAAGTTGGTAAGATAACAGTTTTTTGTAAGTTCTTTCATAGACACAAAGTGCGAGGATAATGAAGTATGTTATCCCTTATTAATGCTAACTTTTCATTTTACAAAAGAACTTTGATACCACGATATAATCTAAAAATCAGAATTTCAGAGCTTATTTAATCTCAGGAAGAATATTTGTATCATTAGATTAATGTTTAAAGGATTTAACTAATAGTTAATGCAGATTCTTCTAATACATCATTGATCCACAGTTTTATTATAACACATTCCATGGATTTAAAATTTAAACAAAATCAATTAGTTGGTTAAACCTTACTCAAGCACTTCAACAACAAATATAGGATATGACAAGAGTTCTGGCAAAAACTTATTTAGTTTTTTGGGCTTCTGTTTCATAATAAGGTCACTTTTCATTGCTTATATTGAACACTCTTTTGTAGCTGATTGTTCATTATGTCATAATGATATATAGGCCAGAAAGTGTCAAAGTAAACTACAAAAAGTGAGCTAATGAAACATAAGCCGCAAATTAAATACTTCAGTCATAAGGTAGCTAGCTAAGGCGAAACAAACAAAGGCTTAATATCCTCTACTGCTATAACAACTTTTTGTAACGTTTAAATTCTAGCCTTTATACTTTGAATTATCTAAAAAACTTTAACATCTAGAGCAACATTCATCAACACGACCAAAGGTGCGTCACTCGGTAGTATAGAAACAATGATCACAAACGTTAATCCGTGTTCCCTTCATATGTAGATTAAGATAAATCGAACCAACTACTGGTCAATAATTACAGTCATTTATTGTTGAGGGTAAAAGTGCAAAGATATTTAAAAAGTTTCAAATAATTAAAATGCAAAGCTAAAACAGAATTAATACATAAAAATTGTTAAGAAAAATTGTTAAGAAAAATAAGAAAAATAAGGATATAACAAAGTTCACTATATCATCATAGATGCTAAATAAAAAAAACATAATATATATATATAAAAAGGGTATAAGGATGTCAGGAAGAATATTTTTATCATCATATCCTTTTCTTAAGATAGATAACGCAGTTTCTTATGATACATCATTGACCCAAGTGTTTGAATGTTGAATGTTGTACGGAATAAAAGTCGGGTTAGAAAATGTTATGAGTCAGACAAAGTAATAAGAAGAATTTGTTATTGGAAAATGATTTATCCTCCTACTTGATATGCTTACATATCTTCCTACTTTTATAATTATGACAAATGGATTGATTAATGGATGAAATTAAGAAAAAGAATTAGTGGATTACATGTGTTTTAATTTGGTGTGGGTAGGAGGATAAGTAGGAAGATATTGTAAGAGGATTTAGCATTACATCGGTTATAGGTGAACATGATGTTGTTGACCTAATGTTGGGGTTACAAAGGCCGTTTTGGGCTGTTATTAGTGGGCCAAACTACTTGTTTACTTATGGATTCCAAGGTGAGTTCATTCGGTTATCGGGTTGTTTGATTTAATAAATTATCCACGATACAACAATTTATGAAACTTGTCGTAGAGCTTAGTTAAAAAGGAAAATATGAAAGTGACACCAATAATGCATTGTGAACTTAGGTTAACTACTTTGACAACCTATATGTGTTTTTGATCGGATAAAGGGCCGGAAGATATAAGCAAAAATTTATCACAATATGAGGAGTAACAAAAGAAAAGTCCTTTGGTACATTGAACATGTCTCAAGAGATCATTTAGATGGCAAAACATGTTTCCAAAGATAGATATGGCTTATATGATTACCAACAATGTTATGGGGAGTTAATCCAGATTCTAACATAAATTTTGTTCACAAGTATAAGATTCGACAAGGGTTCCCGCAACATTTTAAATGGTTAACTAGCCTTCTGGCATACTCTCAAGTTGAGCTGGGCAAAATCGAATAAGAATATTGATGTGATTACAAAAAGATCCACCATTATATATACTTTTCCGTTATCATAGATCCAACAAAGAATTGAGAAATAATTGGGATGGGTTTACACATTTCATAGAAACTGGTTGCATATACCCATGGAGGTTGATGAAGAAAGTAAGGAGACGCCAATTCAATTTTTAACTGATGAAAAGTTATGTGACCAATTGGTGTATTTTTTTCCATGTACAAAGAAAAATATGGCATAATAAACATATCAAGTGACATACCGAAATCAGTGTCAAGTAGTCAAAATATGGCACAAACAAGCGTCGTCGTGGTAATACTCCTGAACAAGCCAACATTGATACCGATGTGTTGCATCGTGCTTTAGTTCTTCCACTCAAATTCAATCTTTTGGGGACCATATTTTTCGACCACTTTCATCAACTCGATGTTGACTGTGGCTACATATATATGGTCACGTTTCCTATAAATTTAAGTGATGATAGAGGGGTAAAATAAAAACTTATCAAATTATAATGATCAAATTTAATTTTTATAAAAATCCAGATATACTTAGGCTAGCAATTGCTACCTAGTCTATTAACCACTCAACAATTTCATTCAAATAAGTGTCATTTTACAAATTAGAATTTAAGATCAATGTTCCTCGTCACTAGAATAAACCCAGAGAGTGTCAACTTCATCATCAACATTATCATTGGCTTGGAGTTCATTATCAGGCTATATCATAAGGAATGTCATCTTCTTCATCAATGAAATCATCATGAGTATAGTTCAAATTCAAACAACGCACACTCGATCACTAAATCACACACATAGACAACACACGCACACACACACACACACACACACACACACACACACACACACACACACACACACACACACACACACACACACACACACACACACACACACACACTAATCAAGCAATAATAAGTCTAAATACAACTAGAATATAATATTTTGCACTCTCTATATTTAATTTGTTCATATAAACAGCATATACGTGAGTATAGATCAAAACTAAGTGGAATTATCAGGTGACTGACTGAATACTAATGTGTGCCATAACCCACGATCACCAACGGAACATGGTAAAGTACCTTTCTGGATTGATTAAATTTGGATAGCCTATAAATTGTTATTTAGGTTTAGGTATTGAGACGTTGCCATTGAAATTTCGTGTGGCACCTGTTTTACTATTGGTGTATTTGGATTAGTGTATGATGATTATAGGATTTAGATTCTCCATATCAACATGACTCGTAATATTTCATCACAAATAAAAAGAAATTTTGATCCCTTAGTAAATCGACCAAATTTTTTTTTTTTTGATCATGAGAGTATGTCAATCCATAATTATAATATAATTTTGGTTTAATATTATTAACTTAGGCGCACTTTCGGTTCAAACCTATGTGTCCTTTCCGGCATTATAGCACAAATCTTTTTCTTCTAAGATTTAAGCAATAAAAATTCGAAAAAAAATATTTAAACAGGTATTTTAAATAAATTATATCAATTGTTTTTATTTTTTTAGTGATGGTCCAGTATATCTTAAAAAACATTTTATAGAACCCTGAATTGTGCTTTATATCTAGAGTCTATTTTGAGTATCTATTAGTCGTCTTCGAAGATCTTATGATGGACCACAAAAATCGAATCATTTCATACACTAAGCAAGTAGTTATTGGCTTCTTGCTCAAAATGAGTCACTGACAACCACCCGCAATTGGGGACCCTTAAACACATCCGACAAAGAAAGACATTTTCATGATGGATGCAGCAAGACTCAAAAGTCAGTCATGTCCTCCGTGTAGAACAAGCCAGACTAATCAACAAAAATGTCCGAGTCGTTTATTTGGTGAAACTTAGAAATTGTACAGAGACTAAAAAATATAGTGTAGTGAAGATGTCCATTGGTTCTTTCACAGTATTGGTTCTTGTTGATTTGTTTCTTACATCAGTAGTCGTTCATTCAGCTGATGATCAATCAGGTACTAAACCATACAATCTTTATGTAAATCCAATAACTATGTCTATCAAGTCATCTGAATGAAAGTGGCGAGTGCCACCCATTTACTTATACGAATCGGTTGATTTGTGTTGTGTTTCATTTTAAACGAGTCAATCAGGTTGGCAATTCTCCAGATTCTATTTTTCATGAATACATCTCAATTTAATTTAAAATTTGTTATTCCATTTATTTCTATAACTATATTTAGAGTGTTAACCAACCGGCTAATCATGCGACTTTATGACCATTGCAGGATTCATAAGCATAGACTGTGGGATTGTCAAAGGCTCAACCTACACTGATAATTTGACTGGTATAAACTATGTATCAGATTCCAACTTTATAGACAGTGGTGAAAGCCACAACATATTACCCGTGTACAACACAGATGTGGATTTTACACAGCTTACCACCCTTACAAGCTTTCCTGAAAACACCAGAAACTGCTACACCCTAAAACCAACCCAAGGAAAGGGCTACAAGTATTTGATCAGGGCAAGGTTTATGTATGGGAACTATGACTACATCGATCAGCTTCCAAAGTTCGATGTCTATCTTGGACCTGATTACTGGGATACAGTGAATATTACTTCGGCAACTAGTATACAAAACGTGGAGATCATACATGTGTTAACATCAGATTACATACATGTTTGTCTTGTGAATACAGGTAGTGGAACTCCATTCATTTCAGCAATAGAACTACGGCCTCTGGGAACCAACATGTACTCAGAAACTGTTTTTGGATCATTAAATCTTTACCGCCATCTAGATTTTGGAACCGGACTAGGAACAGTCAGGTTAAGATTTAGAATATAATGTTAATTATTTTCTCACAGCTATCCCCACTCCTTGTCATTTTTATAAACAATGAAATGCTAACTTCACTATTTATGATTATCGAACCTAGGTATAAAGCTGACAAGTATGATCGACTATGGAAATCGATTGGTTGGTTTAATCATACTTTGTTATACACTTCAGAGACAATTGCTTCATCGTCATCCAAAAACATTGTCCCCTCAGACATCATGGGTACTGCCCTCATGCCAAAATCCATGTCGGATTCAGTAGGACTTGCTTGGGTACCTCGTAATGCAACAGAACACTTTATATTTTACATGCATTTTGCCGAACTTGAAAAACTTAAAGAAAAGAGACCCGGGAGTTTAACCTGTACTTGAATGGCAACTTGACGTATGGACCTTTTTCTCCAAAATATCACTCAACATGCAGTATTTATAGCGCCAAACCTGAGACAGTAGCACCGGTGTATACAATCGAATTAAATAAAACTACGCGGTCAACACATCCTCCCATCATGAATGCTGCAGAAGTTTATGCTATAAAGCAGCTCCCACAAAGGCAAACAGATGATCGGGATGGTACGTGTCAAATATATTCTCTAGAGTTATAGACTTATAGCAAATCAGGTTTTATGTTTATATATAAGTGATGTTAGTTAAAACTATTGACCTACCTTAATCCTTTAATATTCTCTATTATGTGTATATTAGCTTCTGCCATGTGGAGCATCAAGTCAGCTTACAGATTAACAAAAAACTGGCAAGGAGATCCATGTGATCCACATGAATATGTTTGGGATGGTATCAGTTGCAGCTACAATGAAACTGGGTCTCATAGGATTGTATTCTTGTATGTATATGATCTAAACACCACTCGTAATTGCACATTTTCTGTTCTACGTACTTGCAACAATTTATTCATAGTCAACTAAGTAAATGATATGAAACCAGGAACTTGTCTACCAGCGGACTGAATGGACCACTAAATCCGGCATTAGCTAATCTCTCGATGATACATACCCTGTCAGTCAATAATCTTGAGAATATATATATATTGAAAAAGTTACAAAATTAACTCGTATCCGTTGATGTTACAGGGATTTGTCAAACAATATTCTAGCAGGAGTTGTGCCCAGTTTTCTCTCCGGGCTGGGTTTCTTGAAGGTGTTGTAAGTTATCCGCCCCCTATACTAGCATCTAAAGTGAAGTTAAGTAGTACAGTAATAACTAACCTTAATTGATAACAATATGTTAGAAATTTAAAAGGAAACAATTTTACCGGTCCGATTCCAGCAGAGCTCCTAGCAAAGTCAAACAAGGGAGTATTGTCATTGAGGTTTGCTACTGATTTACGGACACAAATACTTCAATTTTGATACGATTCACTGACTTATTATCTAATATTTCTGTCCTAAAATCAGTTTTGATGCCGAGCCTTATCATGCAACTATTTGTGACCAAAATCCTTGTAGAAACAAGAACGATGTCAACAAAGTCATTATTCCAGTAATGGTGACGGTTGCGTTCATCTTTCTGATCATGACTGCACTTGCCGTGATATGGATGATTAAAAAGAAAAGAGAACTTGGCACAAGGCTTGAAACTAGAAAAAAGTACACATACTCAGAGGTACAACGCATAACAAACAACTTCACTCATGTTATTGGGAGAGGAGGATTCGGAACAGTTTACCTTGGAAATATCGATAATACACAAGTTGCGGTCAAGATGCTTTCAAAATCATCGCTCCAAGGGGACAAAGAATTTCAGGCTGAGGTAACTTCCCTTCCAATAGAATAGAAATGTAAAACTTCAAATGATACAAGAACATGTGTTAATGTTTCATAGAAAGCTAAAACTTAATCGCATGTACAGGCTAATCTACTCCCGAGTGTTCATCATAAAAACTTGACTTTGTTCATGGGATACTGCAATGAGATCAACCACAAGGGAATCATCTATGAGTACATGGTTAACGGGAACTTAGAAAGACATCTATTTGGTATTTTTTTTTTATTTAACTTGAATATATACAAGCTTGTTTATACTTCTAATTTTAATATGAATGAAATTAATATTTTGAATCACTTAGCAGATGCAGGAAGTTCAAATGTATTGAACTGGGAAGAAAGACTACAAATAGGATCTGATGCAGCACATGGTCAGTAAGCTGATTCTTTCAATATACTTACTCGTATTTTTGGCTCTTAAAGATTCTTAACCAAATGGGGATCTGTTATCAGGGCTAGAGTACCTGCATCATGGTTGCAAGCGACCGATAGTCCACAGAGATATCAAGTGTACCAACATCTTATTGAACGAAACATTTCAAGCCAAATTAGCAGATTTTGGGTTGTCCAGAGCTTTTCCATCCAATGGGGGTACCCATATCTCAACAGCAGTAGCTGGCACCCCTGGCTACCTCGACCCTGAGAGAGTTTTCCTAGTCCTATACATAGTTTTAAACTATTAATAAATGTGAAACCATTCAATTCGGAAGATATATATATTTTCCTCTCTTTTTTTTTTGTTAGCCATGGATCATTAGGTATAAATGGAAACGCAATTATAAGAACTCTTGCTTGCAGGTATTACATATCAACCAGGTTGACTGAAAAAAGTGATGTTTATAGCTTCGGGGTTGTGCTTCTAGTTCTAATTACAGGCCAACCTGCAATAACCACACATGATAATGATAACATACACATAAGTGGTTGGGTCAGTTTAAAGCTGGCAGAAGGGAACGTGAAAAACATTGTCGATTCAAGGCTACTGGAGGATTTTGACATGAATTCAGCATGGAGGGCAGTAGAACTGGCAATGGCCTGTGTCACGGATGTACCTAACAAAAGACCAACCATGAAAGATGTGGTGATGGAGTTAGATGAATGCTTGGCGTCAGAGCGAGCTCGTCATGAAACAGAACCAGTGAACTTAAATGGTTGCATGTCTATTAATCTGGAGGGTGTATATGATCCGAATCCAAGATAGTGAACTCAACACACATTTTTATGTGATTACAGTGTGATGCTTTTAATATCTACTGTATCATATTGTGCTAACTGATTTCTGTACATAATCGGCAGCTCCTTTTGGAATGGAATGCAAAATCGACTGCAGTAACTTAGCTCTCCATCATTTGAAGAACTGTATATGAACTTAAATATATTCATGACCCTTTTACGAAAAAGGGAAGTAAAGTTGATCAACTCACTGATATCTTCATGATGGCCCTTTAAAGTTGGCAAATCCAATAAAATTAATCAAACATTTAACAGCCTGTAGTGACAAGTGTAGGCGATCTTATTTTAATTTCAATTTACCCTAGATACGTATTTTGGTTGAATCTGTTGGAATATGTCCATATCATAAATAAATATACGGCCAAAAATATGTGAGCCTGTGCGGGCACACACGTATACACAGATGATAAGTTTGTTATTGTATTAATATGTGACATCTCTGAGGGTTGTCGATAAGAAGTGAAGTTTTATTACGATTGGTTGTAATGAATTAAACTATCCAATCAGAATTAAAGATAATTTTTAACCTGTATTTTTCTTGTCTCCACTTTTTCCGAATATTCATCCATCATGATCATTCATTAAAATCATGTAATTAAAGTTCAGAAAAACCCTAATTATATTAAGATGTTTCACGAAGTATTAAATGGTGTGGAAATAAAATTAGCCTTGAAGGTTTTACCCATCTTCGTATGGTCATGGGAAGTCTGGGCATTACACAATTATATTACCAACGAAAAAATGGCTTTTACTCACAAATTATGCCCGAATATTCGCCTGAATTCTTGTAGTCATGTAGGTGTTGTTGATGATCGGTAAACAAACAGAAACCCTTACGGGTTTTGTTTCGATCGACACACAAAAGGAGAGTGGAAAAGAGAGATTAGGGTTTTTGGATTTTCAAGTGTCACTACAACAATTTTGAAGCCTAGGGACGACTTATTCGTCCCTAGGTAGGACCTTTTTCGACCCTAAACACCTAGGGACGACTAAGTCGACCCTAAGATTTAGTGCCTAAAAATTCGTCTCTAGAATTCTAGGTACGACCCACCCTTTGTAACCTAGGGACGACTTGGTGGGTCCCACAACCCACTACGTTGAATAAATTGACTAACCTAGGGACGACTTGTCTTTGAAACTTAGGGTCGACAAAGTCGTCCCTAGGTTTTTAATAAAAATAATCTTTTTTAAGTTTTTGATAAAAAATTCTTTTTTTTGTTATTTTTAATAAAATCTTATTTATACAAATTCATTAAAACATTTTCAGAAAAAAAAAAGTTAATTTTTATCCTATGGACGACTTAGTCGTCCCTAAGTTTCAATATTGCCGAGGTATCAAAACCTAGGGACGACTAAGTCGTCCCCAGGTTTTGACACCTGGGCAATATTGAAACCTAGGGACGACTAAGTCGTCCCTAGGGTTAAAACCTGGTGGAAATTGGGTAACCTAGGACTAAAAAAAATGGGCTGTTTTGCAGTTTCCAGATTTTTTCCGGAACTTTTTCCGGACAAATCCACAATTCAAAATGGCAGAATTCGACAAATACAGAATAATAACAAATCAATAAACGTTACAATAACATATTAAGATAAATTATCCAACATCACGATACAATATTCATCAAATACACTTATTCAATCCTAAATCAAATGTTTCACACGCTACAAGTCTCAAACTTTATTAAACATGCATAATAAGAAAAATACTACCACAACCTCTACTCCGCATCCTCGTTAGGTGAAAAGTCACCTTCCTCCTCGTCACCCCTCTCGTCACCCCCCTCGTCATCCCCCTCGACATAACCCTCTTCATTCCCCTCGTCATCGTCTGATAAGTCGTCACCACTGTTTTGTACATTCCTATCTCGACCCAACTCGTCAATGGACCGGTAATCGTGCTGATGGGGATTTATGATTACACGAGAACCTCCGGGTATGGATTGTGAAGTAGAGCCGATCTCATGAGTCGAGTGTGTGGTGGGACGATAACAATGGTTAAATGTGTTGTTGGTGACGGGAGCAATAGGATAAGTGTCGGTATAGGGAGGTTGGAGTGGTTGGAGATGGTCGGGGAAAGATGGTCGGTATGGGTCGATGGAAGGAGGTTGCATTGGTTGTGCCCAAGGATAGGGGGTTGGACTAAATGAGCCCAATCAGGAGCTAAGGTGGGCATAACAAAGGGTCGGGGCGGGGGTACAAAAGTAGGAGGGTTAATTGGGTGATCAGTATTTGATGAGTTGTAGTTCTAGAAAAACTCACCCAATTGACTCTGATATTGCGCCATTGTATGACGTCTGAGTATATTGTTGCGCCGCATCTGCCTTTAACACTACCAAGTAAGCTCGTTGTTGCGCCTCATGATTCTCTTTCCTCATCAGCTCCATCTGTTGCTCATGTCGTTCCATCATTTCCTGAAATTCACTACGAGAGGGAAAATCTGGTCGAGCTGGAGCACCCCGCCCGCGATAAGTTACAACAACAATTTTTCATTATATACAACAAGACATAAATATGAACAATTGATTTAAATTTTGTTTTATTGAGGATATATAACCTGCGAGAAGTGTTATTGGCACCACCTGGTAACTTTCTGCCTTGTCTCGACACATTTTGCTTATTTTGACTTGGCATGATTTCAGCCACTATTTGTTTATCAGACATGTGTGGGACGACCTTGGCTTTCACTTGGTCACTGAGGGCTTTCATCTTTTGTTGGGAAAGAAAAAAACGGTTTAAAACAAATGAAATTAGTTACTAAGGCATGTAAAGAGTTATATATTACTTACATATCTTTCCTCGTTTTCTTTACTTTTAAACGTGCCATTACTTGAGTGCCCCTTCCTCCATGTTTCAACCAGGTCCTCCTAGACCCCTTTCTTGACTTTCTGTAAAATATCAAATAAATTAATAACGAGCTATAATAAATAAACAATATAAACGCTTTTAAATAAAATCACAAAAATTATAAAGAGTCTTACGTATTCATTCCTTCCTCGGGCGAATGGTTTTTTGCCTTGAGTGGTCGGTACCGTGTTTTTGGAACGATTAACAGTATTAACCTGACTTCTTGCCACCCTCTTTGGCTCTGACCACCACTCAACCAAGTCAGACCACTCACCTTCGGTTCTATTGTCCTACACACTCTCCGGCGGTACATGTTCTTGTGCTAGTGCGGGCGTCTCATATTTCGAAAAATAATCTTTCTTGATCTTGTTCTTGTATTTTCTATACAGCAACCTCAGTTGGAGTTCCAACGCAAGCTTAACCTGAGTCGACACCTCATGCACACCACTGCCACACACCACCTCAGTACGATCATTGTACCATGGCTGGAGGTCGAAATTCTACATAAAAACATATGAATTTAAATAAACAAACATATTAATCATAACACACATATCTAAATGTCGATAACAATAACAATATAAGTAAAATAACCAATTTTGACCTCAAGTGTAGGATAAATATGAGCTTTATCAGATTCTAGAATTTCGTCCCATTCGCAGTTCAGGGGAAGTCTCCGGACTAATTCCCCCATAAGATGAGACAACAGGGATGCATAATCGCCCAGAAAATGGAAGGTTTGCAAATCTTTAAATTCAAAGCCAATTGTCAAAGGTTTTTCGTGATTATCTCTGTACGCCTTCCTTAATTTTCCTAGGTTGGTCTCAAAGCGTTGATTTGAACCTACAAAAGATATGTTATTTACTCGTAAAAATTCAAGTGACATAAATTATAAATATCAGTGTTATAAAAAAATATAATGATTTCTTACGCTGACACTCGGCCGGTACAGGACGTGTGGGCCGTCTGGGTGGACTTCCACCAGCATCCCCACCGTGTGATCTAGGAGCTACACATGCCATCTGTAAAATAACAAGTTCATATCAGTATACATATTTTATCAGCATACACATTTAACATACAAAAAAATTTTCATTAAAAAACAAAATTACACACAATTTAATTAACCAATTAATACTAATACACAAATTCATATCAATTTATACATTTTAACATATAAAAACATTTTCATTAAAATACAAAATCACACATTTAAACAAATAAAAAAAACATAAATTAGTTGGTTTCCGAAATTTTATTTAATTTGAAACAAACACTAAAACAATTTCAAAAAAAACATTACCTTTTATACGACTGTGACTCGGATCTCGGTTCTCGGCTGTGACTCGGTTCCCTGCGATTGTGACTCGGGTCTTGGCTACGACAAACATATAAAAAAAATTAAACTCATGCCTAAATCAGTTAAGCCGAAATCAACTATATATATATTAAGCCGAAATCAACTAAGCCTAAATCAGTTATGCCTAAATATAATCTGAAATCAACTAAGCCTAAATAAGCCTAAATCAATTAAGCTTAAATATAATCCGAAATCATAAGCCGAAATATTAAGCCAAAATCACCTTTGGTGGTGGTGGTGGCTACTGCTACTGCCGGCGGTGGTGGCTACTGCTGCTCATGATGCCTGCGGTGGTGGTTGCTACTACTGCCGCGGCGGCAGTGGTGGTGGGTGGTTGCTAGCTAGGCAGTAAAAATTAAAAAAAATTAATAATAATTAAACATAAACAAAATTAAACAAAATTAATAGATTAAAAAACAATTATCTTTATATTCATTTAAACAAAATGTGGTGGTGCGGTGGTTGCTGCTGCCACGACTGCTGCCGTGACTGGTGGTGGTCCGGTGGTCAAGTTAAACCAAAAAAAAACTTGACAATATATAATCAAAATTAAACATTATACCATAAAAAATAAACATTAATAACAATTAAACTACAAAAATTAATCAAATTAAAAAATATACAATTCGAAATCAAATACCTTGACAATATATAATCCGAAATATATATTAATTCCTGGTGATTAAAAAATATACAATCCGAATTGGTGGTGAATGTGCTCGTGTGCAAGTGATGGTGGGTCGAATTGGTGGTGAATGAAGATGAAGATGGTGGTAGTGAGTTGGTGAAGATGAAAGTGGTGGTGGTGGGTTGGTTGAATTGGTGGTGGGTGGTCGAATTGGTGAATGAAGATGAAGATGGTGGTAATGTGCTCGTCCCCGGTTTTTTATTTTATTTAACAGTGAACGAATGAGATAGATGAAGATAAGGTATACTGAAATTGAAGCCTAGGGACGACTTAAGCTTTGTAACTTAGGGACGACTTAGTCGTCCCTAGGTTAATTATAAATATATTTTTTTCGTTTATTATTGAAACGTAGGGACGACTAAGTCGTCCCTAGGTGTATACCGGGAAAACTCAAACCCAAAGCGGGTTATTTAAATTTTCACCAAAAATTTCAACTTTCCCAAAATTTTGCTAAGTGTTGGAGGGCTTTTTTAGGGACGACTTTCTTTGATATTTAGGGACGACTAAGTCGTCCCTAGGTGTTTTTCATACATTTAAAATACATTATACCTTCTATGTAATAACATTAATAATATAAATTAATAATAAAAATCAAAATAAATTATTATAATTAATATTAAAATATACGTTATACTTAGTTTGTAATAATTAATAAACGATGAGTCCATATGTTATGGTTATACGTTATAGGTTCAACCGATGAGTCGATATGTTAGAGTTATACGTTATAGGTTCAACCGATGAGTCGATATGTTAGGGTTATACGTTATAGGTTCAACCGATGAGTCGATATGTTAGGGTTATACGTTATAGGTTCAACCGATGAGTCCATATGTTACGGTTATGCGTTATAGGTTCAACCGATGAGTCGATATGTTACGGTTATACGGTATAGGTTCAACCGATGAGTCCATATGTTACGGTTATACGTTATAGGTTAAACCGATGAGTCCATATGCTAGGGTTATACGTTATAGGTTTAACCGATAAGTCCATATATTACGGTTATACGTTATAGGTTAAATCGATGAGTCCATATGCTAGGGTTATACGTTATAAGTTTATCCGATGAGTCCATATGTTACGGTTATACGTTATAGGTTCAACCGTTGAGTCCATATGCTAGAGTTATACGTTATAGGTTTGACCGATGAGTCCATATGTTACGGTTATACGTTATAGGTTAAACCGATGAGTCCATATGCTAGGGTTATACGTTATAGGTTTGACCGATGAGTCCATATGTTACGGTTATACGTTATAGGTTCAACCGATGAGTCCATATACTAGGGTTATACGTTATAGGTTAAACCGATGAGTCCATATGTTACGGTTATACGTTATATGTTAAACCGATGAGTCCATATGTTACGGTTATACGTTATAGGTTAAATCGATGAGTCCATATGCTAGGGTTATACGTTATAGGTTTAACCGATGAGTCCATATGTTACGGTTATACGTTATAGGTTCAACCGATGAGTCCATATGCTAGGGTTATACGTTATAGGTTCAACCGATGAGTCCATATGTTACGGTTATACGTTATAGGTTCAACCGATGAGTCCATATGCTAGGGTTATACGTTATAGGTTAAACCGATGAGTCCATATGTTACGGTTATACGTTATAGGTTCAACCGATGAGTCCATATGCTAGGGTTATACGTTATAGGTTCAACCGATGAGTCCATATATTATGGTTATACGTTATAGGTTCAACCGATGAGTCCATATGCTACGGTTATAGGTTATAGGTTCAACCGATGAGTCGATATGTTAGGGTTATACGTTATAGGTTCAACCGATGAGTCGATATGTTAGGGTTATATGTTATAGGTTCAACCGATGAGTCGATATGTTACGGTTATACGTTATAGGTTCAACCGATGAGTCCATATGCCAGGGTTATACGTTATAGGTTCAACCGATGAGTCCATATGTTACTGTTATACGTTATAGGTTAAATCGATGAGTCCATATGCTAGGGTTATACATTATAGGTTTAACCGATGAGTCCATATGTTACGGTTATACGTTATAGGTTCAACCGATGAGTACATATGCTAGGGTTATACGTTATAGGTTAAACCGATGAGTCCATATGTTACGGTTATGCGTTATAGGTTAAATCGATGAGTCCATATGTTACGGTTATACGTTATAGGTTAAACCGATGAGTCCATATGCTAGAGTTATACGTTATAGGTTCAAGCGATGAGTCCATATGTTACGGTTATACGTTATAGGTTCAACCGGTGAGTCCATGTGCTAGGGTTATACGTTATAGGTTAAACCGATGAGTCCATATGTTACGGTTATACGTTATAGGTTAAACCGATGAGTCCATATGCTAGGGTTATACGTTATAGGTTTAACCGATGAGTCCATAGGTTACGGTTATACGTTATAGGTTCAACCGATGAGTCCATAGGCTAGGGTTATACGTTATAGGTTAAACCGATGAATCCATATGTTACGGTTATACGTTATAGGTTAAACCGATGAGTCCATATGTTACGGTTATACGTTATAGGTTAAACCGATGAGTCCATATGCTAGGGTTATACGTTATAGGTTTAACCGATGAGTCCATATGTTACAGTTATACGTTATAGGTTCAACCGATGAGTCCATATGCTAGGGCTATACGTTATAGGTTCAACCGATGAGTCCATATGTTATGGTTATACGTTATAGGTTCAACCGATGAGTCCATATGCTAGGGTTATACGTTATAGGTTCACACAATGATCACTTCAAGTTAAGTATTAAGTCATTGTGTGTCTCAAAGATAGTTATAGTTTGGAAATAATTTGATAAAATAGTTCATTAGTAACTGATTGAATAGAAAATGTGTTAGAAGATGAGTATTAGTCAATTGTCATTATTACAAAACTAATCATGATTATACAGTAAGAGTGTAAGACAATATGTTATTATTGCTCTGAGGTGACCATTAAGCTAAAAATACTGAGCTTAAGCATGTTTAAGTGATCAAATATTGGCGGGAAATGTTGACGGTAAATGCTGGCAGGAAAATATTGGCTGGAAAGCTAGGGTCGACTAAGTCGTCCCTAAATGTGTCGACCCTAAATTTTTATCTTTATTTATGGTAGCTCTTATCCTCACAAACTCTTATCCTCTCATACCAAACTCACCACCACCACCACCCGATTTTGCATAAGATGGATCCGCTTGAAGCTTATAAGTGTACATGTAGAAAGGGATATATTGTGTTGAGGCAGTCACATCAACCTCATAGCTTTGGTAAACTTTACTATGCATGTCCTCTTTCGAAGGTAAACAATCAAATGTTTTAGTTATGTAATACGTGTGATTATTAAAATGACATGTCATGTTATTTGTTTACTTTGTAACAACCAAAAACAGATGATTATGGATGTAAATATTTTAAATGGAAGGATGATTTTGATCTCGAACTCCGTATAAGATCTTCCCCTGGATCTTCAACACCTCAAGGTTCACATCCAAGTTCTTCTACAGGTCCTTCTCAATCTGCACCCACTGAGTGCTCTAATTGCAAGATCAAAGATCTAAAGATAAAGATGCTAGAGACAAGACTAGAAATGAAAAGTCATCCTGAAGACCACGCATGTCAATCGACTGCAATACTTCATGAGCTTTTAAATGAAATGGAAAATCTTAGCTTTGAGTAGTAATCTATTTGTTATTTTAATGTGTTAATTTGTATTTTATTATTATGTGTTAATCTGTACGTTTAGTTTTAACTAGTTTGTGATGTGTTTTTTTCTTATTTATGAATCTATTATCGCTGTAATATATATGTTTAATTAAGCGCGTCTTTAAGTGTTAAATATATATCTAAAGTTTTTTTAAATACGTATAATTTTTTTTTAAATAAATATAAAGTTTTTTTAAATATGTATAATTTTTTTTAAATATGTATAAAGTTTTTTTTAAATATGTATAAAGTTATTTTTAAATATGTATAATTTTTTTTCTGAATATGTATAAAGTTTTTTTTAAATATGTATAAAGTTTTTTTAATATGTATAAAGTTATTTTTAAATATGTATGATTTTTTTTCTAAATATATAAAGTTTTTTTAAATATATATAAAGTTTTTTTTAAATATGTATAAAGTTATTTTTAACTATAATAAAGTTTTTTTAATAAAATAATTAAATTAATTTTAAATAATTTTAAATAAATACAAGTGACAAAAAACGGAAAAATAATTTTTCCTTCACCTAGGGACGACTAAAGTCGTCCCTGGGTTACAAAGGCCCAACCTTTGTTTTAAACTTTTTTTTAAAAAATATTTATATTAATTTTAAATAATTTTAAATAAATAAAAAAGATAAAAAAACTGGGAAAAATAAATTTACTTAACCTAGGGACGACTTAGTCGTCCCTAGGTTATGTGGGTCTCACTTTCATTTTAAACTTTTTTTAAAAAAAATATTTATATTAATTTTAAATAATTTTATATAATTAAAAGAGATAAAATATATATTTTTTCACCTAAGGACGACTTAATCGTCCTTAGGTTGTGTGGTCTCCACTTTGTCCCCACAACTATTTTGACCAAGGTTTTTTTGTAAAACTGGTGGGTCCCCCCTTAATCTAGGGACGACTAAATCGACCCTAGAAAAAAAACGACCCTAAACTCAGTATGTTAAGTAAATAATTAACAAAGGGTTCCTAATCTTTGTAGGAATCTCGGCTCCAAATCAAAAGGGAGATTTCCTGAAATTATCTTTCCTTTGTTTTACGTAGAGGTCCTTATATTAGCTTTTAATAACTGTTAGTAAAATCCCGTTAATTGACTAATTAATTAACGTTCGATATTGCTTATCATTAATCAATATATTACACACACTATTTAGACATAATTGTTTTACATATTAACGCGTGTGCCCGATAGGCTCAGTAATTCACGAACCTACATTATTTGGATTCGTCATACTCTCCATATATATCCAGAGACATTTCTTCATTTGGTTCATTTGCTCTTGCCCAATGAAAACCATGTTTTAGTGTTATAAACAGTTTTCTAAATCCTTTACCACATCATTCATGGTTGGCCTTTTGACAGATTTGCTGTGAACACATGTCATTGCCAATTCTACCACCTTCCAGGCTGTATTGACGTTAAACTGCCCTTGTAACCTAGGATCAATTAATTTTTCAGCATTTCCTTCGGCAATAAATGGTTTAACCCAGCTAAGTATGTATATGCCTTCTGATAGGGCTCGTCGTCCAGTGATCAACTCAAGGAGTACTACCCCAAAGCTATAAACATCACTTTTCTCTGTCAACCTGGTTGTTTCATGATACCTGAAAAACAAAACACATTTTACATTTAGTCAAGAAGACCCTCTGGAAATTAACAAGATCGTTATATCATACGAACGATTTCCCCCAGGAAATTGTAGTTTTTTATTCTTAAGGTTTCTGTTATGTAGAACATTCTTGGCGACTTCCTTTATTTAGCTAACTTTTGCAAATATCAACACCAAGTTGATAAATTTTCCGCATAGGTGATACTGAACTCTAAATACAGTAATTAATACTTTATAGAACGTATCTTTTGTAAGTGAAAAAAATGTGGAAAAAAAGAAGTTACTCAGGGTCAAGATAACCAGGAGTGCCGGCAATTTCTGTTGATATGTGGGTGTCACCTTCAGTAATAAAAGCTCTGGACAGACCAAAATCCGCTAGTTTTGCCTGGAACTTCTCGTCTAGTAATATGTTTGAACATTTCACATCTCTATGAATTATCGCTGGCTTGCAACCATGATGCATGTACTGTAGCCCTATTATATAAACATATGCATGTCAAATCAGTCATACCCTAAAAACCAAAAATTAATGTACCAGACGATATAAATTAGTTCTGTAATACTGACCTTGTGCTGCATCATATCCGATTTCTACCCTCTGAAATTCTTTGAATAATATGGGTCATGTGTACTTATATTAATAGGGAAACGTTTAAGGAAATTTTACCGAAAAGATGCATTCCTAAGTTTCCATTTTCCATGTACTCGTAGATTATCCCTTTTTGGATGCCTTCATCGCAGTACCCAACTAGTGAAGTTATGTTTTTATGATGGACAGTCATGAGAAGGCGGACCTGTAGTTGATAATATCTTACTTTGTCATCATATGTGTTCTTCCCTTTTAGAGTGAGCTTAAACTTATTGATCAAGTCAAGTAACTCTACATGACATACAATTGAAACGTCTTTCGTGCTTAAAAGGTTAAACCTCTTAATTAATTACTGTATAGATATATAAGATTGTTTTTACTTATTGTTACATTTAGAAATATTATTTGAATTTGTAGTTTTTATAAAAAAATATCAAAAGAGTTTATAAAAAATATACATTTTGACCCGAACACATGTAGATTGCTTACCAGGTACCCAGACCACCCGCCCTATCCATTCTACCACCTCTAGATAAACTATAAATAACAACCTCAAGTTCTGCTTAATAAAGTTAGCTTATACAATATTTAGTATTAATGGTGTATTGCAAGGCCTTTATGGTCTCGCTGAACTTATTTCAGCCTGAAATTCTTTGTATCCTTGAGCTGATGATTCGGAAAGCATCTTCACAGCAACTTGGTTATCCCCAATACATCCATGGAACACTGTTCCAAATCCACCTTTTCCAATGATAGTTTTGAAACTGTCGGTAATATTTCGTATCTCTCCAAATGTGAAACGTGGGTCCCTTGATCCGACTATTTCATCTGGGACATCTGCGTTCAAAATTTGAAATACTACGCTCACAACAAAGTAAGGATATAAATTTCATTTCCACAAATATAGATTGTAGTCTAAGTTTTAGATAGGGTTAAAAATATTCCAAACCTTGTGCCCGTCTTCTTTTGATTATCAATAATATGGCCAATATGATCAATACCACAAAGGTTGCAGCAACTGTTGCGGTTACTAGAATAACAACTTTGCTGTTTTTATGCTTTCTAGATGAATCTTTTGGATAAGAACTTGTATCTTGATTGTTAATACCTTCAATACTGAATATTGAATTTATGTTAGAAAAAGGTGGATCACTATCGATCGGACAATAGCTAAAAAGTAGGGACTAGGGAGCTAACATAAGCAATAACAATCCTTTCTTTGACATTGCTAGGAGTTCTGACGGTAGTGGCCTTGCTAAATTGTTTCCTGTTAAGTTACTAAAAGAAGACAACGTAAGACCGCTATATGGTATATACCTTTAAAAAACGCTTGACGTTATATCTAAATCAATAATGTAACTTACAGCATTTCCAAAGAACTAAAAGTTGCAAGAAACTTCGGCACGTCTCCTGTTAAGTTATTGTAGGACAGATCTCTGAAATCATAAACAAAGAGTAATAAGGACTTTTTATATTGAACAATCTAATATGATATAAATCCAAAATCTAATATAGAACTTACAATGACTGTATCATTGTGAGATTAGCTAAGGCATCGGCTATCTTTCCACTCAATCCACTATATGATAAGTTCCTATATTCTAAGTTTGTTATTAAATTGTCCCAAAGGTATTGAAAATATAAAATGTACTATCTGTTTACATAGTAATTGTTGTCGATGGAATACATACAGTGATGTGATCCTAGGATTTTCTGGGTCATTGTAGCTGCAATTAATACCAATCCAGACAGATGGCTGTGGAACACATGGATCTCCTTGCCAATTTCTCTTTAAGCCATACGTCGACTTAGTACTCCGGATTGCTTCAGCTAATTTTAACAACATAGAAAAAAAGAAAGATGAATAGTCGGATCATAACGTTGAAACGAAAACACATCAAACTATAACAAGTTGAAACTTTTGTGCATCAAAGTTTCATCTGTTTTTTTGTGAATTCAAAAAAATGTATACAAACTCAAAATCAGAAAACTTCATTTACAGAAGTTTTCTCAGATTTTTCGAAAACATTTTTTGAAAAATTCTTTACATCTTGTCTTTTTATTTGATCTTTTTTATATATATACAAAATATATCCTGCTTACTTGTAAAATAATATACGTATATATTTACCATCTTGGTCTTCTGTTTGTTGTTTCCGTAGCTGTTTTGGAATGTAAATCTCCATCGCGTTAAACAGAGGAGGAAGGGTTGAATTTTTGGTTGGGTACAATACGACATATTTAGGCGGTGAATTGTAACTATGAATGACATATGTGGTTGTGGTGTTTTTAAGTGGAGAAAATGGTCCACCCCAGTACGCATCATTCAGATAAATGTAGAACTCTCGTTTCTGCTTGTTCTTTAAGGTTTCTATTTCAGCAATGTAAAGGTATATGTAAAGTTCCTGACTGACACCAGTAGCCGTCAACGGGTAGTATATGTATCCAGTAACGTTTGGGCTTGTAAGGGCAGTGCTCATGACCTTTGATGGTACTTCATTTGTGGTTGACGGCCCTAAATTAGAAACTGTAGCAGAAGTATGTACTTGTACATAAATATTAGTAGTCCTTGGGTACCATATTCGATCATACTTGTCATCTCCATACCTAAATCAACAATAGGTATGCCTAAGTGAGTTAAGCAATAGTTGTGAATCGGTCGAAAGTCACATAAAGTGTACCTTTATATACTGCATAAACCTCCCTCTGAGTAAAGCATAAATGATATAAACTTTTTAGCCGTAGTAATGATATAACATTTATATCAGTATTATTATTAGTGCATTAAACCTCATAGTTTTATGAATAGAACTAGATAATAGTAGAGGGTTTTGGGCTAATGTAATTCTTCATGAATTGATTCGGACTTGACGAACCAGTCAACCCATCTATTTTACCAACTCTAATTAAAGTTTCAATTGAGAAGATTAACTAAAACTAGAAGTACTGACCTGACTGTTTCAGATGCACCAAAATTAGCACGATCGGATAGGATTAGTGATTGTAACTGGGTTGCATACAAGGTACTATCCAAAAGCCTTAGCTCCAACGCAGAAATGAAAGGGGTTCCTAGACCTGTGTTTACAAGGCACACGTGTATGTAGTCTGAGGAGGTTACATGTATAATCTCGTAGTCCGTTGCCAACGACCCATTGTAGTTAACTGTATACCAAGGATCGGATCCCAGGTAGAGGTCAAATTGTGGCGGTTGACCTTTGAAATCGTAGTTTCCATAATAAAACCGTGCCCGTATCAAATACCTATTGCCCTTCCCTTGTTTCGGCCTAAGAGTGTAACAATTTCTAGTGCCTTCAGGAAAACTTGTAAGAGTGGTGAATTGAATATCAAGGTCGGGGGAGTTATATGCAGGTAATATTACTTTACTTACGCCATTATCTATAAAATTAGCGTCTGAAACATATCGTAATCCTGTTTTGCTGTCCGTGTAGTTTGTACCTCGGGCTGTTCCACAATCTATGCTAATGAACCCTGGTAATATATAAATAACTAAGAAAGAGTGAAATTGATTTGATACAACATAATTTATTTTTGAAAATCGCACTTAGTTACCTGATTGATCATCTCGAGCATGAACAGTAGCTAATGGAAGAGTTGCAAAAGCGAGTAATATAACATAGAAACTTCTAAACGTTGTCATTTCTATGGGAAAAGATATTAGGCTGAAACCTGGATGAAATATGATTGCACTTTAACAGCCTGACCATAATAGCATCTGATCTAGGCTCATTTATATGCACAAAGGCCCATTTGGGCCCATTCATTCACGTTACTACACAAATCTAACCAAACTGACCTTATTATGTTTGGTTTTGGTTTTATATATTTAATTTGGTTTTAATCGTTTTGGTTCGGTTTGAGTCAAAACACGGCTCGAAAAAACTTATTCAGTCCGGTTCTAAATAGCGCGCTATAGCGCGCCTTATAGCGTGCTATAGCGTGAAGCGTGGCCTCCACGTTACGAAACAGACTAAAGCGTCATCTCTAGGCGTAACGTGCTAAAAGGCGTCATATAGCGCGATATAGCGTGCTATAGCGCGTAGCGTGAAACTTTTTTTTGAATCTTTTTGCAAATTTACAAGAATTAGGCTTGTTTAGTAGTTTTGGGATATTTAATTTACTTGGGTTAAGTAATTTTATTCTATGGAAAAATCTTGAGTAACTATTAGCCGATTTTGTTTTAAATTTGAATTAAAGTATTGTCATATTTTGTAAACTCGCTATATAAATATTCATTTATAAAAATTTTGTGCCGATATATATCACGCTTCAAAAAACGTCATAGCTTCGTTATAGCTTGTGTAGCTGGAAGCTTGGCAATACCGCTACGTACGCTTCACGCTATTTACAACCTTGGTTTTTAGTCGGTTTAGTTCTAGGTTCACATTATTTCATCATGCAAATGTTGGGTCAGTTTGGTCATATCATGATGTGTACTCGTTTGACTAGCTTTTTTTTTCCTTAGGTACTATTCAATGTATAACAAAATTTTATCTCTTTCGTACATTCAAAAAGTGTGAATCAATGATGTATTAGAAGAAACTGCATTATCTGATAATTCATTTAAACATGAATCTGATGATAAAAGTTTTCTATTCAGTTTTAGCATGTAAGTACACTGGTTTTCTTTCTATGAGTGATGGTTTGAGCTTAAAAACTGCCGGTCTTGTTCTTGGAAACCTCTGGTTTTGGGCAAATAAAAAATAAAATGGTTCGACAAGAGTTTCATCTCAAAGCTTCATAACTTCTTCATATATATCATTAAATAATCCATGATATCTTGATGATTATCAAAACATGGGCAAAGTATGGTGACAATAATTATCCAGCCAACTATTTTGCGGCTCTGGATTTCTTTCAAATTTTGGCTATACTTTTTCAGTATTTATTATCTTGTAATTATTCCGGATGTCTCTTTCCTTTTGTTTACCAAACAATTTACAAGTTGTATAGACTGTTGTATCATTCTTCGGTTGTAATTCAAGGCAATGGCCAAACACGTCAACTCCCTTTTGAAAAGCTTTACCCCAACTTTGTATGAGTATGAAAAGCTTTACCCCAACTTTGTATGATTATTATAGTGTCGACGAGTTGTGGAAAAAATATGTACATGTTGTGCCTTTTCTTAATGACCCAAAGACAAACGAGTAACCAAACTGAAATCTAATGGGTAGTTGAACCGATAATATTTCTTGCAAATTATAGTGGAGAGATATTGCTAGAACTATTCAGTTATGGTATTTGCGATATTTGGAACGTTTATACAAGGTACCCGGTTGTTTGTGGAATCCATTAGATCGTTAGACTCAATTGCTTAGACCATTTATCTAGGTTGATTAACATTCTTATGAATTA
This sequence comes from Glebionis coronaria, assembly GCA_025667525.1. NCBI lineage: Eukaryota > Viridiplantae > Streptophyta > Magnoliopsida > Asterales > Asteraceae > Glebionis > Glebionis coronaria. Next base: position 620,992,987 of record CM046877.1, read on the forward strand.
ACATAGCGAAATAGAATGAAAATCATGAACAAGATGTTTAACAAAGATGAAGTATTCCCAAAAATCTTGCATTAATCATTAACACAAACTACTCTAGGTGTATACATTAAATCCCACACCTAGAGATCAAACATAACAGTAGGTTACATTCTGTATATTAAAGTGATAAATGTAAAAACCTACGTGTGGTTCCTTTTATAACATAAGGAAACCTAGATTACATGGAAACTAAATAAAATATTAATAATTAAATCAAAACAGAATTATTCATTCTTATCACTACTTGACCAAATCTTTTCTTCTTATCATATATGACAGGGGAAACTCCTAGCAGTAGAAAGTTTCATAGCAGGGGGAACTTTCGTGTATTTTATCCACCAGCTTGAAGTTTCACATAATGTCTTATTTGGTCCTTCTTGTTTCCATGGTGATTTGACTCATCAACTTTTGACCCAACATTATTTACGCTGCTTTATCTTTTAACATTTCAATTTAGACCGGGCAAATTTGACCGTACGGTCAAACCGTCAAACAAGGGTCAACTTGGGTAAAGTAGTCCTTTTTTTGTAATAACGGTCATGTTGGTTACAATGGTGGGTTAAGCACTGTTACTAGTCGCTCATCAGTATCGTTTCTAATGGTGATCTGGTTGATTGGGCTACTTTTTGACTTGAGTAAGTGACATGCCTTTTCAGTTTCTTATTTACGGGGCTCACAGATAATTAATCTCATTTTGAGTTTTAGGGGGTGTTTGGATTGCTTAACCTTAAGGAACCATAGATTGCTTATTTTTTAGCAAATGTTTTGAAACTTGAGTACAGAATTCATTCCTGATTAGTTTGAAGTACAAGTTAAAAGAATAACTTCACATGATTACGAAATGTAAGTGACCCGTGTCTTGATAGTGAGAAATGACAAATCAAACTGACCCGTAGACTTGCCTGGCCCGTTTTTGTATGACCTGAACCGACAGTTTGCATGATACCTGTATCATCCCACATATGACTACACATGTATGGACACACATCCGGACGTTTGTGCAAATGACTTTCGCATAACACATTTCTGACATACAACAATCCTTAACTTTGTAATTCATGACTGGATTAACAATGGCGGCTGCCAACCAATTTCTTTTTGAGTGAAATGTACTTTTCATACCCGTGGTATGTCCAGATTCCATATATAGTAACTGGTCTTCTGAAAGTGTAGGTGGCCTCCTTGGTCTTTCATTAAGTGTTCATTTAGGTATTTTGACCGTAACAAACGTTATCCTTTGACCGTTATGTTTCGTTGCTACATGGATACATTTGTCTTTTTCCTTTTTCATCCATCACCGCTTCCAACATCACCACTTCCACCTGCACAATCACCACCTCCGCCGCCACCATCACCCCACCACCTTTGTCGCCACCATCACCGCCACCATCACCCCACCAACATCGCCTTAAAACATCCCATATTACCAAAAGAAATTAAACCCATTTTTTATCCTTTATAAAGTGCAGAAACAATCACTGAATCACACAGGTACTACGTTTTTTATTTTATGGTTTTGACTGAGCAATTAATGTTGTCATCTTTAAATCCGGAAAACTCCATCATTTCCTATCTTGTGTGATTGAATTGAACTCGATATGTATCGAGCTATCTTTTGCTCATTTTAGTGATGGAATCTAATGTGACAATCCTCAAATTTCACATCTATGTTATAAACTATAATTGTCTCAATATGAAAATTTGGCTAGAAATTTTTTCTTTTTGTACCTTACTTGGTAAGATGAACTGCTTCTCACAACCTGAACTGCCATTACAACATATTCCTATATGTTGTCAATACAATTTATATATCAAGTCTAAGATCTAAAAGTGATCTAATAAGTTTAATATTGATAAGAACATCTCAAATGTAACTATGATGCCCTAAATCCCCTTAGAAATCCTAGAATCCCTTTAAATGAGTTATAAACTCAAGAATGGTAAGCTATGAATGGAAAACACATAAGTCATTAAGGATTATAAACAAGTTGTAACTATACTTTGAAGACATAATAATACCTAAGAATGGCAAGAACAAACCATACAAAGCTAAGTACAAGTAATTGTACATAATAGTCTAGATCACCACCTAGAAACCCTTGGTAAACAATACTTCAAGCAATGTAATTACAAAACATCTATGCACAAGTAGAAAAAATAATATACTAATTATAATCTATCACATAAAGTAAAGTTAACTGATCACAAAATACTAATATTCACTAATCCACAACTAATTACGAGTTAAGACCTAGTAACCAATATTAGCATATAAAATCCATTTCACATTGAATTAGAGTCTAATCTTTTGCCATAAATTATAAAACTCAACTATATATCATATTAAAAATATACATTTTTTTCAAGTTAAGTTACAAGTTGGTAAAGCATAAGGTACAAGTTATCAAAGCATAGGATCTTAAGCTCCCATAATTATCCTTAGAATATGATCAACCTACACAAACCCTTAAACCAAGAATGTAGAAACTATAGAAGTCATAAACATACTATATAAGCCCTAGAATAAGCATACATTAGGATATAAACCCTAATTATCCAAGATAGAAAGTTAGTAGGATTAATGACCTAAAAACCCTTATATTAAGAAAACCACATGGAATCATCACCTAGTTCTTTTTGGACAATCCTATAAATATTTATAAGACTTCATTAAGGTTATAAGATTATATTATGATAATGTACAAGTACCCTAATGCACAAAGTATAAGATTTGAATGCATGGCTTGTAAATTAGGTCAAAATGGGTATTTTCACCCTTTAGACATGTTTACCTAGAATAACTTAATAAAACTAATGTAGGGACTTCATGAACACATTGAGGAAAATGTAGGATATATAAATTGAGTTTAAATCAGTAGATAATTGAAGGATAATCACTTTTACTAAGACTTAACCATAAATCATTAGAAACCCTAACCCGCCTAAGTTTTCTTCCAATTTTCAAATCAAACCTTTGTTAAAATTCAAACCAAAGACCCAAAGATCTTAATTACAATGTAAATACCCTAAATAAACCCTAGTCCATCACTAATCACATTCCTAAACCCTTAATCACCAAAATTACAAAGTTACAAGTTACAAGCCCTAATTTAGGACCCGATTTAGGTTTTCCCTCCAAAAATGCATTCAAAACCCTTTCCCTCCTAAATTTAAACAATGGATCACATCATTTAGATATTTAGGAGATATTTTACAAGTAGTTGATGCACCTACTTGTCAATGACACATACTTGTTCCTATCTTTTCTAGCCGTAAGCTATTATAGACCATAAGTTGAAGATTGGAATGAAATAGCTTGTATAGTCATCCCTAGACTTGATAGATCTTCACTAGGCATCATTAGTCACTTATCTAGCTGAATTACACGTTTCATGGTTTTGCTTGGAGCCAAAGGGTTCGAATTACTATAAATAGGGGTAAATGTATGTAGTAAGAACTTGCACCCTGTTTCCTTTCTATCTCCTACCCATTCTCCATTTACACTTCTATATACGTCCTAAGACATGTCTTAAGACCAGAAACCGAGTCTAGAAGCTAGCCATTGAAGCTCTTGAAGCTTTGATAGCAAGATGTGCTCATAGGAAGCCATTAGGAGCCATTTTAGAGCATCCTAGGAAATTTCTATGTTAGCTATGCTTTGATCTTGTAATAATGATTTATTAGAGTTGATATAATGCCAAAATTTTGTTAGAAAGATAATCTAAAAGAAACTAAGTCATTTCATCATTTTAAATAAAAGTTATAAGTTAAAGATGTCTTAAAACCTTAGTTTTGTAATTTACATAAAACAATAAGCAAAAACCGTTTTCAAAAGCTATAATTCAAGGTCATTTGAATAATTTTTTAGCTTGTTATGTGATTTTTACAAGTTCAGGGACTAAAACTGTCATTTTTGAAACTATTTAACATTTTGGGCCAAAAGTGTCATTTTATGAAAGTTAAATATATAAGAATAAATGTTGGAAAGTTTGAGGCCCTAAGGTTAAATATTGAAGGTTTAAAATGCAAATACTAAAACTAGATACTTTAGGGGTTAAAAGTGTAAATATACCAACGTATAACTAAAAGGGTTATTCATTCCAAATTTTGAAACTAAAGAAGATTAATTATGAATTTGAGGAATTAATGAAAGTATCATGTTCGTAGGGAGCTTTGTACAAAGATGTTCCATCTCGATATTACGTTCTGACTGAGTGGTTGGGTTTACGATTTAATGTGCCCTCGCTCCTCAAAAAGTTTATAGATTGGCTTCTGAGTATGATGGCCCGAACAATTGTGCTAGAATTACCACCAAATTTTTCTTTAACTAAATAGAATAAGAATGAACCGTTAACTAATAATAAATTGTCTTGCAAAAATAATTAAACATAATACCAAATCAAATAATATAATTTATAAATAAATTATAAATAAATGCAATAAAAATATGATAATCCGAGATTATGATCAAACTATAAATAAAGTTACCGGAAGGAATTACAACAAAATTAGCCGGACACCGTGGCGCACTCGACCCGCTTCATATCAATCACCATCCTTTTTTTATATATATGTGTCAACCCTCCAAAAGAATATGGTCCACTTGCATTTTTTTTTCCTTTTTTTCCTTTGACCAATTTTTTCTTACGCCTGTTTGTGATTAAAATAAGACAATGGCAATTGATAAGCCAAAAGTCAATATCTTTTTGGATATTCGGATGTTATCTATGATGCCGGCCCCCACTTCTGTCTTTTCGCTTGATGTTACGTCCCCACCAATCACACCCCTTTTTTCATTCCTATGATTTATATCCCCATATACATATATATATATATATATATATATATATATATATATATATATATATATATATATATATATATATATATATATATATATATATATATATATATATATATATATATATATATATATATATATATATATATATATATATATATATATATATATATATATATATATATATATATACTCCTTGGATGGTTTTGGTTACTATTTGGCTTTTGGGCCCAATAGGCCAAAAGTTTTTTTTTTCTTTTTTATTCTTTTGACATATAATAACTTTGGCCCAATAAAAAAATAACCCAACGTCAACAATTGCTCGAAAAAGCCCGGACAAATAAAAAATGACCAAAAATATTGCGACACGCTCAAATTTTTTTCTTCAATATTTTTTCTTCATTTATCGGCGCTCACAATGTCTTTTCTCCAAAAAGTTAATTAAGCGACCATTTTATTCCATTTCGCTCGTAACCTACATAATCACAAAACACACTTAAAGTACATATAAAACGAGAAATAAATATACAATTATGCTAAATTAACATGCTATGAGGTGAATGCAAAACACACCGATTAATTTTCCTACCAAGTTGATTCTCAACTTCGGTTTTGTATAGAACAAACTTGGCTATAGCTTCATCTTTACTTTTCAACAAGTAAGTGTAGCAGTAATTTGTGCAATCATCAATAAACGTGATGAAGTACTTATTGCCACCTTTTGTAGGTAGTGATTTCAAATCACATATGTCTGTGTGTATCATATCAAGTGGTTCGGTTTTTTGTCAACCGATTTGAAAGATGATATTGTAAGTTTGGCTTCGACACAAGTTTCACACTTATAATTTGAATCAATATGAAAATTTGGTATGCCATTAAATTTAATCAAACGACGCATTGAATTATAATTAACATGTCCAAGACGGCCATGCCACACATTAGAAGACTCAATCAAGTAAGTAGAAGAATTTATTTTATTGATAGCATTCTTAACAACTATTACGTTGAGCTTAAACATACCATTCAGGACATACCCTTTACCAACATACATTTGATTCTTAGAAAGAACAAGTTTATCAGACTAAAAAACAAGACGAATACCAAACTTATTCAAAATCTATCCGGACACAATATTCTTGCGAATCTCCAGAACATACAAGACTTTAGTCAGCTTGAGCTCTTTCTCGGATGTCATCTTCAAAATAGCATCTCCTTCGCCCTTGATATTAGTAGTTTCAGTTTTGCCCATGTAAAGCTTCTCTCAATTGTCAACCGCTCTAAGAGTAAAACATATTCTTGTCAACGCACACATGACGGGTTGCCCTAGTATCAACCCACCAATCACTATCAATAGAGCCTATCGGGTTAACTTCATAGATCATGGCAACGAAATCAGACACCATAACAATCATGTCCACGTTATCATTCACCATATTAGCCTCGCGTGGAGTCACCCAGTTTGGCGCTTTGTAATTAGCAGCACGATGACCTGGCTTGTCACAGTTGAAGCAATTTCCTTGGAACTTCTTCTTCGCAATTTCAGCTTTAGGAGCAAGGTACTCAGACTTCCCTTTGCTCTTATTGTAATTCTTCCCTTTGCCAAATCTCTTGCCTTTGGAATTTGAAGAAGACGAACCATGTTCAACCATATTTGCCTTGGCAGAATTAGGTGTATAAGTGTTTTTCGGAGCCATGTTGTTTTCCTCTTCAATACGAAGACGAACAACCAAGTCTTCAACAGTCATCTCCTTTCGCTTATGCTTCAAGTAGTTTTTAAATTCTACCTAGTTCGGAGGTAACTTTTCAATGATAGCATCAACTTGAAAAGTTTCACTCAAATTCATACCCTCAGCATGAATGTCGTGTAGCAAAACCTGCAGATCTTGAACCTCAGTTACAACATTCTTTGAATCAACCATCTTGTAATCCATAAAACGAGCTACCACAAACTTCTTTGTACCAGCATCCTCAGTTTTGTACTTGCGTTCCAACGACACCCATATTATTTTGGTAGTCTTAGTCTTGTAGTACACGTTGTACAAAGATTCCTTCAAACCATTTAAAACATAATTGTGTCACCAGAAGTCTGAATATTCCCATGCTTCAACAGCTTGCACAGATTGTTGATTAGCGGGTTGACCTTCCTGAGGAGATTCCACATGAGGTTCGGTCTCTTTTAAGAACCTCGCAAGGTTATTAGTTGTGAAATATAAGAACATCTTCTGTTGCCACCTCTTAAAATTTTGCCCATTCAATTTTTCTGGTTTTTTAGCATGATAAGCAACGATGTGGGTAACGGGCGCACTAGCTACATTCACAGTAGTAGTTGCAGAAGTTTCGGGAGTACTGGTAGACATTCTGAAAGATCACACAATATCAAAACACAAACAGTTATACACTGTTATAAATCTATATATAAGAAATTCAATCGTGAACTCTATATACTTATACCAGATCTGCTTCAAAGAAACTCAATCTTGGTTTCAATGAATCATATGCACCTATCAAATATATCAGTTTAACAGAAACACAATCTTGGTTTCAATATAAACTGATAAGAACAACTTCTTAAAGAAAAACGTTCGAGATGTGTTAATTAAAATCTATAAAATTAAAACTGATTTCCAGTGAAACTCAATCCTGGTTTCGGCAGAACGGTTTATAAATAAATTTGATAAAATTATAATCCGATTTAATAAAAGTTTTAATTTTGTTAAACAAAATCTGTTTTAAGATTGTAGGAAACGGTGTATACTTTTATTATATAAAATCAAATTACAATAATAAGATTGATAGAAAATAAGAGAGAGAAAAATAAATAACAGTAATGAAATAAACAGTAACACTAAGACGAGGCACGTGTTTAACACGCTTCCCATAAAATAGATTTGTCGTATGTTTCCCAGGGTACAATGTCCAAAGCTGTTGTACACCTGGACTAGACAAACTTGCCTGAAAGATCATAGAAGCCTTCTGCGTTTCTGATCGACAACTGCTGGAAAAACTGTCTGGTAATGGAGTAGAAAAAGGCTACGTTTATTCTGTGTATGAAAACTCAATGAGAATGGTTTTTTTATAGCTAATTCAGGTCTTGGTCACCAAGACAGAATATATGCTCCTAAAATAATTTGACATAAAAATCTTATAAATATAAACACGATTTGCATATTACATACACAAGAATATTCTGTCATGACTTAATAAGAGAGTCTATATCTACAAAAAAGATACCAAAATCTGCCCGCACCCATGCGAATTTCAGAGCTGCATTCGTGTCCGCGGGTCGCACGCTCATGCACAAGTTTAGTAGCTTCGAACCTGTTTTTGCCTAGTAATCTCACATTCTGCACCTTTGCGCACGCGTAAGCGTGAGAGTAAAAACCCGCAAATGGATATTGAACGGTAGAAACCAAGATTTCCTTATAAACATGTTTTTGGCGATGTTGGACAAACATTTTTTCAAAGTTTGTGTTTCACGTCTCACTTTGAGACACGATATCTCATTCATATTAACTGGACATACATTAGCTCGTTGCAAAGCTCTTTTCGAGGAGAACGCAAATCTACTAATTACTACGAATATATATAACATATCATATATAAAATTATGTCTAAAATATTGCAAAAAAATTAATTTTCCAAACATTTTCCAACATAATATGCAGGCTTGGTCGTGTTCGAGCTTGAGTTTGAAACTGAAAAATCAAATACTCATCAATGAGTCTGAGTGATCTTTTAAACTTGAGTTTTAGCTGTAGATGGTACACTACTTAACATGGATGAAGTCGTCAAGTTGCTTGGCCCATTAAAAACAGCTCATAAGGGGTTTACCATACTGTTGTTACAACAACCATGATGTTTGTCTTTCATTACTGATATTCGCTTGTAAGGGTTGCGGTAGATGTTCGATAATTATTTTTCTGACGAACCTGACCTCTGGAATATACTTCATCTTCCACGAGAGGGCGGCTTAGCTGCAATATTATACCAAGTTACTTTAGATTTTTTTTAATATCTTTTCTAACTGTGAGATTTGGATAAGCATTTAAAAGTCTTTGTTGTATTTCAAGGTATTAGACATTTGCTTTAACCGACCGGGGTTGAGACTGTATGCCTAAATAATAATTGGTCGTTGAGGTTTTTGCTCGAACTCTAGTCGAAACACACATGTGTAATCAGGATTCGTGACATAATCTGAATTAACCATCCAAAATTTTGTTTGTCTCCATATCGATTGGTATCTTTGGGTGTTGGTTTACCTTTGGCAGTTACTTCTGTTTAGAAGAGGTTTTGATTGTGACTATACGAATATGGGAGAATGTAGTTATAGTTTTGGAGTATTGCACATTGTTTTTTTAGAGGTGTTAACTTTTCCTCTTAATCTTTTCCATTATATAATGTAACATTACATTAAACACCAGAAACTGACTGCTATAAATCTGGTACCACTACTTCCACATTTCCACTCTTCTTAAGAATAAGCAAATGACCAAGTCTGGCCTTCTTGACAAACGAAATAACAGGAAATAAACTTAAATAACTAACGGCTATTTCTTGGATTATTTATCAATCTCCCCCTAATCCAGAAATAGTTATTTCACCAACTCCTATCAAAGCTCTCATTGCCTTGAACTTGATCCTTGCCATAGCTTTAGTGAGGATATATGCCCTTTGCTCCTCGTTGCGCACGAATGTTACCTTTATATCTCCCTTTACGACACACCCCCGAATGAAATGAAAGCGTGTGTCGATGTATTTGCTCCTTCCGAGAAAGACAGGATTTTTCGTCAACTCCAAAGCAGACATGTTGTCTACATAAAGAGTGGCTGGCTTCACAATTTTTCCTGTGATTTCAGTAAGCAACCTTCGGATCCATATTGCTTGACATGTTGCGGTTGTAGCAGCCATGAACTCCGCTTCGCATGAGGACAATGCCACACAATGTTGTTTCTGTGATGCCCAAGTAACAAGGTTCTCATTCACATAAAACGCCATTCCTCCGGTACTTCTTTGATCAACCACATCATTGGCCAGATCACTATCTGAATATCCTGTGATGATTAAGTCTTCCATACTTCTCCCATAGACTAAACCAAAATTCACAGTTCCCTTTACGTACCTCAAGATTCTTTTCACAACTTGCATATGCTTCACCGTGGGACTTTCTATGTATCGACTCACTAGGCCTACATCGAATGATATATCGGGTCGGGTATGTGTTAAGTACCGCAAACCTCCTACCAAGCTTCGATATTTAGTGGGGTTTACTTTTTCTCCAGCCTCATCTTTGTCGAGTTGTAACTGATGCTCCAATGGACAATAAGTGGCATTGCAGTTCTCCATACCACACTTAACCAACAGATTCTTAGCAAAAGCCTCCTGCTTTAGAGTTATTCCATGCTTGCTTTGTTCAACTTCAATTCCCAAGTAGTAGGACAGTTTACCAAGATCACTCATCTAGAACTCCGTGCTCATTTGCCTTTTGAAAAATGTGACATGTTTATTGCAACTTCCTGTGATTATTAAATCATCTACATATATCCCAACTATAAAAAATTTAGTTCCTTCATTTCTGTTATAAACAGCATATTCATGAGCACATCTAGTAAAACCAATTTCCTTCAAGTATTTGTCGAGTTGTGAATTCCAGGCCCTTGGAGCTTGTCGAAGCCCATAAAGTGCCTTAACTAACCGGTAAATTTTATTTGAGTTGTTTTTCTTCTCGAAGCCTATTGGTTGTGTTACGTATACCTCTTCATCCAAGGTTCCGTTAAGAAACGCTGATTTAACATCAAGATGGTGGACGACCCACCCATAAGAACCTGCAAGAGCTAATATGATTCAAATTGTTTCGATCCTAGCCACCGGTGCAAAGACCTCGTAGAAATAAATTCCTTGTTTCTGAACGTAACCCTTCACGACCAATCTAGCCTTATACTAGACTATTTTTCCCGTTGGATTTCTCTTAACTTTGAATACCCATTTCAGACCAATTGGCTTCCTGTTTAGTGGAAAGTTTGATAAAACCCACGTTTTATTCTTCTCTATGGCCGTTATTTCACTCCTCATTGCTTCCACCCATTGTTTCATTTTACTTGGTTCTTCATATGAGGTTGGCTCCTCATCATGCCAAATGTAGTTCCTCACAATTAGCATAGACATCCGACAAAAGTCGATATTTTTCGGAGCACCACCGCCAGTGGAGCTAGAGGCACAACTTAGGGGTTCATCTTGATCTTTTTCTGTAACATGTGATAACAATGGAGTGTGGGGTTCCGACATACTTACCTGTTGCATATTCTGTGTAAATGGTGACCTACTTTCTTCAATGGGAGGTGTAGGGATTTCATTCATAGGCTCCTCATGTGCTTCAATTTGATTTTCTCCACTGATAGTAAACCTAGCATGAATGGGCCCTATCTTGTCACCATTGTTCCAAGCCCATACAGACTCCTCTTCAAAGACCACATCCCTACTAACTTGTATAAGCCCGGTACACGGATCCACAAGGCGATAGCCTTTAGTTCCTTTTTCACAACCTAAATGCACAATCTTTATTCTTCTGTCGTCCAACTTTTTCAAGTGTCCTCGAGTTACCTTGACATATGCCACGCATCCGAAAACCCTCAAATGACTAACTTCGGGTTTTCTACCGGTCCACTTCTCATAGGGTGTACATGAATCCAGTGCCTTTGTTGCTAATCGATTCAATACATATACCGCGTGATTAACAGCCTCTCGCCACAGAGCATCAGGAACACACATATACTTCATACTACTTCGAACCATTTCCCTGACGGTGCGGTTTCGTCTTTCCACCACACCGTTATGTTGTGGAGAATACGGTGCGGTATAATGACGCTTTAATCCTGTTCTATTGCAATATTTTGTGAAATTACTAGACATGAACTCTCCCCCGCGATCCGTCCTTAACATCTTGATCTTTTCCCCAGTTTCACTTTCAACCAAGTTTCGATAAGTTTCGAATGTTCTAAGAGCTTCATCTTTTGTTTTCAATAAATAAACCCACATAACTCGACTGAAATCATCAACTAACAACATGAAGTACCTCTTACCAGCGGGCGTTGGCGGTGTTATAGGGCCACACAAGTCTCCATGGACGAGCTCGAGTCTTTTCTTCGCTCTGAACGATGCCTGATTTGGGAAAGGCGCCCTCTCCTGTTTTCCTTTCATACATGCTTCACAGATCTTCTTTGGTGTTTCAATCGTTGGTAATCCCGAAACTATTCCTTTATCGGCCATTTCTTTCATTGACGTGAAATTAACGTGTCCCATTCGTTTATGCCATAACCATACTTCTTCTTGAGATGCACCAAGGTGACATTCGCTTTGTATATCATTCAAAATAATCTTATACAAGCGGTTTTGGGACTGATTTACTTTCATTAAAAGTTTACCAGTGATGTCGCGAACCCACAGGGACTTGCCTCTCATAAGTATCTCATCTCCAGCCTCTGCAAGCTGCCCAAGACTAATTATATTGCTAAATAAACGTGGTATGTAGTAAACGTCCTGTAACTTTCTTTGTTCCCCATTGCGACATTCAAATATGATGGTCCCCTTTCCTTAAATTTCCACCTTTGACCCGTCTTCGAACTTTACTGAACCCGTTATGGAACCATCTAGGTTCTGAAACTTCGTTCTATCACCGGATATATGGTTACTGGCCCCGTTATCTAAATACCAAACCTTAGTGTGGACTGGCTTCTCCGTTTCTTCTCTGAGTCGTGGGTTTATATTTCTTTCATTCAACAATACTTCCCCCACCTTTATATCACCATCTACTCTTGTCATTAATAAAGTCGGTTCGGTTTCGTCATGTTCTTGGGTAAAGTTTGATTCGTGGTTTCTTGCTTTCCTTAAGTTTGAACACTTAACTGCAAAATGCCCAAAAGATTGGCAGTTGTAACATTGTACTTTGCTCTTGTCTCTGTTAATTGGTGCAGAATTATTAAAACCCCTTTGATATTCACCACCTCTTCTTCTTCCTCTACCACGATTATTGAAACCCCGTCCTCGACCTCTACCCCTACCTCGAGACCCATTGTTCCAGCGGCCTTGGGTTCCTTTTGTGTCTCATCATTCTTCTTATTTCTATCCGGCCACTCTTGGTGGGTTAACAATAGATTTTTCTCCTCCATTTCAGTGTGCCCTTTAATTTTTCTTCATGTGTTTTGAGTCTACTCACCACCTCTTCTACGAACATCTCATCCAAGTCCGGAAATTGCTCGATCGTTGAGGCAATTTGGATGAACTTAGACGGGACTGCACGAAGCATTTTCTTCACGGCATACGCTTCTTCTACTTTGTCACCAAGTGCACGAACATTACTAACGATGTTATTGATCTTCGCAGCAAAGTCGTCCACTGTATCCGTTTCTTTCATACTAAGTGCTTCAAATTTTTCCTTCAATGTTTGTACCTTAGCGGTTTTCACACGATCTGCCCCCATATACATTACCTTGAGCGTGTTCCAAGCATCTTTTGTCGTTTCCTTCTCAGCCAACGAAAAGCAAATCCTACGGTATACCTTGATAGATGGCAGCCAACGCCATCTTGTCTTTCTTCACCTCTACCACCGTGTTTGAGGTTCGTGGCTCAACAGCATCCCAAACACCTTGAGCCTGCATGAACACCCGCATCTTGATTGCCCACGCTGCATAATTGTTTCTTGATAACATCAGATAGTGGAGTGTGATCGGACCGTCCTTCTCGCCATTTCCATTGTTTCTCGTCGTCATCTCTTCACGAGATTGATATTTGGGCATGCACCAGGTTTAGCTCTGATGCCAGATTGTGGGTTTATCTTTGGCAGTTACTTCTGTTTAGAAGAGGTTTTGATTGTGACTATAAGAATATGGGAGAATGTAGTTATAGTTTTGGAGTATTGCACATTGTTTTTTTAGAGGTGTTAACTTTTCCTCTGACTCTTTTCCATTATATAAAGTAACATTACATTAAACACCAGAAACTGACTGCTATAAATGTGGTACCACTACTTCCACATTTCCACTCTTCCTAAGAATAAGCAAATGACCAAGTCTGGCCTTCTTGACAAACGAAATAACGGGAAATAAACTTAAATAACTAACGGCTATTTCTTGGATTATTTATCATTGGGAACCCATTTTGTCACCTGAATTATATCATTGAAAAATAGCCGAAGTATTAAAGGACTTTAAGAAGGGATGGGCCGATGATATTTAAGAGGAAATGCGTTATCTATCTGTTAAATCCTTAACTCGATCTGATGATAAAGTAGTCTTCTTGAGATCCTTATAATATAATCTACTATTGTCCGTGTTAGAACTTTTGTCTAAACCTATATTTGTCGTTGAAATCCTTCTTGGAGTTTCTTTTTTATTATCTAATGTTTTGTTGGTATTTATATGGATGAGTTTCCTATCTCTAATGTGTGGTCTACCTCTCATCATATCCTTGAGGGAAAGGATTTTCACCCAAAATCAGAGTAAACGTTTTTTGCTTTGACCTGACTGTTGACCCATTTTTGGTTTACTACTATACTTTTACCGGTTTGGATCACCAAGTTAGAAGCAGGTCCTCAAAGCTTTGACCTATAAGTTATATAGGATCCAAAAAATAACAAGATCAAGTATTAAACACTTATAAGTGTATTCTGTAACAAAATCAGAACCATAGCCCTGTTTATATGTATTCTCAGATGACGAACCAGAACACGAGATACCCTTATTCAAACTCATAATAAACACCTAATAAAGCTTTTACAGATTGAGGAAAGAAGAATACGTAGCATCCCACCACATCTATTTATCGAGATGAGGGGGTGAGAATCCTCTCCTACGTCATATGGGAACATGTTAACTCAGCAAAAACCACAACTAAATTACAAAGAAATGACATCCACTTCTCAACAAGATTATTAAATGTAACCGACGGAAGCCTTTGCCTTACAAGTCAAGTAAACGAAACCTAATTCTAGTATAGTCTTAATCTATATTACACGTACACTAGTACAACTAATGTATGTTAAGTTTCTTCTAATATACTGCACGTTTATTTAAGCATATAAAGTATCTGACATGCAAATTCTAAGAAAGAGGTTAGAAACTGCTGGGAAAGTATGTTTGTGGTGATGCCAACCCAAACCCTTTCAACTTTCAACCTGCACAAAAATCTTATTTTGACCCACCCATTTTGCCATATCTTGTTGCAGCATTGATCGTGTGAGAGTATTCTACACGGTTTCCATCTTATATCTTGGTCTTGGTTATACTTTGAATTTAAGGGTTATTTTTGTGGTTTATACATTCGGATGACTTGTACTGTCTATATGTATCTCTTTCAGTTAAACAAAAAAATTGACTATAACATTAAGAAATATCGAGTCTCCGTGTTACATTTTTTTATTTTTTTGTTATTTTTATGAGGAATTCAAGTTATTTGGATGCTAGTATGAAGGTAGGCCTATAGAAAGTTGTTGTTATCTACAACCTGCGATACACCCATCCTAGGCGAAACGGGAAGGCAAATTCAAAGAACCATGAATGAGTGAACATGCTATTTCAATCAAGTCTGGGCCGAACCTTCGTATTTTGCTCACTATTGGAATTAATATGTTCTTGAAAATGACTGGTAGAAAAAGAAACGTCTTGGAACCGAATAAGCTGTGTGGCAGCGGTTTTAATCACAATAAAACTCTTGTCGAAATAAAATAGGAAGGAACATATTTTGGCACGTTATTGGAATTCATGTGCTCTTGAAAATGAAGGTAGACTAAGATGAATCATTGGAGCTCAATATTTGTTACATACCTATCAAACCAGTGGTGCAATATTGGTGTTACTCACAATAAAGATCATAGAACCAATATTGAAGCAACTTGCTTTCGTCATTATCTTAGAGCAAAGCCTACATAACATCACAAGGACATTTTCATAAGGGAATCCTCACATATGAACAAATGATGCTTTTACTACTTTTAATCCTGTTCTTATATTCTTTTGGCAACAAAACTAGACGTCCCCAAGTTTATCAAATCAATGATATAACACATGGAGCGGCCAGCAGGCTACACGCACGTACACATCAGATCTCTAAGAACGAGAAGCCCAATCAAGAACAAAAATCACAACCTCCCAAAAAAATTAGGAATGACATTTTCATTAAAACAAACTAATAAGAAGCTGCTTAGAGTATAATCTTTTCACAATAAGCATATGGAGAATCCCTTCTTGAGATAAGACACTGATTTCTTCTTTAAGAGTGTCCTTTCTAGGCAGTTTTGAGTCCAAGCAAATACGATTCCGGAATATCCAATTACTCCAACTAATTTTTTTAACAGCCACATCAAAACATGACTTCAATGTAGAGCTCAGGTTTGATGTGTCATTCCAAGTTAAAAGATCGGGCAGAATGTTTCAGTGAATTGAGAAACCCTACCAAGCCGAGAGGGCTTTTCTAAGAGATAAAGCAACTGACCACTCAACCGAGATGGCTTTCCACAATGATTGCGACATTTCACACAATAAGAGGTTAACCTATGAACGCACTTTGTTCACCCTTTCCTAGGATTAGTTGAGGGACAAAGTATACTATATTAACTGTCCTTTATTTGTGAAACTTGGTAAATATAGCTCCTTAAATAGTAAATTCATATATATATATATAATACTACCTAACAATGAAACCAAATATGAAGTAATCTAGCTATGAATGTCAGTAAAATATAGGAAGTTGTTTGGAGTAGAGTGGCTACAACTTTTATCCTAGAATTTTCCTTGTCGACCACAGATATTTTCAATCTCAATATACCGCAGTTATATATTAGTATCAATTTTTGTTTTTGCTAGGAAACATGTGGGATATTGACAAATACTGTAACAAACAAGGTCAAACGCTAACTAGTATACGCCTTTGTCCACATTAGGACTTAAGCTAATGGGATATGTCGTCACTTGCTGTAAATTCTATTTTCGTTATATATACGTTATATGAAACTTGGAGAATGTCACTTGCTGTGGAAATGAAAATGTTTAGATATTTCATTTTGATTTTGCTTCTTCATGTTGCTCGTTTGGTTTATGCCCAAAATGATCAATCTGGTACGTACATTAAGCTCAATTGTTTTACAAAAACGTGTTTGTGTATCAAATGCAGTTCTGACCCTTTCTTAGCAGGCTTCATTACCATAGATTGTGGAATAGACAAAGGCACAGATTACACTGATAGTGCAACGGGCATAAGTTATGTTTCAGACGATGGCTTCATAGAAAGTGGTGAAAATTATAGAGAGACACTTAGCACCAACGGTTTGGTGTATCAAACCACTTTAAGAAGCTTTCCTGAAAATGAGCGGAACTGCTACACTCTCAGGCCCCAACAAGGGAAGAATAATCGGTATTTGATAAGGGCGAGGTTTTTGCATGGGAATTATGATTCTCTAGGTCAAAACCGTCAATTTGATCTTCATCTGGGCACAGACTATTGGGCTACAATATCTATTACAAACCCATGGTTTGAAGAAATCCGTGAGATAATACACCTAACCTCATCAGATAACATAACTGTGTGCCTCATAAACACAGGTCATGGAAATCCTTTCATTTCAGGGTTGGAACTAAGGCTATTGGATATTACCATGTATGATGGTCAATTTGAAACTTTATTCCTCGTATATCGCAGTAGTTTTCAAAATAGAACTGTCAGGTTAGCGTTTTGAAAATCTTTGCTGATTTGGAAATACTTACGTTACAGTCCAGCTTGACTAATCATATGTTTTTGGGCTGAAACAGATATGAAGATGACATGTATGATCGAATATGGTATCCGTTGTCAACGGATTTGAACGCTAATACCATAATTAATTCGAATGTAGTGTCTTCAGGACTATCAGATGATGAAAAGGTACCACTAACAGTCGTGAGCAGTGCCGCTGTAGCTATAGACTCCACGTATAACAAATTCTATCAATGGAGTGCTGATATTGCGGATAGTCTTATCATCTACATTTACATAGCTGAAGTTGAATTACTAAAGAGCAACCAGACAAGAGAGTTCAACATTTCTCTTAATGGGAAATACTTGTTTGGACCAATTTCTCCCAAAACTAGCGTAACCACCCTAAACAATAAAACTCCTTATACTGGTTCATCTAGAAACAAGATTGAATTTAACCAAACCCAAAATTCGAACCTCCCCCCTATATATAATGCGATAGAGATTTATACAGGGAAGCAACTCCAACAATACCAGACAGAAGACCAAGATGGTAATGTATATGCTGTATGCTAGTAGCATATCTGTTCTATAACTGAAGTTATTTACTACTCTTGAACATTATAACACAGATTAATGCTATTTCCCCTGCGTCTTATTGTTAAAATTAGCTGCTGCAATATGGACAACAAAGTCAACATATGGGCTAAAAAGAAACTGGCAAGGAGATCCATGTTTTCCAAAGGAGTATCTTTGGAATGGTCTTAACTGCAATTACAGTTATCCAAAGGCAGCAAAGATCATATCCTTGTATGTACTCCATTTAATAACCTTCACCGGGTAATAGTTCTATTCAAATACAGTTGACGATAACTAAATTTTAATATAGGAACCTTTCCGCTAGTGGATTGAGTGGTGAGATAGTTGCTGCAATGGCTAATTTCACTAGGATAGAATCATTGTAAGTTCATTCTTATATATTTTGAGTCTCCATATTATAATATTTTTATTAGAAAATAACCAACTCTTGTATGTTCTTGGTCAGGGATCTGTCATATAATAAATTGACAGGAGCCGTGCCACAGTTTCTCGCATCTCTAGATAGCCTGAAGCTTCTGTAAGTTGTGTACTCGTATGTCTAGGGTCAAAAAATGTATCAGTATCTAATGGTCTTCTCTGGTGTTTCTTGTAGAAACTTAATAGGAAACAATTTCACAAGACCACTACCAGCAGAACTCTTAGCAAAATCCAAGAAAGGATCGTTATTTCTGAGGTTTGTGCCTTAATTAACCAGGAATTAGACTCCAAGAAAAAGAGAATTAACATTCACCTCAACTGTTCTAATATTTATTTATATAATCAGCATTGAAGTAATTGGCAATCAAGATAAAGGTTATTGTCTCAATGGGTCATGTGAAAACAAAAAGCATACCAAGGTGGTTATTTTAGTGATAGTAGCAATTGTCATAGTCATTGTGCTACTGATCGCAGTTCTCATAGTATGGAAATATAAACGGCGAAAAACAAAAGGTTTGCACTATCATTACCTCTTATAGCGTGATAAATTCATATATGTCTTCATCTAAAAGAAATTTTATAAAATGGAAAGCTTTCTCAGTATTTGAACCGATAAATGTAGATTTGGCCATAAAAGACGACGCTTTTAAGCAAAGGAATCAACAATATACATATTATGAGGTACAGAGTATTACTAACAACTTCACGACGGTTATCGGGAAAGGTGGATTCGGAACAGTGTTTCGTGGATCTATTGGGGGTAACCAAGTTGCTGTGAAGATTCTTTCTGAATCATCAGCTCAAGGGTACAAAGAATTCCAAGCCGAGGTAAGTTGGGGTCATCGCTGAAAAGGCCTTCCAAGTTAAAATGAATTAAAAGGATATTATAATCACCTAATATAAATATTATTCTCAATTATTATTAATGTTAAAGAACAATATTTTGCAACAAATTAACTAATTTAAACATTAGTATAAAATTGACGGAACAAAGACCAAATATAACCGGGTGCACAATTTTTTTGAACAGTAACACCATAGACACATTTCGATGGACCGGGTGTATTTTGGAAAAAGCGATGTCTTTTTAAACATTAACAATACATCGAAAAGATTCATATGTGTCCCGGGACCCCACGGAAATCCCCTGGTTCCGTCCGTCATAAAATGGATAAGTAGATAATATTCGTCTGCAGGTCAAGCTTCTAATGGATGTACGTCATAAAAACATAACTTTGCTCATTGGATACTGCAACGAAAGCAACCACAAGGGAATCATCTACGAGTATATGGCTAATGGGAACTTGGGACAGCATCTATTTGGTAATTGGACTGGGTTATTGCTTCTAATTCTTCCATAGTTTAACTACATATTTATCCGTTTAATATAAATACCAGTTCTCTATAAAAAATTATAGCGCTTCTTATTATTCTGAGTTGTAGTCCTATTACAGTGTCCTAAACAAATCCTGCCTTTCATGAAACACAAAGATCAAGTTTACTAATATATTTACATTTGAATAACTTGATCAGATGGATATTCAAACGTCTTGAGCTGGGAAAGAAGACTACAAATTGGATGTGATGCAGCAGAAGGCTAGTAACTAGATTGTTTTTTAAACGCACGCACACACCAAATTCCGTTGGGAATTGAACTCACCAACCACTTGGTTGATAGGGCATTTCATACACACCTATAGAGTATAGATTACTTAACATGAATGGATCTATATATTATAGGACTAGCGTACATGCATCATGGTTGCAGGCCACCGATAATCCACAGAGATGTAAAGTCTTCAAACATATTATTAAATGAAGGTTTCCAGGCAAAATTAGCAGATTTTGGCCTGTCCCGAGCATTTACAGATGATGATGCCACACATGTATCAACAACAGTAGTTGCTGGCACTTACGGGTACATTGATCCCGAGTGAGTTTTTCTCTTCCAAAGTTGAAATTTAGCTTTTTAAAATAGGGATCTTGAAAAGGGAGGCCACCAAATCATTCAACTATTGTCATTTATCACAAACGGTCTAACTTTCATAAAATGTGACCATCATATTTTCTTTTTTCAGATATATTTAGATTCTTTGTCATCCAGGTTTGTTTTCTTTTTTACTGTATTTAGTAAAGACACAACCAGATACATACTTGAGTTTGTTATAAAGTAGGTTCAGTAGTTGAGCAGTCTTAGTAAAAATAGTTCGGTGGCCTCTTTAAGCGACATCCCTCAATATTAACTAAATGAGAATAACAATAATTTTTTCGTAGTTGGTGAAATATTAAAAACAAAAATTTTGCAGCTCAACAAACAGGCTGACAGTGAAAAGCGATGTGTATAGCTTTGGAGTAGTTCTCCTGGAGTTGATTACAGGCCGCCGGGCAATATCAGAAAAAATAAACATAATTGACTGGGTCAAGTCAACTGTTGCAGAAGGACATGTTGAACATGTTATCGATCCTAAGTTACAAGGGAACTTCAACAGAGATACAGCCTGGAAGGTAGTAGAACTAGCTATTGCCTGTGTTTCCTATGAATCGATCAAAAGGCCCACCATGAACGATGTAGTGATGGATCTCAAGAACTGTTTGCAAGCTGAGCAGACTGATCATCGTTACATACCCGATAATGAAAGTCTACCCTTGAACTTAGAAAGTATGACTGAGCCAATGCCAAGATAGTGAAGTCTCGAAACTGTCAGATGTCAAATGTTGTCATATGTATGCACTGTTGTATTGTAATATATTTGTACTTGTACGGGATCCAAGCATAAGTCAGCCCAATTATACTAAACCTTCAGAAACCGTACACACCAACATATGTATTTCTTCCGACGTCTATTCTTTTAAGCTTATTATATACTATTGGACATCTTACAGATACAATGCCCATGCTTCTACGTTGGCTTGCCTTCAAAAACTAATATTTAGAAAGCTGTCTAATTTGAGAATGAGAGACATAAGCTTCCTCTCAAGTCAAGAGCGTCATCTTGGCTTATGATTTCACTTCTAAGTTTGTAAGTTTTTTTAACATAAAGGTTGTGTTCATTAGCAACTGTGTCCTAATTCGATTGTATAAGTTATCTTTGATTTGAATTAATAGATCCATCATCACTCTATAGGATCTCATTTTCACATGGCATGCCACCTTTGATAGCCTAAAAGATAGTGAATTCCTATAAAACACTGTTAAGATATAATCCCATTTTGCCTGACCCATTTTGTCACTTCTATTGTTGTAGTTGCAATTTTGATTGGTTAGTGTTTTTGACCCATTTTGAATCATTTATTACCTCTGGTTGGTTTATCACGCTCATGGTTAGTCTGTCTGACCAATTTTGAATCTTTTATTACGCTCAGTATTATATAAAATATAATGACTATAGAAAAAGAAATAGTATTGATTTTGCTACCTGTGTATTGAACTAGTAGTATAGCATATTCACAAAAATGATTGTAAATCCATGAATTAAGCAACTTGATCTTGTCATTATGTCAGGAGGACCGAGCTACATATAGGGGCACCAGTGCAGTTAATCTGCTCTTGCAAAAGAAATATGCTGCAAATGCCTGCAATGCCACAATCTGCAGAATAACATTCATATACAATGAAACCAGAATCATAATAATTCTATCTACACAATTGAACCAGTACAACACATTTCGTTTATTAACTTTGACGGGTATCAATTACAAAGAAGATAGTGTTCGCAAAAGTAATATATGGTGTGAAAATCTTGGTGTAACATACTTGTCAGCTAAATTATTATTATCATACTCGTATAAGATAATAAATTTCCTTGGCTGGTACATCAAAATAATAATTCGCTAGTATATTGAAATAAATAATAGGTATGTATTTGCTAATGCAGCTTCCGAAATCAAGTCCGGAGCATGTTGCACTGTCGTCCATTTGTACTTATCTTAATATTTCTATAATGTATTGACAATTATGCACTAAGTAATTTCATAATGTGATGTCGTTTTAGCTAAGTCTCTACGGCAGCTTTTGATAATAAATAAAAAGGAGTTGACATTAAAAAGGAGTTGACATTCCTTCTATGCACATTTTCATCATTCTATACTATTCATTTTCCATACTTTCATCAAAACACGCTAAACTTAACTTATACGATGAAGTCTCAACTTATAACCTCTTATGTTCTCTTACTTCTAGCTCTTTGCTTTTCGGTTACATCAGGTTCCGAAGATATCATAACATGTCTTCAGTCACACTCGAAAAACATTACCTCCATCTCACAACTCATTTTCACTCCCGATAATTCAACCTTCTTACCCATATGGCAAGCAGCAGTCAACAATGCTCGGTTCAATAAATCCGAAACTCCTAAACCATCAATCATCGTCACCCCCGTCGTGGAATCCCATGTTCGAACTGCTCTTTTATGTACCAAGAAACACGGGTATGAGATAAGGATCAGGTCTGGGGGCCATGACTTCGAGGGACTCTCGTACACCGCTGATGTTCCGTTTGTCATGATTGATTTTACTAACATGAGGTCTATAGACGTGGATGTTGCGAAGAGGAGAGCGTGGGTCCAGTCTGGAGCTACGGTTGGGCAAGTATACTATGCTATATCTCAAAAGACCGATACGTTGTATTTTCCAGCTAGTGTTGGGCTTACAGTAGGTCTAGGTGGATACTTGGGTGGTGGTGGATGGGGGATTCTAAGGAGGAAATACGGTCTTGGTGCTGATAATGTTGTTGATGTTCGGTTTATGGATGTTAATGGCCATATTCTTGATAAGAATACGATGGGCAAACAATTATTTTGGGCAATCCGTGGTGGTGGTGCCTCTAGTTTTGGAATTGTTCTTGCATGGAAGTTGAGGTTGGTTCCTGTTCCGGAAAGAGTGACTGTTTTTACTGTTCAAAAAACTTTGGAAGAAGGCGCTACAGAAGTTCTTCATAAATATCAATTTGTTATGCCAAATACAGATCGAAACTTGGACATACTTATTATAATGTTTCCCGGAAATGTTGGAAATACGACCCAGAAAACCATACGTATGGTGTTTCAAGGATTTTATCAAGGTACTATCAACACGTTGATTCCATTGCTAGAAGAAAACTTCCCAGAGCTCAATGTTACACGTGAGATATGTGAAGAAGTCAAAATGGTCCAAGCAAGCCTTCTAGTAGCAGGCTTTTCAACGTCGACTCCTACCGAGACTCTTGTTAACCGATCAGCCATCAATACGCGGAGCTTCAAAGGTAAATCAGACTATATTCGAGCACCAATCTCCATAGACGGTCTTAAAAAGATATGGGAAAAGATATTTGAAAACGACGGATCGGATGTGTATGTCATATCCCCATTCGGGGGAAAGATGAGTGAGATCTCAGAGATAGCAATTCCATTTCCTCATAGAGCTGGAGTTTTGTACCAATTACAAAAGAGAATTAGCTTTAGCGACCAACCTTCAGACACAACTCCAACATCGCTTGCACGAAGAGAATGGTTTGAAAGCTTTGACGCGTTTCTTGAGCCGTACGTATCAAGTAACCCGAGGGAGGCGTATATTAACTACAATGATTTGGATTTAGGAGTTGGAAGCGATACTTATGAAGAAGCAAGTGTTTGGGGCGAAAGGTATTGGAAGCGTGACAATTTTAAGAAGTTGATACAAATCAAGGCTAGAGTTGATCCAGATAATTTCTTTAGGCACCCACAAAGTATCCCGGTTTTCTAAACACCCTCTCGGATGTATGAAGAACTTTCGCTAATTATATAATGTATTTATTTACTTCGTTTGTATGCCTTTCAATAAAAAGTTCCTCTTGTTGCTTTTTGTATTAGGTTTTCTATTAGATTATTTTCCAATAAAATTGCAAAGCTATTTCTTTTTATATTAGTTACATTTTCCAAAACAAGGTTTTTCTGAATGGCAACAACATATTTGTACAACAGGAACATAAAGTCGTAAACCTGTATCAGCAAGATGATTCATTCTGCCATTAGCTTGAACAGATTTTAAGGTACCCGCCATTTGTTTTTGCATACATGTATTATCAACGCGCTGCAAAATTCAGTAGAATAAGAAAAGTTAACAGCACACAAATAAGCTTTTGAACTCCGTATTGCTATTTTTTTTTCTTTCTGTATTACGATTACAAGTGATTAAACATACCGGTACACATATCATCTTGCATAACATTCTGAGCATACATGTACGCATATCATCTTGCATAATAATGTTTCTACTATCGTGTTGAATACTCAGTAGTTGTATATGCGTCTTACAACCTATTTGCAGAAAGCGCGTGCCATTTCTTTCAGTACCCTGGAGCAGCTGTGTAGAAGGACCAGAACGACTGGGAAAAGTTTACGTCGTTATGTGAACACCGACTGCCACATGGCACATACATAAGGAAATAAGAATTAATGTAGTGGAAGTGATATATGAAAACAACATAACCAAAGAGTAATGTGCTTACATATAGGCCGACTTTGTTTGGCAACATTAATAGCGAAAGTGATATCAGATGGTACAGAAGAAGATGTTGAAATACCTAACATATTAACGTCTTGGTGATCCGTACTCTGTTTCTTGGAACGTCTGTCCGTTACAAATGTAGTATCATGTTCGTGAACTAACTTTCTTTCGCTGATATTCAGGCTTCTATATTAGTTTCTGCCATAGGTTTTTAGTTGGTACACACATTGTAATTAATCTCTCGCGGACTCAACCAATAGAACTAATAGGTAACCCCCAAGTTCATACTCATTAGGGAAATGATAGGCTTTGCCTAGCTCGAAACGGTTTAATTGCATTGTTTCCAGACAAACATCCCATAAATGTCCAGCTGAGTGTAGCCTGCACAGAAATGATATCACTTTTACTAGACATAAATCAATGTATCGGATGGGATTACAAATATATCTTACTAAACTAATTCATCTAACTTTTTGTTTAAGGATAGTTCTACATAGATTACAGGTACTTCAAACCAATTTAGACAACTTTTTACCCATTTGAACTTGTTGAACCATTTAGCGCATAGGATGAAATTTATCATGTAAGCTTACTTATCACATGTCATGTAATTGCAGCCGAATATAGTTGAATTCAAATATCAGATGTTGCTTAAAAGTATAATTTGATTCATATAAATGGAAAAGTACGACATAAGTCATATTAATAAGAATGAAACTTACGTGTCACTAAGCAACGTTCTCTTTCACCCAACGATGCTCATAACATGTAAATCACTAAGAAACATTTTCGCAGCATGTTCATAAGCTATTAACTTAATGGCTTATCCGATTTAAGGATAAGCATATAAGAACTTCCGGGCTTCAAGTAACCGACATGATTTTGTTAGGGACGTTCTTTACGACATATGTAGGCGTGCCGGGATCTCCGCCAAGAAAGAGGCAACTGTGAATTTCTTGACCGACCCGTCAGATGGAAGATCCACTTTGAGACCCGCTGATGTTTTGGTTTTTGGATGGGTTGGAGGTAAACATGCGTGCGTTGATTTGACAGGGGTTTCTCCTCTCGTGGGGCTAGGCAGTCGAGATTTTACAGCGGCTGCTATAAAAGCCGCCTCGTGCACACTTCTACACAAACAGCCTTTACCCACGAAATTTTTCCCACGGAACAAAAACCGTGGGAAATTTGACACGGTATTCCCACGGATTTCCCACAGAAATGACAAAAATATATTCCGTGGGAAATCCGTGGGAAATTACCCACGGATTTCCCACAGAAGCATTGACCAAGGTTTCCGTGGGAAAGTCGTGACAAATTACCCACGGACTTCCCACGGAATGCGAATTACCCACGGATTTCCCACGGAGTACAAAACTACTTTAGTTATTTTACACATCCGTGGGAAACCTGTGGCAAATTACCCACGGATTTCCCACGGTATACACAATATTATTATTATTTATCTATCCGTGGGAAATCCGTGGGTAAATTACCCACGGATTTCCCACGGACAACGTATTACTTTATTATTTATTTATCCGTGGGAAATCCGTGGGTAGATTACCCACGGATTTCCCACGGGTAACATATTATTTTATTATCTATTCATCCATGGGAAATACGTGGGTAATATACCCACGGATTTCCCACGGAACTCATAATATTTTATTAATTATACATCCGTGGGAAACCCGTGGGTAATATACCCACGGATTTCCCACGGAACTCATAATATTTTATTAATTATACATCCGTGGGAAATCTGTGGGTAATTTACCCACGGATTTCTCACGGAAAACACATTATTTTGTTATTTACATATCCGTGGGAAATGTGTGGGTAAATTACCCACGGATTTCCCACGGATTACAGATTTCCCACGGATTTCCCACACATTACCCACATATTACCCACATATCTCCCACAGACTACCAATATTTTGTGATTTATACATCCGTGAGAAACATACGAGTTATATTAAAAATATGATAAAACATACGAGTTATATTACAAAGTCGAAAAAACATACGAATTATATTAAAAAGATGATAAAACATACGAATTATATTAAAAAGATGATAACACATACGAATTATATTAAAAAGATGATAAACCATATGAATTACATTACAAAGCGATAAAACGGTACCCTATCGACTACTCCTTTGAACATGCCGTATACAACGGTACCCTATCGACTACTCCTATGGACATCTCGTATACAACTATGCCTTATTGACTACTCCTTTGAACATCTCGTATACAAGGATACCCTATCAACTACTGCTTTGAACATCCCGTGTACAATGATACCCTATCGACTACTCATTTGAACATCTCGTATAAAACGGTACCCTTTTAGTACTCCTTTGAACATCTTCTATACAATGATACCATATCGACTACTCTTTTTAACATTTCGTATACAATACCCTTTGAGCATATCGTATCCACTACTCCTTTGAACATATCGTATACAACGATACCTTATCGACTACTCCTTTGAACATCTCGTATACAATGATACCCTATCGACTACTCCGTTGAACATATCATGTACAACGATACCCTATCGACTACTCCTTTGAACGTATCGTATACAATGACACCCTATCGACTACGCCGTTGAACATCTCGTATACAATGATACCCTATCAACTACTCTGTTGAACATCAAGTATACAATGATACCATTTTGGCATATCGTATCGACTACTCCTTTGAACATCTCGTATACAATGATACCCTATTAAACATATCCTATATAACGATACCCTTTAAACATCTCGTATACAACGATACCTATTAAACATATCCTATATAACGATACCCTTTAAACATCTCGTATCGACTACTCCTTTGAACATCTCGTATACAACGGATACCCTTTGAGCATATCGTATACAATGATACCCTTTCGATTACTCCTTTGAACATCTCGTACCGACTACTCATCTGAACATCTCGTATACAACGATACCCTATCGATTACTCCTTTGAACATCTCGTATATAACGGACATTCCTTTGAACATCTCGTATACAACGGTACCCTATCGACTACTCATTTGAACATCTCGTGTACAAGGATACCCTATCGACTACTCTTTTGAACATCTTGTATATAACGACGATACCCTATCGACTACTCCATTAACATTTAATATGTCTATTGATGTATTTTATGTCGACATGTGGATGTGTAATGTGTAAATGTTTAACTATACCAATAAAAGTAAAAAAAACGATCATGTCCGTGGGAAAGTCGTGGGTAATTTCCCACAGATTTCCCACGGGCATGATATATCCGTGGGAAATCTGTGGGTAATTACCCACGACTTTCCCACAAAAAAATATCTGTGGGAAATCCGTGAGTAATTTACCATAAATTTCTCACAAAAATAATAAGTCCGTGGGAAAATCGTGGGTACTCACCTAACTCTATCATAATTATAAAAAATAACCGTGGGAAATTCGTGGGTAATTTCCCACAGATTTCACACAGATATGATAAATCCGTGGGAAAATTGTGGGTACTCACCTAACTTTATATGTCACCATGTCCATACAGAATCTTAAAGTCTTATCTGTTTCCTTAAACTTGACAAAATATTAACAAAAAAATGGCCAATTCTTATCTCGTTACTCAAACTCACACAAACAAAACTCTTACAGCAAATACAAAACGCCTAATTTCTTAAATTCAAATCAAACCATTGCTTAAATTCCAGCAAATCGAAGCATCTTCTCATCATCCACCTTCTTACTCATCCTTTCTAAAATTTAATTTAATTAAACTATATGTTCATGCCTGGGAATGCCTCTAAATTTAATTTATTTAATATAATTATGTTAATTATATGTTAATTCAATTTAATTGTGCCTGTTAATGTATATTTATGATGAAACCTAATGTTCATGCCTGCTAATGTCTCTTAGTATAATTTATTTAACATAATTACGTTAATTATATGTTAGTTATCTGTTAATTATATGTTAATTATATGTTAATTATATGTTTATTAACATAATTATGTTAATTATATGTTAATTATATGTAATCTAATATAAATATATGTTAAGTATATGTAAAAATTCAGAACGTAAATGTTTCTAGAAAAATTAGTAACCACTATATCCGAAATACAAAGGGCAAACAGTGCACTTTGGTTCTCAAATGCAGTATCATCCTGCACAAATTATAAAGGGCAAACCACTCTATATAAGCTTATAAGCTAGTTCAGATACTACAAAATGTTTTTTTTAAAATAAGCTAGTAATCTAATAAATCCATATAGTAAGCTAACACAAACACCCCCGTTAGTCCAACATGTGGAATCCTTAATTACTAGTATACAGGCCATGAGCCACTTACACATTTCAAGGTGGCCAGGAGAGGGTAGGAGACGGGAGAAGTTAGAGTAGCAAAAGTTATAATGAGCTTTCAAAATTATAGTTAGAGTAGCAAAAGTTAAGTCACCAACTTACCGAATCCTCGCGACCTTCCTTCAGGGACTCACATAGTTCCAGAAACTCAAGTTTCTTCGACACATTTCTTAGCTGTTAAAAAAAAGGCGTGTATAAGCAGGACAAATATCTACCATGATGATTCAACAATATGATTTTATTGTATGGACATGAAATCATACATAATTTAATTCAATGTTTAAGTAAAAGCTTACTGTACCTGATTTCCAGCACAGCTAGGAAGACTCTAAAAGTATACCTGAAATGTTAATAAGTAGATTAATTTAGGTTTGTCGTTAGAGCTTTACTTTATTTACTTGGAGTAAGAAGCAGAAAGCATAGATTCTTCATTGCAACGTGACTGCTTTGACAATAGATGAATCAGAACCAACGTCTTAGAATAAATATGTCGCTAATGAGTATCTTGTCCAGAGGCATTTCTTACCGAGGTTCCTATCTTGTCCTTTGAGACCAGATCATCATCCACTAGACTTTGGACAACGTCTTTGACAGATTGGCTAATGACGCCTTTCCTCGATCCCAACTTTTCAAGTTCCTTCAGCTGACATTTTTCACAGAAAGCATATGTAAACATAAGTTCAAACATAACATAATGTCACCAAAGTATGTACATGCATACAAACTTTACAAAGTATATCAGTGATATCCAAACCTATAAAAGAACAATCTAACTTTAAATGACTCACCAGGTAAAAGTCTTGAGAGTGATAAAAGATCTGAAGCATCTTCTCCCGCTTCTCTTCCAATGACAAACCTCTTTTCTTGGACTACATCAACATAAAATAAATTAAGTTACGAATTATTACACTCAATACAATCCTCAAGCTCATTATAACCCAACAGAAAGTCAGGATGTGCTCACTGTGCTCATATATCATCCAAATTCAAAACACAAAAAACAATGACTACTTAATTTCACCTCGACTTTGCAAACTGCAATGCCTTCTCGTCATCCTGCATGTGATAAACAGATACAGAAGAGAGTCAAAAGACTGACATATATTTATAGAGAACTTAGAAACTAAATATCATAAGTGAGCTCACAGCCAACGGCTGTTTAACAGGTTACCCAACCTGTTAAACAGTTAACTGGTTTGGTTAACTGGTTTGGTTAACGGGTCAAAAGAGAAGCACTCGGACTCAAGCCTGTTTAACAGGTTACCCAACCTGCTTGACCCACTGCTATTTGTGTGGGTGACAATTCCTACATCTATCATCGGCGTTAGATTTTTTTATAATATCTTGTGAACTTGAAGTAGTACACACATTAATTAAGTAATATAATCTCCAGAGTAAAATGCAGATGTAATACCTGTGGTTTGCTCAAATTGCATGTTTAGTTACTGGTCTTGTGAAAGTGCATGTGACATCACTGGTCTTTAGGTTAATGATCATTTAGGTACTTTGAGTTCACGACTGTTAAAATTTGACCACTAACGATACGTTTGATGTTCAATGGATGATCCGGTTTGTTATGGTTATACGTTGGATGTTCAATCGACGACTCGACATGTGTTAGTTACACGTTAGATGTTCAATAAATGAGTCGGCATGTCTTAGTTACACGTTATATGTTAAATGGATGAGTCGGTATGCATTTGTTAAACGTTAGAT
The DNA here is from genome assembly GCA_025667525.1 of Glebionis coronaria. Classification (NCBI taxonomy): domain Eukaryota; kingdom Viridiplantae; phylum Streptophyta; class Magnoliopsida; order Asterales; family Asteraceae; genus Glebionis; species Glebionis coronaria. The sequence goes on from CM046877.1 coordinate 621,024,124, forward strand.
GTTCAATGGATGAGTTAGTATGTGTTGGTTACACGTTAGATGTTCAATAAATGAGTCGGCATGTCTTGGTTACATGTTAGATGTTCAATGGATGACTAGACATGTCTTGGTTACATGTTAGATGTTCAATGGATGAGTCGGTATGCATTTGTTAAACGTTAGATGTTAAATGGTTACCGAATTAGAATAAATCGAGAAACTAAACGGAATAAATCGGAATGAATTTAGAAATTAAAATGACCGGGATGATATAGTTATTTTATAAATAATAATAATTAGTTTATAAATTGTAATAATAATAATAATTATTTTATAAATAATAATAATAATTGTTATTATTTTATTACTAATTATAATAATACATAAGTAACAAGAAATTTTATTTTCACAAAAATTATCCCTTGCGACATGTCGCCAGGGAAGGTTTGGGAGATACGACAAAACAATTTAGGTACGTGTATATGCGTTGAATAGTCAAAGGTATCCCTGGCGACATGTCGCCAGGGAAGGTTTGGGAGATACGACAAAAGTTATAGGTACGTGTATATGCGTTGAAAAGTCAAAGGTATCCCTGGCGACATGTCGCCAGGGAAACTTTGTCACACCCCTCCAAAATGTTTCAATCACGCGCGCTTTTGGCTAAACGACAAAAGTCAAAAGTATCCCTGGCGACAGGTCGCCAGGGATTGTCGCCGGGGGAAAAAAAGCCCTTTATTGACCAGATATCCTTATCTTTTCTCACAACACTTATCAAAAAAAAACCTTCATCTCCTTCGCTGTTGCTGCTGTATCACCACCACCACCACTCTCCTCCACACCCTTCGCTGCTATATCACCACCACCACCACTCACCATCACTCTCCTCCACACCTGCACACGTGCACTCACCACCACTCACCACCATCTCCAGTCTCCAACACCACCACCACGCCATCTACATTCACCGGCACCACCACCACCGCAATATATATTAAGGTTTTTTATATAATTTATATTGTAATTGTTAATGTTTTTTTTATATAATTTTTTTTATAATTTATATTGTAATTGATTTTTTTATATAACTTATATTATAATTGATAGTATATTTGGTTTTGTTTTTACATATCCGGTCACCGCAGCCGAGTCCCGACCGTAGCCGAGCCCAGCCGAGACCCGACCGCAGCCGAGCCCCGACCACACCCGCGCCCCGACCACAGCCGAGACCCGACCACTCTTTAACGGTATGTTTTTTAACTTTTAATTGTAATTGATAATACATATTGTTTTTTTTAGTTTTTTTTAGATTCCCTGGGTACATGTCGTCCGGGATGTTTAAACTTGTTAATTTTTTTAAACGTAAATCCAAACACTCCTTATGTTACCTATTTGATGAGAATAAATTCTAATAATCTTTTTTGGATAAGCTGATTTCAAACAGGTTAACCTGGCTTATCAGAATAAGCTGTTTGATAACAGCTTATCCTAATAAGCTTATCAGGATAAGCTGTTTGATAACAGCTTATCCTGATAAGCTTATCAGAATACGCTGTTTAAAAACAGCTTATCCTTATAAGCTTATCAAAATAAGCTGCTTATTCTGATAAGCTTATCGGGATAAGCTGTTTTCAAACAGCTTACTTTGATAAGCTTATCGAGATAAGCTGTTTTCAAACAACTTATTCTAATAAGCTTATCAGAATAAGCTGTTTTAAATGTGTATATTTATTTGGATGTGTTGTATTTGGATTTGTGCATGCTTATATTATTTTGTTCATGAATTTGTCTATGTTATGCTAATTGTACTTGTACAGATGTCAGCAGATGTTGCAGGATCACACGGTGGTGACGGTGGTGGTGAGGATGAACCTCCTACGCCAAACATCCGCAGCGGTTGTTTTGCCTTATTTAGAAATAAAGGTAAGAATATTTGGATTATTGTAACACAATCAAAAATTTGGTGCATATATATGTTGCTTGCCTTGAATTTTTATGACTTTGTCACTCACTTGATTTTTGCAGGCAAAGGCAAAAGAAAAGAAAATTTGGGCGGCAGAGAGGCCGGTAGAAAGACTCGGGGCATTAGCCGATGTATCGATTTGCTGGAGGAAGTTGGTGAGCATGGCCCTGTCCCGATAGATTTTGAAGAAAAATCTTTCCGGCCTCGCGGCACGCATGCTCAACATTTATCTAATTACATCGGGGATTGTATCAGGAGGCTCGTGCCACTGTACTACCCAAGTTGGAATGATGTCCCTGATGAGATCAATACATTGGTTTGGGCGAACATAGAGGTCAGTTATCATTTTTATGTTCATAACATTATTGTGTTTATTTATTTAATGGTGTATATATTTAAATAAATTTGTTTATTTATTTATATCATATAAATAAATAACAAATTTAAATAAATATATAAATTGTATCTTATTTATTTATATCATATAAATTTTTTTTAAATATATATAAAAAAATACGAATAAATATAAAAAAATTTAAATAAATATATATTTGATGAGAATAATGTAATAAGCTTTTCGGATAAGCTTTTTTCAAACAGCTTATCTTGATATGCTTATCAGAACAAGCTGTTTGAATACAACTTATCTTGATAAGCTTATCAGAACAAGCTATGTGAAAACAGCTTGTTCTGATATGCTTATCAGGATAAGCTGTTTTCAAACAGCTTGTTCTGATATGCTTATCAGGATAAGCTGTTTTCAAATAGCTTGTCCTGATAAGCTTATCAGGATAAGCTGTTTTCAAACAACTTGTCCTGATAAGCTTATCAGAACAAGCTGTTTTCAAAAAGCTTATGCTTATCAGGATAAGTTGTTTTTATTATAAAAAATTAAATAAATATATAAGCCATTAAATAAATAAACAAAATAATGTATAAATTATATCTCTAACTCTAACTCTGTGTTTGTTTTATTTGTTGTATATGAATGCAGGATAAGTTTAATTTGACGCCACACAAGATTGATCGTGCTAGATGGAAGGATATACGTGGCGGCATCAATCAACTGCTTACAAAGAGTTACAATTCTCGAAAAAATACGCTCAAGACAAAGCATTGGGTCCGAGACATCGATACCGGCACGGTAGATATCGACAGAGTCCGTCGCGAGCGTCCAGAGGAAATTACTCCAGAGGACTGGGAAAAACAGATCGCACTTTGGAGTAATCCGGATTATGAGAAAAGATGCCTGACGAACTCCCAGAACCGGTCTACGCAGAAGACGCCGAGTCGGCAGGGATCCCGATCGTTGGCACGCCTTCGAGACCAAGTGGTGAGAAATTCTATAATTAATTTACATACATATATGTCTTTGATTATATGTTTTGGTGTGTTGTGATTTTTTGTTTTGAATTTGCTTCATTCTATATATGCGTGTCTATGTATGTACAGACGCAAGCTGCAATTGAAGCTGATGTGCCACCCCCGACTGTCATTGATCACTTCTTCATTGTGCACACCGACCAGGATGGGAATTTTCCTTGCGATGCGGACCGCGTTATGTATGTAAGTATTTTTTTTTTAAATTAATTAATTAATTTTTTTTTTTGGATATGCCTTGGTTTTTTACTATTCCCTTCCGATAAATAATGTACCAACCCGACTAATAAATAATATACTAACTGTCGTTTGTTTTTGTCACTTCATTAGGAGGAGATGCTTGCGATGAAGGCCGTAGGCAAATATACGGATGACGAGATCAACCGTATCGTCCGAGGTGGATAGCAGCGAGGCCACATGCCCGGTGTCGGCCAGATAGTGCCGAGAAGGACTGCTCACTATATTCCTCCTCCTCCTCCCGTCGACCCACGGTTGGAACAAGCGTCTCAAGTGTTTAACTTTATGAGAAGTGACGATAGGTTTGTCGATGCGTTCTCAGCATTTCTATCGGGTGGTGCTAGCGGGAGTGGCACGGGAGGCAGCGGTAGTGGCGCCGGTGGGAGTGGTAATGATAATGTCGACGGGTAGAATGGCAATAATGGTTAGTATGCTTGTCTTGTTTTTCCTACCTTAGCATGCAAGTTTAATAATTGTAAACCCGAATTGCTAGTTTAATAAGTGTAACTAGGAACTTTGTACTCAAGTTGTGACATATGTATTTGTATTGATCGAGAGATTACATGTTATTGTGTTTTGGTACTAGATTCGTGGTAGATTTTTAGTATTTGTATCTTCAGGTTTTGTATTTGTATTCCCAGGTTTTGGTAGATTTTTTCCGGAAAAATTCTGGAAACAGCCTGCTGTGCAGGCAACTAAAAAAAATGTCAAAGTTTCCCTGGCGACATGTCGCCAGGGAAACATGGGCTCGCTTAACTTTCTAAAAAGTCAGCCAAGTTTCCCTGGCGACATGTCGCCAGGGAAACTTGGGCTCACTTGACTTTCTAAAAAGTCAACCAAGTTTTCCTGGCGACATGTCGCCAGGGAAACTTGGGCTCACTTGACTTTCTAAAAAGTCAGCCAAGTTTTCCTGGCGACATGTCGCCAGGGAAACTCTAGAAAAAATTGACTTGTCAACGCCAGGCGTTGACTTGTCAACGTTACGTATAGTTTCCCTGGCGACATGTCGCCAGGGAAAAGTGAGGTTTAATAATCTGTTTAACTTAAGTTCCTTAATCAGCCAGCTTTTCCCTGGCGACATATGTCGCCAGGGATACTATCCCGCACCAACTCCAGCGTGGCACCAATTTTTGAACCAAAGAGTTGCGGGGCCCACTTAGTCGCCAGGGAAACCCTAATTTGTCGCCAGGGAAACAATCCCGCACCAGCCTTTCTTGGCGAGGTTTCCCTGGCGACATGTCGCCAAGGATTCACCTTCCCTGGCGACATGTCGCCAGGGAAACCTCGCGAATTTGGCCAGGGAATGGGTCGAATATTGTAGTGAATTGATATCTGATTGAGAGGCATTGTTAGCTGATATATTATTGTTTGTATAAGATGTAGGCATGCTTATATCAAACTTCTTTTTTGATATCGGGATTAATATGCAGGCTTGGTCGTGTTCGAGCTTGAGTTTGAAACTGAAAACTCAAATACTCATCAATCGAGTCTGAGTGAACTTTTAAACTTGAGTTTTAGCAGTAGATGGTACACAGCTTAACTTGGATGAAGTCGTCAAGTTGCTTGGCCCATTAAAAACAGCTCATAAGGGGTTTACCATACTGTTGTTACAACAACCATGATGTTTGTCTTTTATTATTGATATTGGCTTGTAAGGGTTGCGGTAGATGTTCGACAATTATTTTTCTGACGAACTTGACATTTGGAATATACTTCATCTTCCACGAGGGCAGCTTAGCTGAAATATGATACCAAGTTACTTTAGATTTTTTAAATATATTTTCTAACTGTGAGATTTGGATAAGCATTCTAAAGTCTTTGTTGTATTTCAAGGTATTAGACATTTGCTTTAACCGGCCGGGGTTGAGACTGTATGCCTAAATAATAATTGGTCGTTGAGGTTTTTGCTCGAACTCTTGTCGAAACACACATGTTTAATCAGGATTCATGACATAATCTGAATCAACCATCCAAAATTTTGCTTGTCTCCATATCCATTGGTATCTTTGGGAACCCATTTTGGCACCTGAATTATATCATTGAAAAATAGCCGAAGTATTAAAGGGCTTTAAGAAGGGATGGGCCGATGATATTTAAGAAGGAAATGCGTTCTGTTAAATTCTTAACTGGATCTGATGATAAAGTAGTCTTCTTGAGATCCTTATAATATAAGCTATTATTGTCCGTGTTGGAACTTTTGTCTAAACCTATATTTGTAGTTGAATTCCATCTTGGAGTTTCGTTTCTATTATCCATTGTTTTATTGGTATCTATATGGACGAGTTTCCTATCTCTAATGTGTGGTCTACCTATCATCATATCCTTGAGGGAAAGGATTTTCACCCGAAATCAGAGTAAACGTTTTTTGCTTTGACCTGACTGTTGACCCATTTTTGGTTTACTACTATACTATTACCGGTTTGGATCACCAAGTTAGAAGCAGGTCCTCAAAGCTTTGACCTATAAGTTATATAGGATCCAAAAAATAACAAGATCAAGTATTAAACACTTATAAGTGTATTCTGTAACAAAATCAGAACCATAGCCCTGTTTATATGTATTCTCAGATGACGAACCAGAACACGAGATACCCTTATTCAAACTCATAATAAACACCTAATAAAGCTTTTACAGATTGAGGAAAGAAGAATACGTAGCATCCCACCACATCTATTTATCGAGATGAGGGGGTGAGAATCCTCTCCTACGTCATATGGGAAACCGTCACTCCTTTTATGAAAGTTAACATGTTAACTCAGCAAAAACCACAACTAAATTACAAAGAAATGACATCCACGTACTTCTCAACAAGATTAATAAATGTAACCGACCGTTGCTTTACAAGTCAAGTAAACGAAACCTAATTCTAGTATAGTCTTAATCTATATTACACGTACACTAGTACAACTAATGTATGTTAAGTTTCTTCTAATATACTGCACGTTTATTTAAGCATATAAAGTATCTGACATGCAAATTCTAAGAAAGAGGTTAGAAACTGCTGGGAAAGTATGTTTGTGGTGATGCCAACCCAAACCCTTTCAACTTTCAACCTGCACAAAAATCTTATTTTGACCCACCCATTTTGTCATATCTTGTTGCAGCATTGATCGTGTGAGAGTATTCTACACGGTTTCCATCTTATATCTTGGTCTTGGTTATACTTTGAATTTAAGGGTTATTTTTGTGGTTTATACATTCGGATGACTTGTACTGTCTATATGTATCTCTTTCAGTTAAACAAAAAAATTGACTATAACATTAAGAAATCTCGAGTCTCCGTGTTACATTTTTTTATTTTTTTGTTATTTTTATGAGGAATTCAAGTTATTTGGATGCTAGTATGAAGGTAGGCCTATAGAAAGTTGTTGTTATCTACAACCTGCGATACACCCATCCTAGGCGAAACGGGAAGGCAAATTCAAAGAACCATGAATGAGTGAACATGCTATTTCAATCAAGTCTGGGCCGAACCTTCGTATTTTGCTCACTATTGGAATTAATATGTTCTTGAAAATGACTGGTAGAAAAAGAAACGTCTTGGAACCGAATAAGCTGTGTGGCAGAGGTTTTAATCACAATAAAACTCTTGTCGAAATAAAATAGGAAGGAACATATTTTGGCACGTTATTGGAATTTATGTGCTCTTGAAAATGAAGGTAGACTAAGATGAAGTCTTGGAGCCAATTATTCGTTACATACCAATCAAACCAGTGGTGCAAAATTGGAGTTATTCACAATAGATATCATAGAACCAATATTGAAACAACTTGCTTTCGTCATTATCTTAGAGCCAAGACTACGTAACATCACAAGGACATTTTCGTAAGGTAATCCTCACATATGAACAAATTATGCTTTTACTACTTTTAATCCTCTTCGTATATTCTTTTCGCAACAAAACTAGACATCCCCAAGTTTATCAAATCAATGATATAGCACACGGAGCGGCCAGCAGGCTACAAGAACGTATACATCGGATCTCTAAGAAGGAGAAGCCCAATCAAGAACAAAAATCACAACCTCCCAAAAAAATTTGCAATGACATTTTCATTAAAACAAACTAATAAGAAGCTTAGACTATAATCTTTTTACAATAAGCTTATGGAGACCTTCTTGAGATAAGACACTGATTTCTTCTACAAGAGTGTCCTTTCTAGGCGGTTTTGATTCCAAGCAAACACGATTCCGAAATATCCAATTACTCCAACTTATTTTTTTACAGCCACATCAAAACATGTCTTCAATGTAGAACTCAGGTTTGTTGTGTCATTCCAAGTTAAAAGATCGGGCACATTGTTTAGGTAAACTGAGAAACCTCAACTACCAAGCTGAGATGGCTTTTCAAGAGATAAAGCAACCCACCACTCAACCGAGATGGATTTCCACAATGATTGCGACATTTCGCACAATAAGAGTTTAACCTATGAACGCACTTTGTTCACCCTTTCCTAGGATTGATTGAGTGACAAAGCATACTACATAAACTGTCCTACATTTGGTGGAACTAATTAAGTATAACTTCTTAAGTAGCAAATTCATATATATAATACTGCCTAACAATGAATCCAAATTTGAAGTAATCTAGCTGTGTATGTCAGTAAAATATAGGAAGTTGTTTGGAGTAGAGTGTCTACAACTTTTATCCTAGAATTTTCCTTGTCGACCACAAATATTTTCAATCTCAATATACCGCAGTTATATATTAGTATCAATTTTTGTTTTTGCTAGGAAACATGTGGGATATTGACAAATACTGTAACAAACAAGGTCAAACGCTAACTAGTCTACGCCTTTGTCCACATTAGGACTTAAACTAATGCGATATGTCGTCACTTGCTGTAAATTCTATTTTCATTATATATACGTTATATGAAACTTGGAGAATGTCACTTGCTGTGGAAATGAAAATGTTTAGATATTTCATTTTGATTTTGCTTCTTCATGTTGCTCGTTTGGTTTATGCCCAAAATGATCAATCTGGTACGTACATTAAGCTTAATTGTTTTACAAAAACGTGTTTGTGTATCAAATGCAGTTCTGACCCTTTTTTAGCAGGCTTCATTAGCATAGATTGTGGAATAGACAAAGGCACAGATTACACTGATAGTGCAACGGGCATAAGTTATGTTTCAGACGATGGCCTCATAGAAAGTGGTGAAAATTATAGAGAGACACTTAGCACCAATGGTTTCGCGTATCGAACCACTTTAAGAAGCTTTCCTGAAAATGAGCGAAACTGCTACACTCTAAGGCCCCAACAAGGGAAGAATAATCGGTATTTGATAAGGGCGAAGTTTTTGCATGGGAATTATGATTCTCTAGGCCAAAACCGTCAATTTGATCTTCATCTGGGCACAGACTATTGGGCTACAATATCTATTACAAACCCATGGTTTGAAGAAATCCGTGAGATAATACACCTAACCTCATCAGATAACATAAGTGTGTGCCTCATAAACACAGGTCAAGGAAATCCTTTCATTTCAGGGTTAGAACTAAGGCTATTGGATATGACCATGTATGATAGTCAATTTGAAACATTATTCCTCGTATATCGCAATAGTTTTCAAAATAGAACTGTCAGGTTAGCGTTTTGAAAAGCTTTGCTGATTTGGAAATACTTACATTACAGTCCAGCTTGACTAATCATATTTTTTTTGGGCTGAAACAGATATGAAGATGACATGTATGATCGAATATGGTATCCGTTGTCAACGGATTTGAACGCTAATACCATAATTAATTCGAATGTAGTGTCTTCAGGACTATCAGATGATGAAAAGGTACCACTAACAGTCGTGAGCAGTGCCGCTGTAGCTATAGACTCCACGTATAACAAATTCTATCAATGGAGTGCTGATACTACGGATAGTCTTATCATCTACATTTACATATCTGAAGTTGAATTACTAAAGAGCAACCAGACAAGAGAGTTCAACATTTCTCTTAATGGGAAATACTTGTTTGGACCAATTTCTCCCAAAACTAGCGTAACCACCCTAAACAATAAAACTCCTTATACTGGTTCATCTAGCAACAAGATTGAATTTAACCAAACCCAAAATTCGAACCTCCCCCCTATATATAATGCGATAGAGATTTATACAGGGAAGCAACTCCAACAATACCAGACAGAAGACCAAGATGGTAATGTATATGCTGTATGCTAGTAGCATATATGTTCTTTAACTGAAGTTATTTACTACTCTTGAACATTATAACACAGATTAATGCTATTTACCCTGCGTCTTATTGTTAAAATTAGCTGCTGCAATATGGACAACAAAGTCAACATATGGGCTAAAAAGAAACTGGCAAGGAGATCCGTGTTTTCCACAGGAATATCTTTGGAATGGTCTTAACTGCAATTACAATGATCTAAAGGCAGCACAGATTATATCCCTGTATGTACTCCATTTAATAACCTTCACCGGGTAATAGTTCCATTCAAATACAGTTGACGATAACTAAATTTTAATATAGGAACCTTTCCTCTAGTGGATTGAGTGGTGAGATAGTTACTACTTTGGCTAATTTCACTATGATAGAATCATTGTAAGTTCATTCTTATATATTTTGAGTCTCCATATTATAATATTTTTATTAGAAAATAACCAACTCTTGTATGTTCTTGGTCAGGGATCTGTCATATAATAAATTGACAGGAGCCGTGCCACAGTTTCTCGCATCTCTAGATAGCCTGAAGCTTCTGTAAGTTGTGTACTCGTATGTCTAGGGTCAAAAAATGTATCAGTATCTAATGGTCTTCTCTGGTGTTTCTTGTAGAAACTTAATAGGAAACAATTTCACAAGACCACTACCAGCAGAACTCTTAGCAAAATCCAAGAAAGGATCGTTATTTCTGAGGTTTGTGCCTTAATTAACCAGGAATTAGACTCCAAGAAAAAGAGAATTAACATTCACCTCAACTGTTCTAATATTTATTTATATAATCAGCATTGAAGTAATTGGCAATCAAGATAAAGGTTATTGTCTCAATGGGTCATGTGAAAACAAAAAGCATACCAAGGTGGTTATTTTAGTGATAGTAGCAATTGTCATAGTCATTGTGCTACTGATCGCAGTTCTCATAGTATGGAAATATAAACGGCGAAAAACAAAAGGTCTGCACTATCATTACCTCTTATAGCGTGATAAATTCATATATGTCTTCATCTAAAAGAAATTTTATAAAATGGAAAGCTTTCTCAGTATTTGAACCGATAAATGTAGATTTGGCCATAAAAGACGACGCTTTTAAGCAAAGGAATCAACAATATACATATTATGAGGTACAGAGTATTACTAACAACTTCACGACGGTTATCGGGAAAGGTGGATTCGGAACAGTGTTTCGTGGATCTATTGGGGGTAACCAAGTTGCTGTGAAGATTCTTTCTGAATCATCAGCTCAAGGGTACAAAGAATTCCAAGCCGAGGTAAGTTGGGGTCATCGCTGAAAAGGCCTTCCAAGTTAAAATGAATTAAAAGGATATTATAATCACCTAATATAAATATTATTCTCAATTATTATTAATGTTAAAGAACAATATTTTGCAACAAATTAACTAATTTAAACATTAGTATAAAATTGACGGAACAAAGACCAAATATAACCGGGTGCACAATTTTTTTGAACAGTAACACCATAGACACATTTCGATGGACCGGGTGTATTTTGGAAAAAGCGATGTCTTTTTAAACATTAACAATACATCGAAAAGATTCATATGTGTCCCGGGACCCCACGGAAATCCCCTGGTTCCGTCCGTCATAAAATGGATAAGTAGATAATATTCGTCTGCAGGTCAAGCTTCTAATGGATGTACGTCATAAAAACATAACTTTGCTCATTGGATACTGCAACGAAAGCAACCACAAGGGAATCATCTACGAGTATATGGCTAATGGGAACTTGGGACAGCATCTATTTGGTAATTGGACTGGGTTATTGCTTCTAATTCTTCCATAGTTTAACTACATATTTATCCGTTTAATATAAATACCAGTTCTCTATAAAAAATTATAGCGCTTCTTATTATTCTGAGTTGTAGTCCTATTACAGTGTCCTAAACAAATCCTGCCTTTCATGAAACACAAAGATCAAGTTTACTAATATATTTACATTTGAATAACTTGATCAGATGGATATTCAAACGTCTTGAGCTGGGAAAGAAGACTACAAATTGGATGTGATGCAGCAGAAGGCTAGTAACTAGATTGTTTTTTAAACGCACGCACACACCAAATTCCGTTGGGAATTGAACTCACCAACCACTTGGTTGATAGGGCATTTCATACACACCTATAGAGTATAGATTACTTAACATGAATGGATCTATATATTATAGGACTAGTGTACATGCATCATGGTTGCAGGCCACCGATAATCCACAGAGATGTAAAGTCTTCAAACATATTATTAAATGAAGGTTTCCAGGCAAAATTAGCAGATTTTGGCCTGTCCCGAGCATTTACAGATGATGATGCCACACATGTATCAACAACAGTAGTTGCTGGCACTTACGGGTACATTGATCCCGAGTGAGTTTTTCTCTTCCAAAGTTGAAATTTAGCTTTTTAAAATAGGGATCTTGAAAAGGGAGGCCACCAAATCATTCAACTATTGTCATTTATCACAAACGGTCTAACTTTCATAAAATGTGACCATCATATTTTCTTTTTTCAGATATATTTAGATTCTTTGTCATCCAGGTTTGTTTTCTTTTTTACTGTATTTAGTAAAGACACAACCAGATACATACTTGAGTTTGTTATAAAGTAGGTTCAGTAGTTGAGCAGTCTTAGTAAAAATAGTTCGGTGGCCTCTTTAAGCGACATCCCTCAATATTAACTAAATGAGAATAACAATAATTTTTTCGTAGTTGGTGAAATATTAAAAACAAAAATTTTGCAGCTCAACAAACAGGCTGACAGTGAAAAGCGATGTGTATAGCTTTGGAGTAGTTCTCCTGGAGTTGATTACAGGCCGCCGGGCAATATCAGAAAAAATAAACATAATTGACTGGGTCAAGTCAACTGTTGCAGAAGGACATGTTGAACATGTTATCGATCCTAAGTTACAAGGGAACTTCAACAGAGATACAGCCTGGAAGGTAGTAGAACTAGCTATTGCCTGTGTTTCCTATGAATCGATCAAAAGGCCCACCATGAACGATGTAGTGATGGATCTCAAGAACTGTTTGCAAGCTGAGCAGACTGATCATCGTTACATACCCGATAATGAAAGTCTACCCTTGAACTTAGAAAGTATGACTGAGCCAATGCCAAGATAGTGAAGTCTCGAAACTGTCAGATGTCAAATGTTGTCATATGTATGCACTGTTGTATTGTAATATATTTGTACTTGTACGGGATCCAAGCATAAGTCAGCCCAATTATACTAAACCTTCAGAAACCGTACACACCAACATATGTATTTCTTCCGACGTCTATTCTTTTAAGCTTATTATATACTATTGGACATCTTACAGATACAATGCCCATGCTTCTACGTTGGCTTGCCTTCAAAAACTAATATTTAGAAAGCTGTCTAATTTGAGAATGAGAGACATAAGCTTCCTCTCAAGTCAAGAGCGTCATCTTGGCTTATGATTTCACTTCTAAGTTTGTAAGTTTTTTTAACATAAAGGTTGTGTTCATTAGCAACTGTGTCCTAATTCGATTGTATAAGTTATCTTTGATTTGAATTAATAGATCCATCATCACTCTATAGGATCTCATTTTCACATGGCATGCCACCTTTGATAGCCTAAAAGATAGTGAATTCCTATAAAACACTGTTAAGATATAATCCCATTTTGCCTGACCCATTTTGTCACTTCTATTGTTGTAGTTGCAATTTTGATTGGTTAGTGTTTTTGACCCATTTTGAATCATTTATTACCTCTGGTTGGTTTATCACGCTCATGGTTAGTCTGTCTGACCAATTTTGAATCTTTTATTACGCTCAGTATTATATAAAATATAATGACTATAGAAAAAGAAATAGTATTGATTTTGCTACCTGTGTATTGAACTAGTAGTATAGCATATTCACAAAAATGATTGTAAATCCATGAATTAAGCAACTTGATCTTGTCATTATGTCAGGAGGACCGAGCTACATATAGGGGCACCAGTGCAGTTAATCTGCTCTTGCAAAAGAAATATGCTGCAAATGCCTGCAATGCCACAATCTGCAGAATAACATTCATATACAATGAAACCAGAATCATAATAATTCTATCTACACAATTGAACCAGTACAACACATTTCGTTTATTAACTTTGACGGGTATCAATTACAAAGAAGATAGTGTTCGCAAAAGTAATATATGGTGTGAAAATCTTGGTGTAACATACTTGTCAGCTAAATTATTATTATCATACTCGTATAAGATAATAAATTTCCTTGGCTGGTACATCAAAATAATAATTCGCTAGTATATTGAAATAAATAATAGGTATGTATTTGCTAATGCAGCTTCCGAAATCAAGTCCGGAGCATGTTGCACTGTCGTCCATTTGTACTTATCTTAATATTTCTATAATGTATTGACAATTATGCACTAAGTAATTTCATAATGTGATGTCGTTTTAGCTAAGTCTCTACGGCAGCTTTTGATAATAAATAAAAAGGAGTTGACATTAAAAAGGAGTTGACATTCCTTCTATGCACATTTTCATCATTCTATACTATTCATTTTCCATACTTTCATCAAAACACGCTAAACTTAACTTATACGATGAAGTCTCAACTTATAACCTCTTATGTTCTCTTACTTCTAGCTCTTTGCTTTTCGGTTACATCAGGTTCCGAAGATATCATAACATGTCTTCAGTCACACTCGAAAAACATTACCTCCATCTCACAACTCATTTTCACTCCCGATAATTCAACCTTCTTACCCATATGGCAAGCAGCAGTCAACAATGCTCGGTTCAATAAATCCGAAACTCCTAAACCATCAATCATCGTCACCCCCGTCGTGGAATCCCATGTTCGAACTGCTCTTTTATGTACCAAGAAACACGGGTATGAGATAAGGATCAGGTCTGGGGGCCATGACTTCGAGGGACTCTCGTACACCGCTGATGTTCCGTTTGTCATGATTGATTTTACTAACATGAGGTCTATAGACGTGGATGTTGCGAAGAGGAGAGCGTGGGTCCAGTCTGGAGCTACGGTTGGGCAAGTATACTATGCTATATCTCAAAAGACCGATACGTTGTATTTTCCAGCTAGTGTTGGGCTTACAGTAGGTCTAGGTGGATACTTGGGTGGTGGTGGATGGGGGATTCTAAGGAGGAAATACGGTCTTGGTGCTGATAATGTTGTTGATGTTCGGTTTATGGATGTTAATGGCCATATTCTTGATAAGAATACGATGGGCAAACAATTATTTTGGGCAATCCGTGGTGGTGGTGCCTCTAGTTTTGGAATTGTTCTTGCATGGAAGTTGAGGTTGGTTCCTGTTCCGGAAAGAGTGACTGTTTTTACTGTTCAAAAAACTTTGGAAGAAGGCGCTACAGAAGTTCTTCATAAATATCAATTTGTTATGCCAAATACAGATCGAAACTTGGACATACTTATTATAATGTTTCCCGGAAATGTTGGAAATACGACCCAGAAAACCATACGTATGGTGTTTCAAGGATTTTATCAAGGTACTATCAACACGTTGATTCCATTGCTAGAAGAAAACTTCCCAGAGCTCAATGTTACACGTGAGATATGTGAAGAAGTCAAAATGGTCCAAGCAAGCCTTCTAGTAGCAGGCTTTTCAACGTCGACTCCTACCGAGACTCTTGTTAACCGATCAGCCATCAATACGCGGAGCTTCAAAGGTAAATCAGACTATATTCGAGCACCAATCTCCATAGACGGTCTTAAAAAGATATGGGAAAAGATATTTGAAAACGACGGATCGGATGTGTATGTCATATCCCCATTCGGGGGAAAGATGAGTGAGATCTCAGAGATAGCAATTCCATTTCCTCATAGAGCTGGAGTTTTGTACCAATTACAAAAGAGAATTAGCTTTAGCGACCAACCTTCAGACACAACTCCAACATCGCTTGCACGAAGAGAATGGTTTGAAAGCTTTGACGCGTTTCTTGAGCCGTACGTATCAAGTAACCCGAGGGAGGCGTATATTAACTACAATGATTTGGATTTAGGAGTTGGAAGCGATACTTATGAAGAAGCAAGTGTTTGGGGCGAAAGGTATTGGAAGCGTGACAATTTTAAGAAGTTGATACAAATCAAGGCTAGAGTTGATCCAGATAATTTCTTTAGGCACCCACAAAGTATCCCGGTTTTCTAAACACCCTCTCGGATGTATGAAGAACTTTCGCTAATTATATAATGTATTTATTTACTTCGTTTGTATGCCTTTCAATAAAAAGTTCCTCTTGTTGCTTTTTGTATTAGGTTTTCTATTAGATTATTTTCCAATAAAATTGCAAAGCTATTTCTTTTTATATTAGTTACATTTTCCAAAACAAGGTTTTTCTGAATGGCAACAACATATTTGTACAACAGGAACATAAAGTCGTAAACCTGTATCAGCAAGATGATTCATTCTGCCATTAGCTTGAACAGATTTTAAGGTACCCGCCATTTGTTTTTGCATACATGTATTATCAACGCGCTGCAAAATTCAGTAGAATAAGAAAAGTTAACAGCACACAAATAAGCTTTTGAACTCCGTATTGCTATTTTTTTTTCTTTCTGTATTACGATTACAAGTGATTAAACATACCGGTACACATATCATCTTGCATAACATTCTGAGCATACATGTACGCATATCATCTTGCATAATAATGTTTCTACCATCGTGTTGAATACTCAGTAGTTGTATATGCGTCTTACAACCTATTTGCAGAAAGCGCGTGCCATTTCTTTCAGTACCCTGGAGCAGCTGTGTAGAAGGACCAGAACGACTGGGAAAAGTTTACGTCGTTATGTGAACACCGACTGCCACATGGCACATACATAAGGAAATAAGAATTAATGTAGTGGAAGTGATATATGAAAACAACATAACCAAAGAGTAATGTGCTTACATATAGGCCGACTTTGTTTGGCAACATTAATAGCGAAAGTGATATCAGATGGTACAGAAGAAGATGTTGAAATACCTAACATATTAACGTCTTGGTGATCCGTACTCTGTTTCTTGGAACGTCTGTCCGTTACAAATGTAGTATCATGTTCGTGAACTAACTTTCTTTCGCTGATATTCAGGCTTCTATATTAGTTTCTGCCATAGGTTTTTAGTTGGTACACACATTGTAATTAATCTCTCGCGGACTCAACCAATAGAACTAATAGGTAACCCCCAAGTTCATACTCATTAGGGAAATGATAGGCTTTGCCTAGCTCGAAACGGTTTAATTGCATTGTTTCCAGACAAACATCCCATAAATGTCCAGCTGAGTGTAGCCTGCACAGAAATGATATCACTTTTACTAGACATAAATCAATGTATCGGATGGGATTACAAATATATCTTACTAAACTAATTCATCTAACTTTTTGTTTAAGGATAGTTCTACATAGATTACAGGTACTTCAAACCAATTTAGACAACTTTTTACCCATTTGAACTTGTTGAACCATTTAGCGCATAGGATGAAATTTATCATGTAAGCTTACTTATCACATGTCATGTAATTGCAGCCGAATATAGTTGAATTCAAATATCAGATGTTGCTTAAAAGTATAATTTGATTCATATAAATGGAAAAGTACGACATAAGTCATATTAATAAGAATGAAACTTACGTGTCACTAAGCAACGTTCTCTTTCACCCAACGATGCTCATAACATGTAAATCACTAAGAAACATTTTCGCAGCATGTTCATAAGCTATTAACTTAATGGCTTATCCGATTTAAGGATAAGCATATAAGAACTTCCGGGCTTCAAGTAACCGACATGATTTTGTTAGGGACGTTCTTTACGACATATGTAGGCGTGCCGGGATCTCCGCCAAGAAAGAGGCAACTGTGAATTTCTTGACCGACCCGTCAGATGGAAGATCCACTTTGAGACCCGCTGATGTTTTGGTTTTTGGATGGGTTGGAGGTAAACATGCGTGCGTTGATTTGACAGGGGTTTCTCCTCTCGTGGGGCTAGGCAGTCGAGATTTTACAGCGGCTGCTATAAAAGCCGCCTCGTGCACACTTCTACACAAACAGCCTTTACCCACGAAATTTTTCCCACGGAACAAAAACCGTGGGAAATTTGACACGGTATTCCCACGGATTTCCCACAGAAATGACAAAAATATATTCCGTGGGAAATCCGTGGGAAATTACCCACGGATTTCCCACAGAAGCATTGACCAAGGTTTCCGTGGGAAAGTCGTGACAAATTACCCACGGACTTCCCACGGAATGCGAATTACCCACGGATTTCCCACGGAGTACAAAACTACTTTAGTTATTTTACACATCCGTGGGAAACCTGTGGCAAATTACCCACGGATTTCCCACGGTATACACAATATTATTATTATTTATCTATCCGTGGGAAATCCGTGGGTAAATTACCCACGGATTTCCCACGGACAACGTATTACTTTATTATTTATTTATCCGTGGGAAATCCGTGGGTAGATTACCCACGGATTTCCCACGGGTAACATATTATTTTATTATCTATTCATCCATGGGAAATACGTGGGTAATATACCCACGGATTTCCCACGGAACTCATAATATTTTATTAATTATACATCCGTGGGAAACCCGTGGGTAATATACCCACGGATTTCCCACGGAACTCATAATATTTTATTAATTATACATCCGTGGGAAATCTGTGGGTAATTTACCCACGGATTTCTCACGGAAAACACATTATTTTGTTATTTACATATCCGTGGGAAATGTGTGGGTAAATTACCCACGGATTTCCCACGGATTACAGATTTCCCACGGATTTCCCACACATTACCCACATATTACCCACATATCTCCCACAGACTACCAATATTTTGTGATTTATACATCCGTGAGAAACATACGAGTTATATTAAAAATATGATAAAACATACGAGTTATATTACAAAGTCGAAAAAACATACGAATTATATTAAAAAGATGATAAAACATACGAATTATATTAAAAAGATGATAACACATACGAATTATATTAAAAAGATGATAAACCATATGAATTACATTACAAAGCGATAAAACGGTACCCTATCGACTACTCCTTTGAACATGCCGTATACAACGGTACCCTATCGACTACTCCTATGGACATCTCGTATACAACTATGCCTTATTGACTACTCCTTTGAACATCTCGTATACAAGGATACCCTATCAACTACTGCTTTGAACATCCCGTGTACAATGATACCCTATCGACTACTCATTTGAACATCTCGTATAAAACGGTACCCTTTTAGTACTCCTTTGAACATCTTCTATACAATGATACCATATCGACTACTCTTTTTAACATTTCGTATACAATACCCTTTGAGCATATCGTATCCACTACTCCTTTGAACATATCGTATACAACGATACCTTATCGACTACTCCTTTGAACATCTCGTATACAATGATACCCTATCGACTACTCCGTTGAACATATCATGTACAACGATACCCTATCGACTACTCCTTTGAACGTATCGTATACAATGACACCCTATCGACTACGCCGTTGAACATCTCGTATACAACGATACCCTATCAACTACTCTGTTGAACATCAAGTATACAATGATACCATTTTGGCATATCGTATCGACTACTCCTTTGAACATCTCGTATACAATGATACCCTATTAAACATATCCTATATAACGATACCCTTTAAACATCTCGTATACAACGATACCTATTAAACATATCCTATATAACGATACCCTTTAAACATCTCGTATCGACTACTCCTTTGAACATCTCGTATACAACGGATACCCTTTGAGCATATCGTATACAATGATACCCTTTCGATTACTCCTTTGAACATCTCGTACCGACTACTCATCTGAACATCTCGTATACAACGATACCCTATCGATTACTCCTTTGAACATCTCGTATATAACGGACATTCCTTTGAACATCTCGTATACAACGGTACCCTATCGACTACTCATTTGAACATCTCGTGTACAAGGATACCCTATCGACTACTCTTTTGAACATCTTGTATATAACGACGATACCCTATCGACTACTCCATTAACATTTAATATGTCTATTGATGTATTTTATGTCGACATGTGGATGTGTAATGTGTAAATGTTTAACTATACCAATAAAAGTAAAAAAAACGATCATGTCCGTGGGAAAGTCGTGGGTAATTTCCCACAGATTTCCCACGGGCATGATATATCCGTGGGAAATCTGTGGGTAATTACCCACGACTTTCCCACAAAAAAATATCTGTGGGAAATCCGTGAGTAATTTACCATAAATTTCTCACAAAAATAATAAGTCCGTGGGAAAATCGTGGGTACTCACCTAACTCTATCATAATTATAAAAAATAACCGTGGGAAATTCGTGGGTAATTTCCCACAGATTTCACACAGATATGATAAATCCGTGGGAAAATTGTGGGTACTCACCTAACTTTATATGTCACCATGTCCATACAGAATCTTAAAGTCTTATCTGTTTCCTTAAACTTGACAAAATATTAACAAAAAAATGGCCAATTCTTATCTCGTTACTCAAACTCACACAAACAAAACTCTTACAGCAAATACAAAACGCCTAATTTCTTAAATTCAAATCAAACCATTGCTTAAATTCCAGCAAATCGAAGCATCTTCTCATCATCCACCTTCTTACTCATCCTTTCTAAAATTTAATTTAATTAAACTATATGTTCATGCCTGGGAATGCCTCTAAATTTAATTTATTTAATATAATTATGTTAATTATATGTTAATTCAATTTAATTGTGCCTGTTAATGTATATTTATGATGAAACCTAATGTTCATGCCTGCTAATGTCTCTTAGTATAATTTATTTAACATAATTACGTTAATTATATGTTAGTTATCTGTTAATTATATGTTAATTATATGTTAATTATATGTTTATTAACATAATTATGTTAATTATATGTTAATTATATGTAATCTAATATAAATATATGTTAAGTATATGTAAAAATTCAGAACGTAAATGTTTCTAGAAAAATTAGTAACCACTATATCCGAAATACAAAGGGCAAACAGTGCACTTTGGTTCTCAAATGCAGTATCATCCTGCACAAATTATAAAGGGCAAACCACTCTATATAAGCTTATAAGCTAGTTCAGATACTACAAAATGTTTTTTTTAAAATAAGCTAGTAATCTAATAAATCCATATAGTAAGCTAACACAAACACCCCCGTTAGTCCAACATGTGGAATCCTTAATTACTAGTATACAGGCCATGAGCCACTTACACATTTCAAGGTGGCCAGGAGAGGGTAGGAGACGGGAGAAGTTAGAGTAGCAAAAGTTATAATGAGCTTTCAAAATTATAGTTAGAGTAGCAAAAGTTAAGTCACCAACTTACCGAATCCTCGCGACCTTCCTTCAGGGACTCACATAGTTCCAGAAACTCAAGTTTCTTCGACACATTTCTTAGCTGTTAAAAAAAAGGCGTGTATAAGCAGGACAAATATCTACCATGATGATTCAACAATATGATTTTATTGTATGGACATGAAATCATACATAATTTAATTCAATGTTTAAGTAAAAGCTTACTGTACCTGATTTCCAGCACACCTAGGAAGACTCTAAAAGTATACCTGAAATGTTAATAAGTAGATTAATTTAGGTTTGTCGTTAGAGCTTTACTTTATTTACTTGGAGTAAGAAGCAGAAAGCATAGATTCTTCATTGCAACGTGACTGCTTTGACAATAGATGAATCAGAACCAACGTCTTAGAATAAATATGTCGCTAATGAGTATCTTGTCCAGAGGCATTTCTTACCGAGGTTCCTATCTTGTCCTTTGAGACCAGATCATCATCCACTAGACTTTGGACAACGTCTTTGACAGATTGGCTAATGACGCCTTTCCTCGATCCCAACTTTTCAAGTTCCTTCAGCTGACATTGTTCACAGAAAGCATATGTAAACATAAGTTCAAACATAACATAATGTCACCAAAGTATGTACATGCATACAAACTTTACAAAGTATATCAGTGATATCCAAACCTATAAAAGAACAATCTAACTTTAAATGACTCACCAGGTAAAAGTCTTGAGAGTGATAAAAGATCTGAAGCATCTTCTCCCGCTTCTCTTCCAATGACAAACCTCTTTTCTTGGACTACATCAACATAAAATAAATTAAGTTACGAATTATTACACTCAATACAATCCTCAAGCTCATTATAACCCAACAGAAAGTCAGGATGTGCTCACTGTGCTCATATATCATCCAAATTCAAAACACAAAAAACAATGACTACTTAATTTCACCTCGACTTTGCAAACTGCAATGCCTTCTCGTCATCCTGCATGTGATAAACAGATACAGAAGAGAGTCAAAAGACTGACATATATTTATAGAGAACTTAGAAACTAAATATCATAAGTGAGCTCACAGCCAACGGCTGTTTAACAGGTTACCCAACCTGTTAAACAGTTAACTGGTTTGGTTAACTGGTTTGGTTAACGGGTCAAAAGAGAAGCACTCGGACTCAAGCCTGTTTAACAGGTTACCCAACCTGCTTGACCCACTGCTATTTGTGTGGGTGACAATTCCTACATCTATCATCGGCGTTAGATTTTTTTATAATATCTTGTGAACTTGAAGTAGTACACACATTAATTAAGTAATATAATCTCCAGAGTAAAATGCAGATGTAATACCTGTGGTTTGCTCAAATTGCATGTTTAGTTACTGGTCTTGTGAAAGTGCATGTGACATCACTGGTCTTTAGGTTAATGATCATTTAGGTACTTTGAGTTCACGACTGTTAAAATTTGACCACTAACGATACGTTTGATGTTCAATGGATGATCCGGTTTGTTATGGTTATACGTTGGATGTTCAATCGACGACTCGACATGTGTTAGTTACACGTTAGATGTTCAATAAATGAGTCGGCATGTCTTAGTTACACGTTAGATGTTAAATGGATGAGTCGGTATGCATTTGTTAAACGTTAGATGTTCAATGGTTGAGTTAGTATGTGTTGGTTACACGTTAGATGTTCAATAAATGAGTCGGCATGTCTTGGTTACATGTTAGATGTTCAATGGATGACTAGACATGTCTTGGTTACATGTTAGATGTTCAATGGATGAGTCGGTATGCATTTGTTAAACGTTAGATGTTAAATGGTTACCGAATTAGAATAAATCGAGAAACTAAACGGAATAAATCGGAATGAATTTAGAAATTAAAATGACCGGGATGATATAGTTATTTTATAAATAATAATAATTAGTTTATAAATTGTAATAATAATAATAATTATTTTATAAATAATAATAATAATTGTTATTATTTTATTACTAATTATAATAATACATAAGTAACAAGAAATTTTATTTTCACAAAAATTATCCCTTGCGACATGTCGCCAGGGAAGGTTTGGGAGATACGACAAAACAATTTAGGTACGTGTATATGCGTTGAATAGTCAAAGGTATCCCTGGCGACATGTCGCCAGGGAAGGTTTGGGAGATACGACAAAAGTTATAGGTACGTGTATATGCGTTGAAAAGTCAAAGGTATCCCTGGCGACATGTCGCCAGGGAAACTTTGTCACACCCCTCCAAAATGTTTCAATCACGCGCGCTTTTGGCTAAACGACAAAAGTCAAAAGTATCCCTGGCGACAGGTCGCCAGGGATTGTCGCCGGGGGAAAAAAAGCCCTTTATTGACCAGATATCCTTATCTTTTCTCACAACACTTATCAAAAAAAAACCTTCATCTCCTTCGCTGTTGCTGCTGTATCACCACCACCACCACTCTCCTCCACACCCTTCGCTGCTATATCACCACCACCACCACTCACCATCACTCTCCTCCACACCTGCACACGTGCACTCACCACCACTCACCACCATCTCCAGTCTCCAACACCACCACCACGCCATCTACATTCACCGGCACCACCACCACCGCAATATATATTAAGGTTTTTTATATAATTTATATTGTAATTGTTAATGTTTTTTTTATATAATTTTTTTTATAATTTATATTGTAATTGATTTTTTTATATAACTTATATTATAATTGATAGTATATTTGGTTTTGTTTTTACATATCCGGTCACCGCAGCCGAGTCCCGACCGTAGCCGAGCCCAGCCGAGACCCGACCGCAGCCGAGCCCCGACCACACCCGCGCCCCGACCACAGCCGAGACCCGACCACTCTTTAACGGTATGTTTTTTAACTTTTAATTGTAATTGATAATACATATTGTTTTTTTTAGTTTTTTTTAGATTCCCTGGGTACATGTCGTCCGGGATGTTTAAACTTGTTAATTTTTTTAAACGTAAATCCAAACACTCCTTATGTTACCTATTTGATGAGAATAAATTCTAATAATCTTTTTTGGATAAGCTGATTTCAAACAGGTTAACCTGGCTTATCAGAATAAGCTGTTTGATAACAGCTTATCCTAATAAGCTTATCAGGATAAGCTGTTTGATAACAGCTTATCCTGATAAGCTTATCAGAATACGCTGTTTAAAAACAGCTTATCCTTATAAGCTTATCAAAATAAGCTGCTTATTCTGATAAGCTTATCGGGATAAGCTGTTTTCAAACAGCTTACTTTGATAAGCTTATCGAGATAAGCTGTTTTCAAACAACTTATTCTAATAAGCTTATCAGAATAAGCTGTTTTAAATGTGTATATTTATTTGGATGTGTTGTATTTGGATTTGTGCATGCTTATATTATTTTGTTCATGAATTTGTCTATGTTATGCTAATTGTACTTGTACAGATGTCAGCAGATGTTGCAGGATCACACGGTGGTGACGGTGGTGGTGAGGATGAACCTCCTACGCCAAACATCCGCAGCGGTTGTTTTGCCTTATTTAGAAATAAAGGTAAGAATATTTGGATTATTGTAACACAATCAAAAATTTGGTGCATATATATGTTGCTTGCCTTGAATTTTTATGACTTTGTCACTCACTTGATTTTTGCAGGCAAAGGCAAAAGAAAAGAAAATTTGGGCGGCAGAGAGGCCGGTAGAAAGACTCGGGGCATTAGCCGATGTATCGATTTGCTGGAGGAAGTTGGTGAGCATGGCCCTGTCCCGATAGATTTTGAAGAAAAATCTTTCCGGCCTCGCGGCACGCATGCTCAACATTTATCTAATTACATCGGGGATTGTATCAGGAGGCTCGTGCCACTGTACTACCCAAGTTGGAATGATGTCCCTGATGAGATCAATACATTGGTTTGGGCGAACATAGAGGTCAGTTATCATTTTTATGTTCATAACATTATTGTGTTTATTTATTTAATGGTGTATATATTTAAATAAATTTGTTTATTTATTTATATCATATAAATAAATAACAAATTTAAATAAATATATAAATTGTATCTTATTTATTTATATCATATAAATTTTTTTTAAATATATATAAAAAAATACGAATAAATATAAAAAAATTTAAATAAATATATATTTGATGAGAATAATGTAATAAGCTTTTCGGATAAGCTTTTTTCAAACAGCTTATCTTGATATGCTTATCAGAACAAGCTGTTTGAATACAACTTATCTTGATAAGCTTATCAGAACAAGCTATGTGAAAACAGCTTGTTCTGATATGCTTATCAGGATAAGCTGTTTTCAAACAGCTTGTTCTGATATGCTTATCAGGATAAGCTGTTTTCAAATAGCTTGTCCTGATAAGCTTATCAGGATAAGCTGTTTTCAAACAACTTGTCCTGATAAGCTTATCAGAACAAGCTGTTTTCAAAAAGCTTATGCTTATCAGGATAAGTTGTTTTTATTATAAAAAATTAAATAAATATATAAGCCATTAAATAAATAAACAAAATAATGTATAAATTATATCTCTAACTCTAACTCTGTGTTTGTTTTATTTGTTGTATATGAATGCAGGATAAGTTTAATTTGACGCCACACAAGATTGATCGTGCTAGATGGAAGGATATACGTGGCGGCATCAATCAACTGCTTACAAAGAGTTACAATTCTCGAAAAAATACGCTCAAGACAAAGCATTGGGTCCGAGACATCGATACCGGCACGGTAGATATCGACAGAGTCCGTCGCGAGCGTCCAGAGGAAATTACTCCAGAGGACTGGGAAAAACAGATCGCACTTTGGAGTAATCCGGATTATGAGAAAAGATGCCTGACGAACTCCCAGAACCGGTCTACGCAGAAGACGCCGAGTCGGCAGGGATCCCGATCGTTGGCACGCCTTCGAGACCAAGTGGTGAGAAATTCTATAATTAATTTACATACATATATGTCTTTGATTATATGTTTTGGTGTGTTGTGATTTTTTGTTTTGAATTTGCTTCATTCTATATATGCGTGTCTATGTATGTACAGACGCAAGCTGCAATTGAAGCTGATGTGCCACCCCCGACTGTCATTGATCACTTCTTCATTGCGCACACCGACCAGGATGGGAATTTTCCTTGCGATGCGGACCGCGTTATGTATGTAAGTATTTTTTTTTAAATTAATTAATTAATTTTTTTTTTTTTGGATATGCCTTGGTTTTTTACTATTCCCTTCCGATAAATAATGTACCAACCCGACTAATAAATAATATACTAACTGTCGTTTGTTTTTGTCACTTCATTAGGAGGAGATGCTTGCGATGAAGGCCGTAGGCAAATATACGGATGACGAGATCAACCGTATCGTCCGAGGTGGATAGCAGCGAGGCCACATGCCCGGTGTCGGCCAGATAGTGCCGAGAAGGACTGCTCACTATATTCCTCCTCCTCCTCCCGTCGACCCACGGTTGGAACAAGCGTCTCAAGTGTTTAACTTTATGAGAAGTGACGATAGGTTTGTCGATGCGTTCTCAGCATTTCTATCGGGTGGTGCTAGCGGGAGTGGCACGGGAGGCAGCGGTAGTGGCGCCGGTGGGAGTGGTAATGATAATGTCGACGGGTAGAATGGCAATAATGGTTAGTATGCTTGTCTTGTTTTTCCTACCTTAGCATGCAAGTTTAATAATTGTAAACCCGAATTGCTAGTTTAATAAGTGTAACTAGGAACTTTGTACTCAAGTTGTGACATATGTATTTGTATTGATCGAGAGATTACATGTTATTGTGTTTTGGTACTAGATTCGTGGTAGATTTTTAGTATTTGTATCTTCAGGTTTTGTATTTGTATTCCCAGGTTTTGGTAGATTTTTTCCGGAAAAATTCTGGAAACAGCCTGCTGTGCAGGCAACTAAAAAAAATGTCAAAGTTTCCCTGGCGACATGTCGCCAGGGAAACATGGGCTCGCTTAACTTTCTAAAAAGTCAGCCAAGTTTCCCTGGCGACATGTCGCCAGGGAAACTTGGGCTCACTTGACTTTCTAAAAAGTCAACCAAGTTTTCCTGGCGACATGTCGCCAGGGAAACTTGGGCTCACTTGACTTTCTAAAAAGTCAGCCAAGTTTTCCTGGCGACATGTCGCCAGGGAAACTCTAGAAAAAATTGACTTGTCAACGCCAGGCGTTGACTTGTCAACGTTACGTATAGTTTCCCTGGCGACATGTCGCCAGGGAAAAGTGAGGTTTAATAATCTGTTTAACTTAAGTTCCTTAATCAGCCAGCTTTTCCCTGGCGACATATGTCGCCAGGGATACTATCCCGCACCAACTCCAGCGTGGCACCAATTTTTGAACCAAAGAGTTGCGGGGCCCACTTAGTCGCCAGGGAAACCCTAATTTGTCGCCAGGGAAACAATCCCGCACCAGCCTTTCTTGGCGAGGTTTCCCTGGCGACATGTCGCCAAGGATTCACCTTCCCTGGCGACATGTCGCCAGGGAAACCTCGCGAATTTGGCCAGGGAATGGGTCGAATATTGTAGTGAATTGATATCTGATTGAGAGGCATTGTTAGCTGATATATTATTGTTTGTATAAGATGTAGGCATGCTTATATCAAACTTCTTTTTTGATATCGGGATTAATATGCAGGCTTGGTCGTGTTCGAGCTTGAGTTTGAAACTGAAAACTCAAATACTCATCAATCGAGTCTGAGTGAACTTTTAAACTTGAGTTTTAGCAGTAGATGGTACACAGCTTAACTTGGATGAAGTCGTCAAGTTGCTTGGCCCATTAAAAACAGCTCATAAGGGGTTTACCATACTGTTGTTACAACAACCATGATGTTTGTCTTTTATTATTGATATTGGCTTGTAAGGGTTGCGGTAGATGTTCGACAATTATTTTTCTGACGAACTTGACATTTGGAATATACTTCATCTTCCACGAGGGCAGCTTAGCTGAAATATGATACCAAGTTACTTTAGATTTTTTAAATATATTTTCTAACTGTGAGATTTGGATAAGCATTCTAAAGTCTTTGTTGTATTTCAAGGTATTAGACATTTGCTTTAACCGGCCGGGGTTGAGACTGTATGCCTAAATAATAATTGGTCGTTGAGGTTTTTGCTCGAACTCTTGTCGAAACACACATGTTTAATCAGGATTCATGACATAATCTGAATCAACCATCCAAAATTTTGCTTGTCTCCATATCCATTGGTATCTTTGGGAACCCATTTTGGCACCTGAATTATATCATTGAAAAATAGCCGAAGTATTAAAGGGCTTTAAGAAGGGATGGGCCGATGATATTTAAGAAGGAAATGCGTTCTGTTAAATTCTTAACTGGATCTGATGATAAAGTAGTCTTCTTGAGATCCTTATAATATAAGCTATTATTGTCCGTGTTGGAACTTTTGTCTAAACCTATATTTGTAGTTGAATTCCATCTTGGAGTTTCGTTTCTATTATCCATTGTTTTATTGGTATCTATATGGACGAGTTTCCTATCTCTAATGTGTGGTCTACCTATCATCATATCCTTGAGGGAAAGGATTTTCACCCGAAATCAGAGTAAACGTTTTTTGCTTTGACCTGACTGTTGACCCATTTTTGGTTTACTACTATACTATTACCGGTTTGGATCACCAAGTTAGAAGCAGGTCCTCAAAGCTTTGACCTATAAGTTATATAGGATCCAAAAAATAACAAGATCAAGTATTAAACACTTATAAGTGTATTCTGTAACAAAATCAGAACCATAGCCCTGTTTATATGTATTCTCAGATGACGAACCAGAACACGAGATACCCTTATTCAAACTCATAATAAACACCTAATAAAGCTTTTACAGATTGAGGAAAGAAGAATACGTAGCATCCCACCACATCTATTTATCGAGATGAGGGGGTGAGAATCCTCTCCTACGTCATATGGGAAACCGTCACTCCTTTTATGAAAGTTAACATGTTAACTCAGCAAAAACCACAACTAAATTACAAAGAAATGACATCCACGTACTTCTCAACAAGATTAATAAATGTAACCGACCGTTGCTTTACAAGTCAAGTAAACGAAACCTAATTCTAGTATAGTCTTAATCTATATTACACGTACACTAGTACAACTAATGTATGTTAAGTTTCTTCTAATATACTGCACGTTTATTTAAGCATATAAAGTATCTGACATGCAAATTCTAAGAAAGAGGTTAGAAACTGCTGGGAAAGTATGTTTGTGGTGATGCCAACCCAAACCCTTTCAACTTTCAACCTGCACAAAAATCTTATTTTGACCCACCCATTTTGCCATATCTTGTTGCAGCATTGATCGTGTGAGAGTATTCTACACGGTTTCCATCTTATATCTTGGTCTTGGTTATACTTTGAATTTAAGGGTTATTTTTGTGGTTTATACATTCGGATGACTTGTACTGTCTATATGTATCTCTTTCAGTTAAACAAAAAAATTGACTATAACATTAAGAAATATCGAGTCTCCGTGTTACATTTTTTTATTTTTTTGTTATTTTTATGAGGAATTCAAGTTATTTGGATGCTAGTATGAAGGTAGGCCTATAGAAAGTTGTTGTTATCTACAACCTGCGATACACCCATCCTAGGCGAAACGGGAAGGCAAATTCAAAGAACCATGAATGAGTGAACATGCTATTTCAATCAAGTCTGGGCCGAACCTTCGTATTTTGCTCACTATTGGAATTAATATGTTCTTGAAAATGACTGGTAGAAAAAGAAACGTCTTGGAACCGAATAAGCTGTGTGGCAGCGGTTTTAATCACAATAAAACTCTTGTCGAAATAAAATAGGAAGGAACATATTTTGGCACGTTATTGGAATTCATGTGCTCTTGAAAATGAAGGTAGACTAAGATGAATCATTGGAGCTCAATATTTGTTACATACCTATCAAACCAGTGGTGCAATATTGGTGTTACTCACAATAAAGATCATAGAACCAATATTGAAGCAACTTGCTTTCGTCATTATCTTAGAGCAAAGCCTACATAACATCACAAGGACATTTTCATAAGGGAATCCTCACATATGAACAAATGATGCTTTTACTACTTTTAATCCTGTTCTTATATTCTTTTGGCAACAAAACTAGACGTCCCCAAGTTTATCAAATCAATGATATAACACATGGAGCGGCCAGCAGGCTACACGCACGTACACATCAGATCTCTAAGAACGAGAAGCCCAATCAAGAACAAAAATCACAACCTCCCAAAAAAATTAGGAATGACATTTTCATTAAAACAAACTAATAAGAAGCTGCTTAGAGTATAATCTTTTCACAATAAGCATATGGAGAATCCCTTCTTGAGATAAGACACTGATTTCTTCTTTAAGAGTGTCCTTTCTAGGCAGTTTTGAGTCCAAGCAAATACGATTCCGGAATATCCAATTACTCCAACTAATTTTTTTAACAGCCACATCAAAACATGACTTCAATGTAGAGCTCAGGTTTGATGTGTCATTCCAAGTTAAAAGATCGGGCAGAATGTTTCAGTGAATTGAGAAACCCTACCAAGCCGAGAGGGCTTTTCTAAGAGATAAAGCAACTGACCACTCAACCGAGATGGCTTTCCACAATGATTGCGACATTTCACACAATAAGAGGTTAACCTATGAACGCACTTTGTTCACCCTTTCCTAGGATTAGTTGAGGGACAAAGTATACTATATTAACTGTCCTTTATTTGTGAAACTTGGTAAATATAGCTCCTTAAATAGTAAATTCATATATATATATATAATACTACCTAACAATGAAACCAAATATGAAGTAATCTAGCTATGAATGTCAGTAAAATATAGGAAGTTGTTTGGAGTAGAGTGGCTACAACTTTTATCCTAGAATTTTCCTTGTCGACCACAGATATTTTCAATCTCAATATACCGCAGTTATATATTAGTATCAATTTTTGTTTTTGCTAGGAAACATGTGGGATATTGACAAATACTGTAACAAACAAGGTCAAACGCTAACTAGTATACGCCTTTGTCCACATTAGGACTTAAGCTAATGGGATATGTCGTCACTTGCTGTAAATTCTATTTTCGTTATATATACGTTATATGAAACTTGGAGAATGTCACTTGCTGTGGAAATGAAAATGTTTAGATATTTCATTTTGATTTTGCTTCTTCATGTTGCTCGTTTGGTTTATGCCCAAAATGATCAATCTGGTACGTACATTAAGCTCAATTGTTTTACAAAAACGTGTTTGTGTATCAAATGCAGTTCTGACCCTTTCTTAGCAGGCTTCATTACCATAGATTGTGGAATAGACAAAGGCACAGATTACACTGATAGTGCAACGGGCATAAGTTATGTTTCAGACGATGGCTTCATAGAAAGTGGTGAAAATTATAGAGAGACACTTAGCACCAACGGTTTGGTGTATCAAACCACTTTAAGAAGCTTTCCTGAAAATGAGCGGAACTGCTACACTCTCAGGCCCCAACAAGGGAAGAATAATCGGTATTTGATAAGGGCGAGGTTTTTGCATGGGAATTATGATTCTCTAGGTCAAAACCGTCAATTTGATCTTCATCTGGGCACAGACTATTGGGCTACAATATCTATTACAAACCCATGGTTTGAAGAAATCCGTGAGATAATACACCTAACCTCATCAGATAACATAACTGTGTGCCTCATAAACACAGGTCATGGAAATCCTTTCATTTCAGGGTTGGAACTAAGGCTATTGGATATTACCATGTATGATGGTCAATTTGAAACTTTATTCCTCGTATATCGCAGTAGTTTTCAAAATAGAACTGTCAGGTTAGCGTTTTGAAAATCTTTGCTGATTTGGAAATACTTACGTTACAGTCCAGCTTGACTAATCATATGTTTTTGGGCTGAAACAGATATGAAGATGACATGTATGATCGAATATGGTATCCGTTGTCAACGGATTTGAACGCTAATACCATAATTAATTCGAATGTAGTGTCTTCAGGACTATCAGATGATGAAAAGGTACCACTAACAGTCGTGAGCAGTGCCGCTGTAGCTATAGACTCCACGTATAACAAATTCTATCAATGGAGTGCTGATATTGCGGATAGTCTTATCATCTACATTTACATAGCTGAAGTTGAATTACTAAAGAGCAACCAGACAAGAGAGTTCAACATTTCTCTTAATGGGAAATACTTGTTTGGACCAATTTCTCCCAAAACTAGCGTAACCACCCTAAACAATAAAACTCCTTATACTGGTTCATCTAGAAACAAGATTGAATTTAACCAAACCCAAAATTCGAACCTCCCCCCTATATATAATGCGATAGAGATTTATACAGGGAAGCAACTCCAACAATACCAGACAGAAGACCAAGATGGTAATGTATATGCTGTATGCTAGTAGCATATCTGTTCTATAACTGAAGTTATTTACTACTCTTGAACATTATAACACAGATTAATGCTATTTCCCCTGCGTCTTATTGTTAAAATTAGCTGCTGCAATATGGACAACAAAGTCAACATATGGGCTAAAAAGAAACTGGCAAGGAGATCCATGTTTTCCAAAGGAGTATCTTTGGAATGGTCTTAACTGCAATTACAGTTATCCAAAGGCAGCAAAGATCATATCCTTGTATGTACTCCATTTAATAACCTTCACCGGGTAATAGTTCTATTCAAATACAGTTGACGATAACTAAATTTTAATATAGGAACCTTTCCGCTAGTGGATTGAGTGGTGAGATAGTTGCTGCAATGGCTAATTTCACTAGGATAGAATCATTGTAAGTTCATTCTTATATATTTTGAGTCTCCATATTATAATATTTTTATTAGAAAATAACCAACTCTTGTATGTTCTTGGTCAGGGATCTGTCATATAATAAATTGACAGGAGCCGTGCCACAGTTTCTCGCATCTCTAGATAGCCTGAAGCTTCTGTAAGTTGTGTACTCGTATGTCTAGGGTCAAAAAATGTATCAGTATCTAATGGTCTTCTCTGGTGTTTCTTGTAGAAACTTAATAGGAAACAATTTCACAAGACCACTACCAGCAGAACTCTTAGCAAAATCCAAGAAAGGATCGTTATTTCTGAGGTTTGTGCCTTAATTAACCAGGAATTAGACTCCAAGAAAAAGAGAATTAACATTCACCTCAACTGTTCTAATATTTATTTATATAATCAGCATTGAAGTAATTGGCAATCAAGATAAAGGTTATTGTCTCAATGGGTCATGTGAAAACAAAAAGCATACCAAGGTGGTTATTTTAGTGATAGTAGCAATTGTCATAGTCATTGTGCTACTGATCGCAGTTCTCATAGTATGGAAATATAAACGGCGAAAAACAAAAGGTTTGCACTATCATTACCTCTTATAGCGTGATAAATTCATATATGTCTTCATCTAAAAGAAATTTTATAAAATGGAAAGCTTTCTCAGTATTTGAACCGATAAATGTAGATTTGGCCATAAAAGACGACGCTTTTAAGCAAAGGAATCAACAATATACATATTATGAGGTACAGAGTATTACTAACAACTTCACGACGGTTATCGGGAAAGGTGGATTCGGAACAGTGTTTCGTGGATCTATTGGGGGTAACCAAGTTGCTGTGAAGATTCTTTCTGAATCATCAGCTCAAGGGTACAAAGAATTCCAAGCCGAGGTAAGTTGGGGTCATCGCTGAAAAGGCCTTCCAAGTTAAAATGAATTAAAAGGATATTATAATCACCTAATATAAATATTATTCTCAATTATTATTAATGTTAAAGAACAATATTTTGCAACAAATTAACTAATTTAAACATTAGTATAAAATTGACGGAACAAAGACCAAATATAACCGGGTGCACAATTTTTTTGAACAGTAACACCATAGACACATTTCGATGGACCGGGTGTATTTTGGAAAAAGCGATGTCTTTTTAAACATTAACAATACATCGAAAAGATTCATATGTGTCCCGGGACCCCACGGAAATCCCCTGGTTCCGTCCGTCATAAAATGGATAAGTAGATAATATTCGTCTGCAGGTCAAGCTTCTAATGGATGTACGTCATAAAAACATAACTTTGCTCATTGGATACTGCAACGAAAGCAACCACAAGGGAATCATCTACGAGTATATGGCTAATGGGAACTTGGGACAGCATCTATTTGGTAATTGGACTGGGTTATTGCTTCTAATTCTTCCATAGTTTAACTACATATTTATCCGTTTAATATAAATACCAGTTCTCTATAAAAAATTATAGCGCTTCTTATTATTCTGAGTTGTAGTCCTATTACAGTGTCCTAAACAAATCCTGCCTTTCATGAAACACAAAGATCAAGTTTACTAATATATTTACATTTGAATAACTTGATCAGATGGATATTCAAACGTCTTGAGCTGGGAAAGAAGACTACAAATTGGATGTGATGCAGCAGAAGGCTAGTAACTAGATTGTTTTTTAAACGCACGCACACACCAAATTCCGTTGGGAATTGAACTCACCAACCACTTGGTTGATAGGGCATTTCATACACACCTATAGAGTATAGATTACTTAACATGAATGGATCTATATATTATAGGACTAGCGTACATGCATCATGGTTGCAGGCCACCGATAATCCACAGAGATGTAAAGTCTTCAAACATATTATTAAATGAAGGTTTCCAGGCAAAATTAGCAGATTTTGGCCTGTCCCGAGCATTTACAGATGATGATGCCACACATGTATCAACAACAGTAGTTGCTGGCACTTACGGGTACATTGATCCCGAGTGAGTTTTTCTCTTCCAAAGTTGAAATTTAGCTTTTTAAAATAGGGATCTTGAAAAGGGAGGCCACCAAATCATTCAACTATTGTCATTTATCACAAACGGTCTAACTTTCATAAAATGTGACCATCATATTTTCTTTTTTCAGATATATTTAGATTCTTTGTCATCCAGGTTTGTTTTCTTTTTTACTGTATTTAGTAAAGACACAACCAGATACATACTTGAGTTTGTTATAAAGTAGGTTCAGTAGTTGAGCAGTCTTAGTAAAAATAGTTCGGTGGCCTCTTTAAGCGACATCCCTCAATATTAACTAAATGAGAATAACAATAATTTTTTCGTAGTTGGTGAAATATTAAAAACAAAAATTTTGCAGCTCAACAAACAGGCTGACAGTGAAAAGCGATGTGTATAGCTTTGGAGTAGTTCTCCTGGAGTTGATTACAGGCCGCCGGGCAATATCAGAAAAAATAAACATAATTGACTGGGTCAAGTCAACTGTTGCAGAAGGACATGTTGAACATGTTATCGATCCTAAGTTACAAGGGAACTTCAACAGAGATACAGCCTGGAAGGTAGTAGAACTAGCTATTGCCTGTGTTTCCTATGAATCGATCAAAAGGCCCACCATGAACGATGTAGTGATGGATCTCAAGAACTGTTTGCAAGCTGAGCAGACTGATCATCGTTACATACCCGATAATGAAAGTCTACCCTTGAACTTAGAAAGTATGACTGAGCCAATGCCAAGATAGTGAAGTCTCGAAACTGTCAGATGTCAAATGTTGTCATATGTATGCACTGTTGTATTGTAATATATTTGTACTTGTACGGGATCCAAGCATAAGTCAGCCCAATTATACTAAACCTTCAGAAACCGTACACACCAACATATGTATTTCTTCCGACGTCTATTCTTTTAAGCTTATTATATACTATTGGACATCTTACAGATACAATGCCCATGCTTCTACGTTGGCTTGCCTTCAAAAACTAATATTTAGAAAGCTGTCTAATTTGAGAATGAGAGACATAAGCTTCCTCTCAAGTCAAGAGCGTCATCTTGGCTTATGATTTCACTTCTAAGTTTGTAAGTTTTTTTAACATAAAGGTTGTGTTCATTAGCAACTGTGTCCTAATTCGATTGTATAAGTTATCTTTGATTTGAATTAATAGATCCATCATCACTCTATAGGATCTCATTTTCACATGGCATGCCACCTTTGATAGCCTAAAAGATAGTGAATTCCTATAAAACACTGTTAAGATATAATCCCATTTTGCCTGACCCATTTTGTCACTTCTATTGTTGTAGTTGCAATTTTGATTGGTTAGTGTTTTTGACCCATTTTGAATCATTTATTACCTCTGGTTGGTTTATCACGCTCATGGTTAGTCTGTCTGACCAATTTTGAATCTTTTATTACGCTCAGTATTATATAAAATATAATGACTATAGAAAAAGAAATAGTATTGATTTTGCTACCTGTGTATTGAACTAGTAGTATAGCATATTCACAAAAATGATTGTAAATCCATGAATTAAGCAACTTGATCTTGTCATTATGTCAGGAGGACCGAGCTACATATAGGGGCACCAGTGCAGTTAATCTGCTCTTGCAAAAGAAATATGCTGCAAATGCCTGCAATGCCACAATCTGCAGAATAACATTCATATACAATGAAACCAGAATCATAATAATTCTATCTACACAATTGAACCAGTACAACACATTTCGTTTATTAACTTTGACGGGTATCAATTACAAAGAAGATAGTGTTCGCAAAAGTAATATATGGTGTGAAAATCTTGGTGTAACATACTTGTCAGCTAAATTATTATTATCATACTCGTATAAGATAATAAATTTCCTTGGCTGGTACATCAAAATAATAATTCGCTAGTATATTGAAATAAATAATAGGTATGTATTTGCTAATGCAGCTTCCGAAATCAAGTCCGGAGCATGTTGCACTGTCGTCCATTTGTACTTATCTTAATATTTCTATAATGTATTGACAATTATGCACTAAGTAATTTCATAATGTGATGTCGTTTTAGCTAAGTCTCTACGGCAGCTTTTGATAATAAATAAAAAGGAGTTGACATTAAAAAGGAGTTGACATTCCTTCTATGCACATTTTCATCATTCTATACTATTCATTTTCCATACTTTCATCAAAACACGCTAAACTTAACTTATACGATGAAGTCTCAACTTATAACCTCTTATGTTCTCTTACTTCTAGCTCTTTGCTTTTCGGTTACATCAGGTTCCGAAGATATCATAACATGTCTTCAGTCACACTCGAAAAACATTACCTCCATCTCACAACTCATTTTCACTCCCGATAATTCAACCTTCTTACCCATATGGCAAGCAGCAGTCAACAATGCTCGGTTCAATAAATCCGAAACTCCTAAACCATCAATCATCGTCACCCCCGTCGTGGAATCCCATGTTCGAACTGCTCTTTTATGTACCAAGAAACACGGGTATGAGATAAGGATCAGGTCTGGGGGCCATGACTTCGAGGGACTCTCGTACACCGCTGATGTTCCGTTTGTCATGATTGATTTTACTAACATGAGGTCTATAGACGTGGATGTTGCGAAGAGGAGAGCGTGGGTCCAGTCTGGAGCTACGGTTGGGCAAGTATACTATGCTATATCTCAAAAGACCGATACGTTGTATTTTCCAGCTAGTGTTGGGCTTACAGTAGGTCTAGGTGGATACTTGGGTGGTGGTGGATGGGGGATTCTAAGGAGGAAATACGGTCTTGGTGCTGATAATGTTGTTGATGTTCGGTTTATGGATGTTAATGGCCATATTCTTGATAAGAATACGATGGGCAAACAATTATTTTGGGCAATCCGTGGTGGTGGTGCCTCTAGTTTTGGAATTGTTCTTGCATGGAAGTTGAGGTTGGTTCCTGTTCCGGAAAGAGTGACTGTTTTTACTGTTCAAAAAACTTTGGAAGAAGGCGCTACAGAAGTTCTTCATAAATATCAATTTGTTATGCCAAATACAGATCGAAACTTGGACATACTTATTATAATGTTTCCCGGAAATGTTGGAAATACGACCCAGAAAACCATACGTATGGTGTTTCAAGGATTTTATCAAGGTACTATCAACACGTTGATTCCATTGCTAGAAGAAAACTTCCCAGAGCTCAATGTTACACGTGAGATATGTGAAGAAGTCAAAATGGTCCAAGCAAGCCTTCTAGTAGCAGGCTTTTCAACGTCGACTCCTACCGAGACTCTTGTTAACCGATCAGCCATCAATACGCGGAGCTTCAAAGGTAAATCAGACTATATTCGAGCACCAATCTCCATAGACGGTCTTAAAAAGATATGGGAAAAGATATTTGAAAACGACGGATCGGATGTGTATGTCATATCCCCATTCGGGGGAAAGATGAGTGAGATCTCAGAGATAGCAATTCCATTTCCTCATAGAGCTGGAGTTTTGTACCAATTACAAAAGAGAATTAGCTTTAGCGACCAACCTTCAGACACAACTCCAACATCGCTTGCACGAAGAGAATGGTTTGAAAGCTTTGACGCGTTTCTTGAGCCGTACGTATCAAGTAACCCGAGGGAGGCGTATATTAACTACAATGATTTGGATTTAGGAGTTGGAAGCGATACTTATGAAGAAGCAAGTGTTTGGGGCGAAAGGTATTGGAAGCGTGACAATTTTAAGAAGTTGATACAAATCAAGGCTAGAGTTGATCCAGATAATTTCTTTAGGCACCCACAAAGTATCCCGGTTTTCTAAACACCCTCTCGGATGTATGAAGAACTTTCGCTAATTATATAATGTATTTATTTACTTCGTTTGTATGCCTTTCAATAAAAAGTTCCTCTTGTTGCTTTTTGTATTAGGTTTTCTATTAGATTATTTTCCAATAAAATTGCAAAGCTATTTCTTTTTATATTAGTTACATTTTCCAAAACAAGGTTTTTCTGAATGGCAACAACATATTTGTACAACAGGAACATAAAGTCGTAAACCTGTATCAGCAAGATGATTCATTCTGCCATTAGCTTGAACAGATTTTAAGGTACCCGCCATTTGTTTTTGCATACATGTATTATCAACGCGCTGCAAAATTCAGTAGAATAAGAAAAGTTAACAGCACACAAATAAGCTTTTGAACTCCGTATTGCTATTTTTTTTTCTTTCTGTATTACGATTACAAGTGATTAAACATACCGGTACACATATCATCTTGCATAACATTCTGAGCATACATGTACGCATATCATCTTGCATAATAATGTTTCTACTATCGTGTTGAATACTCAGTAGTTGTATATGCGTCTTACAACCTATTTGCAGAAAGCGCGTGCCATTTCTTTCAGTACCCTGGAGCAGCTGTGTAGAAGGACCAGAACGACTGGGAAAAGTTTACGTCGTTATGTGAACACCGACTGCCACATGGCACATACATAAGGAAATAAGAATTAATGTAGTGGAAGTGATATATGAAAACAACATAACCAAAGAGTAATGTGCTTACATATAGGCCGACTTTGTTTGGCAACATTAATAGCGAAAGTGATATCAGATGGTACAGAAGAAGATGTTGAAATACCTAACATATTAACGTCTTGGTGATCCGTACTCTGTTTCTTGGAACGTCTGTCCGTTACAAATGTAGTATCATGTTCGTGAACTAACTTTCTTTCGCTGATATTCAGGCTTCTATATTAGTTTCTGCCATAGGTTTTTAGTTGGTACACACATTGTAATTAATCTCTCGCGGACTCAACCAATAGAACTAATAGGTAACCCCCAAGTTCATACTCATTAGGGAAATGATAGGCTTTGCCTAGCTCGAAACGGTTTAATTGCATTGTTTCCAGACAAACATCCCATAAATGTCCAGCTGAGTGTAGCCTGCACAGAAATGATATCACTTTTACTAGACATAAATCAATGTATCGGATGGGATTACAAATATATCTTACTAAACTAATTCATCTAACTTTTTGTTTAAGGATAGTTCTACATAGATTACAGGTACTTCAAACCAATTTAGACAACTTTTTACCCATTTGAACTTGTTGAACCATTTAGCGCATAGGATGAAATTTATCATGTAAGCTTACTTATCACATGTCATGTAATTGCAGCCGAATATAGTTGAATTCAAATATCAGATGTTGCTTAAAAGTATAATTTGATTCATATAAATGGAAAAGTACGACATAAGTCATATTAATAAGAATGAAACTTACGTGTCACTAAGCAACGTTCTCTTTCACCCAACGATGCTCATAACATGTAAATCACTAAGAAACATTTTCGCAGCATGTTCATAAGCTATTAACTTAATGGCTTATCCGATTTAAGGATAAGCATATAAGAACTTCCGGGCTTCAAGTAACCGACATGATTTTGTTAGGGACGTTCTTTACGACATATGTAGGCGTGCCGGGATCTCCGCCAAGAAAGAGGCAACTGTGAATTTCTTGACCGACCCGTCAGATGGAAGATCCACTTTGAGACCCGCTGATGTTTTGGTTTTTGGATGGGTTGGAGGTAAACATGCGTGCGTTGATTTGACAGGGGTTTCTCCTCTCGTGGGGCTAGGCAGTCGAGATTTTACAGCGGCTGCTATAAAAGCCGCCTCGTGCACACTTCTACACAAACAGCCTTTACCCACGAAATTTTTCCCACGGAACAAAAACCGTGGGAAATTTGACACGGTATTCCCACGGATTTCCCACAGAAATGACAAAAATATATTCCGTGGGAAATCCGTGGGAAATTACCCACGGATTTCCCACAGAAGCATTGACCAAGGTTTCCGTGGGAAAGTCGTGACAAATTACCCACGGACTTCCCACGGAATGCGAATTACCCACGGATTTCCCACGGAGTACAAAACTACTTTAGTTATTTTACACATCCGTGGGAAACCTGTGGCAAATTACCCACGGATTTCCCACGGTATACACAATATTATTATTATTTATCTATCCGTGGGAAATCCGTGGGTAAATTACCCACGGATTTCCCACGGACAACGTATTACTTTATTATTTATTTATCCGTGGGAAATCCGTGGGTAGATTACCCACGGATTTCCCACGGGTAACATATTATTTTATTATCTATTCATCCATGGGAAATACGTGGGTAATATACCCACGGATTTCCCACGGAACTCATAATATTTTATTAATTATACATCCGTGGGAAACCCGTGGGTAATATACCCACGGATTTCCCACGGAACTCATAATATTTTATTAATTATACATCCGTGGGAAATCTGTGGGTAATTTACCCACGGATTTCTCACGGAAAACACATTATTTTGTTATTTACATATCCGTGGGAAATGTGTGGGTAAATTACCCACGGATTTCCCACGGATTACAGATTTCCCACGGATTTCCCACACATTACCCACATATTACCCACATATCTCCCACAGACTACCAATATTTTGTGATTTATACATCCGTGAGAAACATACGAGTTATATTAAAAATATGATAAAACATACGAGTTATATTACAAAGTCGAAAAAACATACGAATTATATTAAAAAGATGATAAAACATACGAATTATATTAAAAAGATGATAACACATACGAATTATATTAAAAAGATGATAAACCATATGAATTACATTACAAAGCGATAAAACGGTACCCTATCGACTACTCCTTTGAACATGCCGTATACAACGGTACCCTATCGACTACTCCTATGGACATCTCGTATACAACTATGCCTTATTGACTACTCCTTTGAACATCTCGTATACAAGGATACCCTATCAACTACTGCTTTGAACATCCCGTGTACAATGATACCCTATCGACTACTCATTTGAACATCTCGTATAAAACGGTACCCTTTTAGTACTCCTTTGAACATCTTCTATACAATGATACCATATCGACTACTCTTTTTAACATTTCGTATACAATACCCTTTGAGCATATCGTATCCACTACTCCTTTGAACATATCGTATACAACGATACCTTATCGACTACTCCTTTGAACATCTCGTATACAATGATACCCTATCGACTACTCCGTTGAACATATCATGTACAACGATACCCTATCGACTACTCCTTTGAACGTATCGTATACAATGACACCCTATCGACTACGCCGTTGAACATCTCGTATACAATGATACCCTATCAACTACTCTGTTGAACATCAAGTATACAATGATACCATTTTGGCATATCGTATCGACTACTCCTTTGAACATCTCGTATACAATGATACCCTATTAAACATATCCTATATAACGATACCCTTTAAACATCTCGTATACAACGATACCTATTAAACATATCCTATATAACGATACCCTTTAAACATCTCGTATCGACTACTCCTTTGAACATCTCGTATACAACGGATACCCTTTGAGCATATCGTATACAATGATACCCTTTCGATTACTCCTTTGAACATCTCGTACCGACTACTCATCTGAACATCTCGTATACAACGATACCCTATCGATTACTCCTTTGAACATCTCGTATATAACGGACATTCCTTTGAACATCTCGTATACAACGGTACCCTATCGACTACTCATTTGAACATCTCGTGTACAAGGATACCCTATCGACTACTCTTTTGAACATCTTGTATATAACGACGATACCCTATCGACTACTCCATTAACATTTAATATGTCTATTGATGTATTTTATGTCGACATGTGGATGTGTAATGTGTAAATGTTTAACTATACCAATAAAAGTAAAAAAAACGATCATGTCCGTGGGAAAGTCGTGGGTAATTTCCCACAGATTTCCCACGGGCATGATATATCCGTGGGAAATCTGTGGGTAATTACCCACGACTTTCCCACAAAAAAATATCTGTGGGAAATCCGTGAGTAATTTACCATAAATTTCTCACAAAAATAATAAGTCCGTGGGAAAATCGTGGGTACTCACCTAACTCTATCATAATTATAAAAAATAACCGTGGGAAATTCGTGGGTAATTTCCCACAGATTTCACACAGATATGATAAATCCGTGGGAAAATTGTGGGTACTCACCTAACTTTATATGTCACCATGTCCATACAGAATCTTAAAGTCTTATCTGTTTCCTTAAACTTGACAAAATATTAACAAAAAAATGGCCAATTCTTATCTCGTTACTCAAACTCACACAAACAAAACTCTTACAGCAAATACAAAACGCCTAATTTCTTAAATTCAAATCAAACCATTGCTTAAATTCCAGCAAATCGAAGCATCTTCTCATCATCCACCTTCTTACTCATCCTTTCTAAAATTTAATTTAATTAAACTATATGTTCATGCCTGGGAATGCCTCTAAATTTAATTTATTTAATATAATTATGTTAATTATATGTTAATTCAATTTAATTGTGCCTGTTAATGTATATTTATGATGAAACCTAATGTTCATGCCTGCTAATGTCTCTTAGTATAATTTATTTAACATAATTACGTTAATTATATGTTAGTTATCTGTTAATTATATGTTAATTATATGTTAATTATATGTTTATTAACATAATTATGTTAATTATATGTTAATTATATGTAATCTAATATAAATATATGTTAAGTATATGTAAAAATTCAGAACGTAAATGTTTCTAGAAAAATTAGTAACCACTATATCCGAAATACAAAGGGCAAACAGTGCACTTTGGTTCTCAAATGCAGTATCATCCTGCACAAATTATAAAGGGCAAACCACTCTATATAAGCTTATAAGCTAGTTCAGATACTACAAAATGTTTTTTTTAAAATAAGCTAGTAATCTAATAAATCCATATAGTAAGCTAACACAAACACCCCCGTTAGTCCAACATGTGG
The DNA here is from genome assembly GCA_025667525.1 of Glebionis coronaria. Lineage (NCBI taxonomy): Eukaryota > Viridiplantae > Streptophyta > Magnoliopsida > Asterales > Asteraceae > Glebionis > Glebionis coronaria. The sequence continues at coordinate 621,067,833 of CM046877.1, forward strand.
AATCCTTAATTACTAGTATACAGGCCATGAGCCACTTACACATTTCAAGGTGGCCAGGAGAGGGTAGGAGACGGGAGAAGTTAGAGTAGCAAAAGTTATAATGAGCTTTCAAAATTATAGTTAGAGTAGCAAAAGTTAAGTCACCAACTTACCGAATCCTCGCGACCTTCCTTCAGGGACTCACATAGTTCCAGAAACTCAAGTTTCTTCGACACATTTCTTAGCTGTTAAAAAAAAGGCGTGTATAAGCAGGACAAATATCTACCATGATGATTCAACAATATGATTTTATTGTATGGACATGAAATCATACATAATTTAATTCAATGTTTAAGTAAAAGCTTACTGTACCTGATTTCCAGCACAGCTAGGAAGACTCTAAAAGTATACCTGAAATGTTAATAAGTAGATTAATTTAGGTTTGTCGTTAGAGCTTTACTTTATTTACTTGGAGTAAGAAGCAGAAAGCATAGATTCTTCATTGCAACGTGACTGCTTTGACAATAGATGAATCAGAACCAACGTCTTAGAATAAATATGTCGCTAATGAGTATCTTGTCCAGAGGCATTTCTTACCGAGGTTCCTATCTTGTCCTTTGAGACCAGATCATCATCCACTAGACTTTGGACAACGTCTTTGACAGATTGGCTAATGACGCCTTTCCTCGATCCCAACTTTTCAAGTTCCTTCAGCTGACATTGTTCACAGAAAGCATATGTAAACATAAGTTCAAACATAACATAATGTCACCAAAGTATGTACATGCATACAAACTTTACAAAGTATATCAGTGATATCCAAACCTATAAAAGAACAATCTAACTTTAAATGACTCACCAGGTAAAAGTCTTGAGAGTGATAAAAGATCTGAAGCATCTTCTCCCGCTTCTCTTCCAATGACAAACCTCTTTTCTTGGACTACATCAACATAAAATAAATTAAGTTACGAATTATTACACTCAATACAATCCTCAAGCTCATTATAACCCAACAGAAAGTCAGGATGTGCTCACTGTGCTCATATATCATCCAAATTCAAAACACAAAAAACAATGACTACTTAATTTCACCTCGACTTTGCAAACTGCAATGCCTTCTCGTCATCCTGCATGTGATAAACAGATACAGAAGAGAGTCAAAAGACTGACATATATTTATAGAGAACTTAGAAACTAAATATCATAAGTGAGCTCACAGCCAACGGCTGTTTAACAGGTTACCCAACCTGTTAAACAGTTAACTGGTTTGGTTAACTGGTTTGGTTAACGGGTCAAAAGAGAAGCACTCGGACTCAAGCCTGTTTAACAGGTTACCCAACCTGCTTGACCCACTGCTATTTGTGTGGGTGACAATTCCTACATCTATCATCGGCGTTAGATTTTTTTATAATATCTTGTGAACTTGAAGTAGTACACACATTAATTAAGTAATATAATCTCCAGAGTAAAATGCAGATGTAATACCTGTGGTTTGCTCAAATTGCATGTTTAGTTACTGGTCTTGTGAAAGTGCATGTGACATCACTGGTCTTTAGGTTAATGATCATTTAGGTACTTTGAGTTCACGACTGTTAAAATTTGACCACTAACGATACGTTTGATGTTCAATGGATGATCCGGTTTGTTATGGTTATACGTTGGATGTTCAATCGACGACTCGACATGTGTTAGTTACACGTTAGATGTTCAATAAATGAGTCGGCATGTCTTAGTTACACGTTATATGTTAAATGGATGAGTCGGTATGCATTTGTTAAACGTTAGATGTTCAATGGATGAGTTAGTATGTGTTGGTTACACGTTAGATGTTCAATAAATGAGTCGGCATGTCTTGGTTACATGTTAGATGTTCAATGGATGACTAGACATGTCTTGGTTACATGTTAGATGTTCAATGGATGAGTCGGTATGCATTTGTTAAACGTTAGATGTTAAATGGTTACCGAATTAGAATAAATCGAGAAACTAAACGGAATAAATCGGAATGAATTTAGAAATTAAAATGACCGGGATGATATAGTTATTTTATAAATAATAATAATTAGTTTATAAATTGTAATAATAATAATAATTATTTTATAAATAATAATAATAATTGTTATTATTTTATTACTAATTATAATAATACATAAGTAACAAGAAATTTTATTTTCACAAAAATTATCCCTTGCGACATGTCGCCAGGGAAGGTTTGGGAGATACGACAAAACAATTTAGGTACGTGTATATGCGTTGAATAGTCAAAGGTATCCCTGGCGACATGTCGCCAGGGAAGGTTTGGGAGATACGACAAAAGTTATAGGTACGTGTATATGCGTTGAAAAGTCAAAGGTATCCCTGGCGACATGTCGCCAGGGAAACTTTGTCACACCCCTCCAAAATGTTTCAATCACGCGCGCTTTTGGCTAAACGACAAAAGTCAAAAGTATCCCTGGCGACAGGTCGCCAGGGATTGTCGCCGGGGGAAAAAAAGCCCTTTATTGACCAGATATCCTTATCTTTTCTCACAACACTTATCAAAAAAAAACCTTCATCTCCTTCGCTGTTGCTGCTGTATCACCACCACCACCACTCTCCTCCACACCCTTCGCTGCTATATCACCACCACCACCACTCACCATCACTCTCCTCCACACCTGCACACGTGCACTCACCACCACTCACCACCATCTCCAGTCTCCAACACCACCACCACGCCATCTACATTCACCGGCACCACCACCACCGCAATATATATTAAGGTTTTTTATATAATTTATATTGTAATTGTTAATGTTTTTTTTATATAATTTTTTTTATAATTTATATTGTAATTGATTTTTTTATATAACTTATATTATAATTGATAGTATATTTGGTTTTGTTTTTACATATCCGGTCACCGCAGCCGAGTCCCGACCGTAGCCGAGCCCAGCCGAGACCCGACCGCAGCCGAGCCCCGACCACACCCGCGCCCCGACCACAGCCGAGACCCGACCACTCTTTAACGGTATGTTTTTTAACTTTTAATTGTAATTGATAATACATATTGTTTTTTTTAGTTTTTTTTAGATTCCCTGGGTACATGTCGTCCGGGATGTTTAAACTTGTTAATTTTTTTAAACGTAAATCCAAACACTCCTTATGTTACCTATTTGATGAGAATAAATTCTAATAATCTTTTTTGGATAAGCTGATTTCAAACAGGTTAACCTGGCTTATCAGAATAAGCTGTTTGATAACAGCTTATCCTAATAAGCTTATCAGGATAAGCTGTTTGATAACAGCTTATCCTGATAAGCTTATCAGAATACGCTGTTTAAAAACAGCTTATCCTTATAAGCTTATCAAAATAAGCTGCTTATTCTGATAAGCTTATCGGGATAAGCTGTTTTCAAACAGCTTACTTTGATAAGCTTATCGAGATAAGCTGTTTTCAAACAACTTATTCTAATAAGCTTATCAGAATAAGCTGTTTTAAATGTGTATATTTATTTGGATGTGTTGTATTTGGATTTGTGCATGCTTATATTATTTTGTTCATGAATTTGTCTATGTTATGCTAATTGTACTTGTACAGATGTCAGCAGATGTTGCAGGATCACACGGTGGTGACGGTGGTGGTGAGGATGAACCTCCTACGCCAAACATCCGCAGCGGTTGTTTTGCCTTATTTAGAAATAAAGGTAAGAATATTTGGATTATTGTAACACAATCAAAAATTTGGTGCATATATATGTTGCTTGCCTTGAATTTTTATGACTTTGTCACTCACTTGATTTTTGCAGGCAAAGGCAAAAGAAAAGAAAATTTGGGCGGCAGAGAGGCCGGTAGAAAGACTCGGGGCATTAGCCGATGTATCGATTTGCTGGAGGAAGTTGGTGAGCATGGCCCTGTCCCGATAGATTTTGAAGAAAAATCTTTCCGGCCTCGCGGCACGCATGCTCAACATTTATCTAATTACATCGGGGATTGTATCAGGAGGCTCGTGCCACTGTACTACCCAAGTTGGAATGATGTCCCTGATGAGATCAATACATTGGTTTGGGCGAACATAGAGGTCAGTTATCATTTTTATGTTCATAACATTATTGTGTTTATTTATTTAATGGTGTATATATTTAAATAAATTTGTTTATTTATTTATATCATATAAATAAATAACAAATTTAAATAAATATATAAATTGTATCTTATTTATTTATATCATATAAATTTTTTTTAAATATATATAAAAAAATACGAATAAATATAAAAAAATTTAAATAAATATATATTTGATGAGAATAATGTAATAAGCTTTTCGGATAAGCTTTTTTCAAACAGCTTATCTTGATATGCTTATCAGAACAAGCTGTTTGAATACAACTTATCTTGATAAGCTTATCAGAACAAGCTATGTGAAAACAGCTTGTTCTGATATGCTTATCAGGATAAGCTGTTTTCAAACAGCTTGTTCTGATATGCTTATCAGGATAAGCTGTTTTCAAATAGCTTGTCCTGATAAGCTTATCAGGATAAGCTGTTTTCAAACAACTTGTCCTGATAAGCTTATCAGAACAAGCTGTTTTCAAAAAGCTTATGCTTATCAGGATAAGTTGTTTTTATTATAAAAAATTAAATAAATATATAAGCCATTAAATAAATAAACAAAATAATGTATAAATTATATCTCTAACTCTAACTCTGTGTTTGTTTTATTTGTTGTATATGAATGCAGGATAAGTTTAATTTGACGCCACACAAGATTGATCGTGCTAGATGGAAGGATATACGTGGCGGCATCAATCAACTGCTTACAAAGAGTTACAATTCTCGAAAAAATACGCTCAAGACAAAGCATTGGGTCCGAGACATCGATACCGGCACGGTAGATATCGACAGAGTCCGTCGCGAGCGTCCAGAGGAAATTACTCCAGAGGACTGGGAAAAACAGATCGCACTTTGGAGTAATCCGGATTATGAGAAAAGATGCCTGACGAACTCCCAGAACCGGTCTACGCAGAAGACGCCGAGTCGGCAGGGATCCCGATCGTTGGCACGCCTTCGAGACCAAGTGGTGAGAAATTCTATAATTAATTTACATACATATATGTCTTTGATTATATGTTTTGGTGTGTTGTGATTTTTTGTTTTGAATTTGCTTCATTCTATATATGCGTGTCTATGTATGTACAGACGCAAGCTGCAATTGAAGCTGATGTGCCACCCCCGACTGTCATTGATCACTTCTTCATTGTGCACACCGACCAGGATGGGAATTTTCCTTGCGATGCGGACCGCGTTATGTATGTAAGTATTTTTTTTTTAAATTAATTAATTAATTTTTTTTTTTGGATATGCCTTGGTTTTTTACTATTCCCTTCCGATAAATAATGTACCAACCCGACTAATAAATAATATACTAACTGTCGTTTGTTTTTGTCACTTCATTAGGAGGAGATGCTTGCGATGAAGGCCGTAGGCAAATATACGGATGACGAGATCAACCGTATCGTCCGAGGTGGATAGCAGCGAGGCCACATGCCCGGTGTCGGCCAGATAGTGCCGAGAAGGACTGCTCACTATATTCCTCCTCCTCCTCCCGTCGACCCACGGTTGGAACAAGCGTCTCAAGTGTTTAACTTTATGAGAAGTGACGATAGGTTTGTCGATGCGTTCTCAGCATTTCTATCGGGTGGTGCTAGCGGGAGTGGCACGGGAGGCAGCGGTAGTGGCGCCGGTGGGAGTGGTAATGATAATGTCGACGGGTAGAATGGCAATAATGGTTAGTATGCTTGTCTTGTTTTTCCTACCTTAGCATGCAAGTTTAATAATTGTAAACCCGAATTGCTAGTTTAATAAGTGTAACTAGGAACTTTGTACTCAAGTTGTGACATATGTATTTGTATTGATCGAGAGATTACATGTTATTGTGTTTTGGTACTAGATTCGTGGTAGATTTTTAGTATTTGTATCTTCAGGTTTTGTATTTGTATTCCCAGGTTTTGGTAGATTTTTTCCGGAAAAATTCTGGAAACAGCCTGCTGTGCAGGCAACTAAAAAAAATGTCAAAGTTTCCCTGGCGACATGTCGCCAGGGAAACATGGGCTCGCTTAACTTTCTAAAAAGTCAGCCAAGTTTCCCTGGCGACATGTCGCCAGGGAAACTTGGGCTCACTTGACTTTCTAAAAAGTCAACCAAGTTTTCCTGGCGACATGTCGCCAGGGAAACTTGGGCTCACTTGACTTTCTAAAAAGTCAGCCAAGTTTTCCTGGCGACATGTCGCCAGGGAAACTCTAGAAAAAATTGACTTGTCAACGCCAGGCGTTGACTTGTCAACGTTACGTATAGTTTCCCTGGCGACATGTCGCCAGGGAAAAGTGAGGTTTAATAATCTGTTTAACTTAAGTTCCTTAATCAGCCAGCTTTTCCCTGGCGACATATGTCGCCAGGGATACTATCCCGCACCAACTCCAGCGTGGCACCAATTTTTGAACCAAAGAGTTGCGGGGCCCACTTAGTCGCCAGGGAAACCCTAATTTGTCGCCAGGGAAACAATCCCGCACCAGCCTTTCTTGGCGAGGTTTCCCTGGCGACATGTCGCCAAGGATTCACCTTCCCTGGCGACATGTCGCCAGGGAAACCTCGCGAATTTGGCCAGGGAATGGGTCGAATATTGTAGTGAATTGATATCTGATTGAGAGGCATTGTTAGCTGATATATTATTGTTTGTATAAGATGTAGGCATGCTTATATCAAACTTCTTTTTTGATATCGGGATTAATATGCAGGCTTGGTCGTGTTCGAGCTTGAGTTTGAAACTGAAAACTCAAATACTCATCAATCGAGTCTGAGTGAACTTTTAAACTTGAGTTTTAGCAGTAGATGGTACACAGCTTAACTTGGATGAAGTCGTCAAGTTGCTTGGCCCATTAAAAACAGCTCATAAGGGGTTTACCATACTGTTGTTACAACAACCATGATGTTTGTCTTTTATTATTGATATTGGCTTGTAAGGGTTGCGGTAGATGTTCGACAATTATTTTTCTGACGAACTTGACATTTGGAATATACTTCATCTTCCACGAGGGCAGCTTAGCTGAAATATGATACCAAGTTACTTTAGATTTTTTAAATATATTTTCTAACTGTGAGATTTGGATAAGCATTCTAAAGTCTTTGTTGTATTTCAAGGTATTAGACATTTGCTTTAACCGGCCGGGGTTGAGACTGTATGCCTAAATAATAATTGGTCGTTGAGGTTTTTGCTCGAACTCTTGTCGAAACACACATGTTTAATCAGGATTCATGACATAATCTGAATCAACCATCCAAAATTTTGCTTGTCTCCATATCCATTGGTATCTTTGGGAACCCATTTTGGCACCTGAATTATATCATTGAAAAATAGCCGAAGTATTAAAGGGCTTTAAGAAGGGATGGGCCGATGATATTTAAGAAGGAAATGCGTTCTGTTAAATTCTTAACTGGATCTGATGATAAAGTAGTCTTCTTGAGATCCTTATAATATAAGCTATTATTGTCCGTGTTGGAACTTTTGTCTAAACCTATATTTGTAGTTGAATTCCATCTTGGAGTTTCGTTTCTATTATCCATTGTTTTATTGGTATCTATATGGACGAGTTTCCTATCTCTAATGTGTGGTCTACCTATCATCATATCCTTGAGGGAAAGGATTTTCACCCGAAATCAGAGTAAACGTTTTTTGCTTTGACCTGACTGTTGACCCATTTTTGGTTTACTACTATACTATTACCGGTTTGGATCACCAAGTTAGAAGCAGGTCCTCAAAGCTTTGACCTATAAGTTATATAGGATCCAAAAAATAACAAGATCAAGTATTAAACACTTATAAGTGTATTCTGTAACAAAATCAGAACCATAGCCCTGTTTATATGTATTCTCAGATGACGAACCAGAACACGAGATACCCTTATTCAAACTCATAATAAACACCTAATAAAGCTTTTACAGATTGAGGAAAGAAGAATACGTAGCATCCCACCACATCTATTTATCGAGATGAGGGGGTGAGAATCCTCTCCTACGTCATATGGGAAACCGTCACTCCTTTTATGAAAGTTAACATGTTAACTCAGCAAAAACCACAACTAAATTACAAAGAAATGACATCCACGTACTTCTCAACAAGATTAATAAATGTAACCGACCGTTGCTTTACAAGTCAAGTAAACGAAACCTAATTCTAGTATAGTCTTAATCTATATTACACGTACACTAGTACAACTAATGTATGTTAAGTTTCTTCTAATATACTGCACGTTTATTTAAGCATATAAAGTATCTGACATGCAAATTCTAAGAAAGAGGTTAGAAACTGCTGGGAAAGTATGTTTGTGGTGATGCCAACCCAAACCCTTTCAACTTTCAACCTGCACAAAAATCTTATTTTGACCCACCCATTTTGTCATATCTTGTTGCAGCATTGATCGTGTGAGAGTATTCTACACGGTTTCCATCTTATATCTTGGTCTTGGTTATACTTTGAATTTAAGGGTTATTTTTGTGGTTTATACATTCGGATGACTTGTACTGTCTATATGTATCTCTTTCAGTTAAACAAAAAAATTGACTATAACATTAAGAAATCTCGAGTCTCCGTGTTACATTTTTTTATTTTTTTGTTATTTTTATGAGGAATTCAAGTTATTTGGATGCTAGTATGAAGGTAGGCCTATAGAAAGTTGTTGTTATCTACAACCTGCGATACACCCATCCTAGGCGAAACGGGAAGGCAAATTCAAAGAACCATGAATGAGTGAACATGCTATTTCAATCAAGTCTGGGCCGAACCTTCGTATTTTGCTCACTATTGGAATTAATATGTTCTTGAAAATGACTGGTAGAAAAAGAAACGTCTTGGAACCGAATAAGCTGTGTGGCAGAGGTTTTAATCACAATAAAACTCTTGTCGAAATAAAATAGGAAGGAACATATTTTGGCACGTTATTGGAATTTATGTGCTCTTGAAAATGAAGGTAGACTAAGATGAAGTCTTGGAGCCAATTATTCGTTACATACCAATCAAACCAGTGGTGCAAAATTGGAGTTATTCACAATAGATATCATAGAACCAATATTGAAACAACTTGCTTTCGTCATTATCTTAGAGCCAAGACTACGTAACATCACAAGGACATTTTCGTAAGGTAATCCTCACATATGAACAAATTATGCTTTTACTACTTTTAATCCTCTTCGTATATTCTTTTCGCAACAAAACTAGACATCCCCAAGTTTATCAAATCAATGATATAGCACACGGAGCGGCCAGCAGGCTACAAGAACGTATACATCGGATCTCTAAGAAGGAGAAGCCCAATCAAGAACAAAAATCACAACCTCCCAAAAAAATTTGCAATGACATTTTCATTAAAACAAACTAATAAGAAGCTTAGACTATAATCTTTTTACAATAAGCTTATGGAGACCTTCTTGAGATAAGACACTGATTTCTTCTACAAGAGTGTCCTTTCTAGGCGGTTTTGATTCCAAGCAAACACGATTCCGAAATATCCAATTACTCCAACTTATTTTTTTACAGCCACATCAAAACATGTCTTCAATGTAGAACTCAGGTTTGTTGTGTCATTCCAAGTTAAAAGATCGGGCACATTGTTTAGGTAAACTGAGAAACCTCAACTACCAAGCTGAGATGGCTTTTCAAGAGATAAAGCAACCCACCACTCAACCGAGATGGATTTCCACAATGATTGCGACATTTCGCACAATAAGAGTTTAACCTATGAACGCACTTTGTTCACCCTTTCCTAGGATTGATTGAGTGACAAAGCATACTACATAAACTGTCCTACATTTGGTGGAACTAATTAAGTATAACTTCTTAAGTAGCAAATTCATATATATAATACTGCCTAACAATGAATCCAAATTTGAAGTAATCTAGCTGTGTATGTCAGTAAAATATAGGAAGTTGTTTGGAGTAGAGTGTCTACAACTTTTATCCTAGAATTTTCCTTGTCGACCACAAATATTTTCAATCTCAATATACCGCAGTTATATATTAGTATCAATTTTTGTTTTTGCTAGGAAACATGTGGGATATTGACAAATACTGTAACAAACAAGGTCAAACGCTAACTAGTCTACGCCTTTGTCCACATTAGGACTTAAACTAATGCGATATGTCGTCACTTGCTGTAAATTCTATTTTCATTATATATACGTTATATGAAACTTGGAGAATGTCACTTGCTGTGGAAATGAAAATGTTTAGATATTTCATTTTGATTTTGCTTCTTCATGTTGCTCGTTTGGTTTATGCCCAAAATGATCAATCTGGTACGTACATTAAGCTTAATTGTTTTACAAAAACGTGTTTGTGTATCAAATGCAGTTCTGACCCTTTTTTAGCAGGCTTCATTAGCATAGATTGTGGAATAGACAAAGGCACAGATTACACTGATAGTGCAACGGGCATAAGTTATGTTTCAGACGATGGCCTCATAGAAAGTGGTGAAAATTATAGAGAGACACTTAGCACCAATGGTTTCGCGTATCGAACCACTTTAAGAAGCTTTCCTGAAAATGAGCGAAACTGCTACACTCTAAGGCCCCAACAAGGGAAGAATAATCGGTATTTGATAAGGGCGAAGTTTTTGCATGGGAATTATGATTCTCTAGGCCAAAACCGTCAATTTGATCTTCATCTGGGCACAGACTATTGGGCTACAATATCTATTACAAACCCATGGTTTGAAGAAATCCGTGAGATAATACACCTAACCTCATCAGATAACATAAGTGTGTGCCTCATAAACACAGGTCAAGGAAATCCTTTCATTTCAGGGTTAGAACTAAGGCTATTGGATATGACCATGTATGATAGTCAATTTGAAACATTATTCCTCGTATATCGCAATAGTTTTCAAAATAGAACTGTCAGGTTAGCGTTTTGAAAAGCTTTGCTGATTTGGAAATACTTACATTACAGTCCAGCTTGACTAATCATATTTTTTTTGGGCTGAAACAGATATGAAGATGACATGTATGATCGAATATGGTATCCGTTGTCAACGGATTTGAACGCTAATACCATAATTAATTCGAATGTAGTGTCTTCAGGACTATCAGATGATGAAAAGGTACCACTAACAGTCGTGAGCAGTGCCGCTGTAGCTATAGACTCCACGTATAACAAATTCTATCAATGGAGTGCTGATACTACGGATAGTCTTATCATCTACATTTACATAGCTGAAGTTGAATTACTAAAGAGCAACCAGACAAGAGAGTTCAACATTTCTCTTAATGGGAAATACTTGTTTGGACCAATTTCTCCCAAAACTAGCGTAACCACCCTAAACAATAAAACTCCTTATACTGGTTCATCTAGCAACAAGATTGAATTTAACCAAACCCAAAATTCGAACCTCCCCCCTATATATAATGCGATAGAGATTTATACAGGGAAGCAACTCCAACAATACCAGACAGAAGACCAAGATGGTAATGTATATGCTGTATGCTAGTAGCATATATGTTCTTTAACTGAAGTTATTTACTACTCTTGAACATTATAACACAGATTAATGCTATTTACCCTGCGTCTTATTGTTAAAATTAGCTGCTGCAATATGGACAACAAAGTCAACATATGGGCTAAAAAGAAACTGGCAAGGAGATCCGTGTTTTCCACAGGAATATCTTTGGAATGGTCTTAACTGCAATTACAATGATCTAAAGGCAGCACAGATTATATCCCTGTATGTACTCCATTTAATAACCTTCACCGGGTAATAGTTCCATTCAAATACAGTTGACGATAACTAAATTTTAATATAGGAACCTTTCCTCTAGTGGATTGAGTGGTGAGATAGTTACTACTTTGGCTAATTTCACTATGATAGAATCATTGTAAGTTCATTCTTATATATTTTGAGTCTCCATATTATAATATTTTTATTAGAAAATAACCAACTCTTGTATGTTCTTGGTCAGGGATCTGTCATATAATAAATTGACAGGAGCCGTGCCACAGTTTCTCGCATCTCTAGATAGCCTGAAGCTTCTGTAAGTTGTGTACTCGTATGTCTAGGGTCAAAAAATGTATCAGTATCTAATGGTCTTCTCTGGTGTTTCTTGTAGAAACTTAATAGGAAACAATTTCACAAGACCACTACCAGCAGAACTCTTAGCAAAATCCAAGAAAGGATCGTTATTTCTGAGGTTTGTGCCTTAATTAACCAGGAATTAGACTCCAAGAAAAAGAGAATTAACATTCACCTCAACTGTTCTAATATTTATTTATATAATCAGCATTGAAGTAATTGGCAATCAAGATAAAGGTTATTGTCTCAATGGGTCATGTGAAAACAAAAAGCATACCAAGGTGGTTATTTTAGTGATAGTAGCAATTGTCATAGTCATTGTGCTACTGATCGCAGTTCTCATAGTATGGAAATATAAACGGCGAAAAACAAAAGGTTTGCACTATCATTACCTCTTATAGCGTGATAAATTCATATATGTCTTCATCTAAAAGAAATTTTATAAAATGGAAAGCTTTCTCAGTATTTGAACCGATAAATGTAGATTTGGCCATAAAAGACGACGCTTTTAAGCAAAGGAATCAACAATATACATATTATGAGGTACAGAGTATTACTAACAACTTCACGACGGTTATCGGGAAAGGTGGATTCGGAACAGTGTTTCGTGGATCTATTGGGGGTAACCAAGTTGCTGTGAAGATTCTTTCTGAATCATCAGCTCAAGGGTACAAAGAATTCCAAGCCGAGGTAAGTTGGGGTCATCGCTGAAAAGGCCTTCCAAGTTAAAATGAATTAAAAGGATATTATAATCACCTAATATAAATATTATTCTCAATTATTATTAATGTTAAAGAACAATATTTTGCAACAAATTAACTAATTTAAACATTAGTATAAAATTGACGGAACAAAGACCAAATATAACCGGGTGCACAATTTTTTTGAACAGTAACACCATAGACACATTTCGATGGACCGGGTGTATTTTGGAAAAAGCGATGTCTTTTTAAACATTAACAATACATCGAAAAGATTCATATGTGTCCCGGGACCCCACGGAAATCCCCTGGTTCCGTCCGTCATAAAATGGATAAGTAGATAATATTCGTCTGCAGGTCAAGCTTCTAATGGATGTACGTCATAAAAACATAACTTTGCTCATTGGATACTGCAACGAAAGCAACCACAAGGGAATCATCTACGAGTATATGGCTAATGGGAACTTGGGACAGCATCTATTTGGTAATTGGACTGGGTTATTGCTTCTAATTCTTCCATAGTTTAACTACATATTTATCCGTTTAATATAAATACCAGTTCTCTATAAAAAATTATAGCGCTTCTTATTATTCTGAGTTGTAGTCCTATTACAGTGTCCTAAACAAATCCTGCCTTTCATGAAACACAAAGATCAAGTTTACTAATATATTTACATTTGAATAACTTGATCAGATGGATATTCAAACGTCTTGAGCTGGGAAAGAAGACTACAAATTGGATGTGATGCAGCAGAAGGCTAGTAACTAGATTGTTTTTTAAACGCACGCACACACCAAATTCCGTTGGGAATTGAACTCACCAACCACTTGGTTGATAGGGCATTTCATACACACCTATAGAGTATAGATTACTTAACATGAATGGATCTATATATTATAGGACTAGTGTACATGCATCATGGTTGCAGGCCACCGATAATCCACAGAGATGTAAAGTCTTCAAACATATTATTAAATGAAGGTTTCCAGGCAAAATTAGCAGATTTTGGCCTGTCCCGAGCATTTACAGATGATGATGCCACACATGTATCAACAACAGTAGTTGCTGGCACTTACGGGTACATTGATCCCGAGTGAGTTTTTCTCTTCCAAAGTTGAAATTTAGCTTTTTAAAATAGGGATCTTGAAAAGGGAGGCCACCAAATCATTCAACTATTGTCATTTATCACAAACGGTCTAACTTTCATAAAATGTGACCATCATATTTTCTTTTTTCAGATATATTTAGATTCTTTGTCATCCAGGTTTGTTTTCTTTTTTACTGTATTTAGTAAAGACACAACCAGATACATACTTGAGTTTGTTATAAAGTAGGTTCAGTAGTTGAGCAGTCTTAGTAAAAATAGTTCGGTGGCCTCTTTAAGCGACATCCCTCAATATTAACTAAATGAGAATAACAATAATTTTTTCGTAGTTGGTGAAATATTAAAAACAAAAATTTTGCAGCTCAACAAACAGGCTGACAGTGAAAAGCGATGTGTATAGCTTTGGAGTAGTTCTCCTGGAGTTGATTACAGGCCGCCGGGCAATATCAGAAAAAATAAACATAATTGACTGGGTCAAGTCAACTGTTGCAGAAGGACATGTTGAACATGTTATCGATCCTAAGTTACAAGGGAACTTCAACAGAGATACAGCCTGGAAGGTAGTAGAACTAGCTATTGCCTGTGTTTCCTATGAATCGATCAAAAGGCCCACCATGAACGATGTAGTGATGGATCTCAAGAACTGTTTGCAAGCTGAGCAGACTGATCATCGTTACATACCCGATAATGAAAGTCTACCCTTGAACTTAGAAAGTATGACTGAGCCAATGCCAAGATAGTGAAGTCTCGAAACTGTCAGATGTCAAATGTTGTCATATGTATGCACTGTTGTATTGTAATATATTTGTACTTGTACGGGATCCAAGCATAAGTCAGCCCAATTATACTAAACCTTCAGAAACCGTACACACCAACATATGTATTTCTTCCGACGTCTATTCTTTTAAGCTTATTATATACTATTGGACATCTTACAGATACAATGCCCATGCTTCTACGTTGGCTTGCCTTCAAAAACTAATATTTAGAAAGCTGTCTAATTTGAGAATGAGAGACATAAGCTTCCTCTCAAGTCAAGAGCGTCATCTTGGCTTATGATTTCACTTCTAAGTTTGTAAGTTTTTTTAACATAAAGGTTGTGTTCATTAGCAACTGTGTCCTAATTCGATTGTATAAGTTATCTTTGATTTGAATTAATAGATCCATCATCACTCTATAGGATCTCATTTTCACATGGCATGCCACCTTTGATAGCCTAAAAGATAGTGAATTCCTATAAAACACTGTTAAGATATAATCCCATTTTGCCTGACCCATTTTGTCACTTCTATTGTTGTAGTTGCAATTTTGATTGGTTAGTGTTTTTGACCCATTTTGAATCATTTATTACCTCTGGTTGGTTTATCACGCTCATGGTTAGTCTGTCTGACCAATTTTGAATCTTTTATTACGCTCAGTATTATATAAAATATAATGACTATAGAAAAAGAAATAGTATTGATTTTGCTACCTGTGTATTGAACTAGTAGTATAGCATATTCACAAAAATGATTGTAAATCCATGAATTAAGCAACTTGATCTTGTCATTATGTCAGGAGGACCGAGCTACATATAGGGGCACCAGTGCAGTTAATCTGCTCTTGCAAAAGAAATATGCTGCAAATGCCTGCAATGCCACAATCTGCAGAATAACATTCATATACAATGAAACCAGAATCATAATAATTCTATCTACACAATTGAACCAGTACAACACATTTCGTTTATTAACTTTGACGGGTATCAATTACAAAGAAGATAGTGTTCGCAAAAGTAATATATGGTGTGAAAATCTTGGTGTAACATACTTGTCAGCTAAATTATTATTATCATACTCGTATAAGATAATAAATTTCCTTGGCTGGTACATCAAAATAATAATTCGCTAGTATATTGAAATAAATAATAGGTATGTATTTGCTAATGCAGCTTCCGAAATCAAGTCCGGAGCATGTTGCACTGTCGTCCATTTGTACTTATCTTAATATTTCTATAATGTATTGACAATTATGCACTAAGTAATTTCATAATGTGATGTCGTTTTAGCTAAGTCTCTACGGCAGCTTTTGATAATAAATAAAAAGGAGTTGACATTAAAAAGGAGTTGACATTCCTTCTATGCACATTTTCATCATTCTATACTATTCATTTTCCATACTTTCATCAAAACACGCTAAACTTAACTTATACGATGAAGTCTCAACTTATAACCTCTTATGTTCTCTTACTTCTAGCTCTTTGCTTTTCGGTTACATCAGGTTCCGAAGATATCATAACATGTCTTCAGTCACACTCGAAAAACATTACCTCCATCTCACAACTCATTTTCACTCCCGATAATTCAACCTTCTTACCCATATGGCAAGCAGCAGTCAACAATGCTCGGTTCAATAAATCCGAAACTCCTAAACCATCAATCATCGTCACCCCCGTCGTGGAATCCCATGTTCGAACTGCTCTTTTATGTACCAAGAAACACGGGTATGAGATAAGGATCAGGTCTGGGGGCCATGACTTCGAGGGACTCTCGTACACCGCTGATGTTCCGTTTGTCATGATTGATTTTACTAACATGAGGTCTATAGACGTGGATGTTGCGAAGAGGAGAGCGTGGGTCCAGTCTGGAGCTACGGTTGGGCAAGTATACTATGCTATATCTCAAAAGACCGATACGTTGTATTTTCCAGCTAGTGTTGGGCTTACAGTAGGTCTAGGTGGATACTTGGGTGGTGGTGGATGGGGGATTCTAAGGAGGAAATACGGTCTTGGTGCTGATAATGTTGTTGATGTTCGGTTTATGGATGTTAATGGCCATATTCTTGATAAGAATACGATGGGCAAACAATTATTTTGGGCAATCCGTGGTGGTGGTGCCTCTAGTTTTGGAATTGTTCTTGCATGGAAGTTGAGGTTGGTTCCTGTTCCGGAAAGAGTGACTGTTTTTACTGTTCAAAAAACTTTGGAAGAAGGCGCTACAGAAGTTCTTCATAAATATCAATTTGTTATGCCAAATACAGATCGAAACTTGGACATACTTATTATAATGTTTCCCGGAAATGTTGGAAATACGACCCAGAAAACCATACGTATGGTGTTTCAAGGATTTTATCAAGGTACTATCAACACGTTGATTCCATTGCTAGAAGAAAACTTCCCAGAGCTCAATGTTACACGTGAGATATGTGAAGAAGTCAAAATGGTCCAAGCAAGCCTTCTAGTAGCAGGCTTTTCAACGTCGACTCCTACCGAGACTCTTGTTAACCGATCAGCCATCAATACGCGGAGCTTCAAAGGTAAATCAGACTATATTCGAGCACCAATCTCCATAGACGGTCTTAAAAAGATATGGGAAAAGATATTTGAAAACGACGGATCGGATGTGTATGTCATATCCCCATTCGGGGGAAAGATGAGTGAGATCTCAGAGATAGCAATTCCATTTCCTCATAGAGCTGGAGTTTTGTACCAATTACAAAAGAGAATTAGCTTTAGCGACCAACCTTCAGACACAACTCCAACATCGCTTGCACGAAGAGAATGGTTTGAAAGCTTTGACGCGTTTCTTGAGCCGTACGTATCAAGTAACCCGAGGGAGGCGTATATTAACTACAATGATTTGGATTTAGGAGTTGGAAGCGATACTTATGAAGAAGCAAGTGTTTGGGGCGAAAGGTATTGGAAGCGTGACAATTTTAAGAAGTTGATACAAATCAAGGCTAGAGTTGATCCAGATAATTTCTTTAGGCACCCACAAAGTATCCCGGTTTTCTAAACACCCTCTCGGATGTATGAAGAACTTTCGCTAATTATATAATGTATTTATTTACTTCGTTTGTATGCCTTTCAATAAAAAGTTCCTCTTGTTGCTTTTTGTATTAGGTTTTCTATTAGATTATTTTCCAATAAAATTGCAAAGCTATTTCTTTTTATATTAGTTACATTTTCCAAAACAAGGTTTTTCTGAATGGCAACAACATATTTGTACAACAGGAACATAAAGTCGTAAACCTGTATCAGCAAGATGATTCATTCTGCCATTAGCTTGAACAGATTTTAAGGTACCCGCCATTTGTTTTTGCATACATGTATTATCAACGCGCTGCAAAATTCAGTAGAATAAGAAAAGTTAACAGCACACAAATAAGCTTTTGAACTCCGTATTGCTATTTTTTTTTCTTTCTGTATTACGATTACAAGTGATTAAACATACCGGTACACATATCATCTTGCATAACATTCTGAGCATACATGTACGCATATCATCTTGCATAATAATGTTTCTACCATCGTGTTGAATACTCAGTAGTTGTATATGCGTCTTACAACCTATTTGCAGAAAGCGCGTGCCATTTCTTTCAGTACCCTGGAGCAGCTGTGTAGAAGGACCAGAACGACTGGGAAAAGTTTACGTCGTTATGTGAACACCGACTGCCACATGGCACATACATAAGGAAATAAGAATTAATGTAGTGGAAGTGATATATGAAAACAACATAACCAAAGAGTAATGTGCTTACATATAGGCCGACTTTGTTTGGCAACATTAATAGCGAAAGTGATATCAGATGGTACAGAAGAAGATGTTGAAATACCTAACATATTAACGTCTTGGTGATCCGTACTCTGTTTCTTGGAACGTCTGTCCGTTACAAATGTAGTATCATGTTCGTGAACTAACTTTCTTTCGCTGATATTCAGGCTTCTATATTAGTTTCTGCCATAGGTTTTTAGTTGGTACACACATTGTAATTAATCTCTCGCGGACTCAACCAATAGAACTAATAGGTAACCCCCAAGTTCATACTCATTAGGGAAATGATAGGCTTTGCCTAGCTCGAAACGGTTTAATTGCATTGTTTCCAGACAAACATCCCATAAATGTCCAGCTGAGTGTAGCCTGCACAGAAATGATATCACTTTTACTAGACATAAATCAATGTATCGGATGGGATTACAAATATATCTTACTAAACTAATTCATCTAACTTTTTGTTTAAGGATAGTTCTACATAGATTACAGGTACTTCAAACCAATTTAGACAACTTTTTACCCATTTGAACTTGTTGAACCATTTAGCGCATAGGATGAAATTTATCATGTAAGCTTACTTATCACATGTCATGTAATTGCAGCCGAATATAGTTGAATTCAAATATCAGATGTTGCTTAAAAGTATAATTTGATTCATATAAATGGAAAAGTACGACATAAGTCATATTAATAAGAATGAAACTTACGTGTCACTAAGCAACGTTCTCTTTCACCCAACGATGCTCATAACATGTAAATCACTAAGAAACATTTTCGCAGCATGTTCATAAGCTATTAACTTAATGGCTTATCCGATTTAAGGATAAGCATATAAGAACTTCCGGGCTTCAAGTAACCGACATGATTTTGTTAGGGACGTTCTTTACGACATATGTAGGCGTGCCGGGATCTCCGCCAAGAAAGAGGCAACTGTGAATTTCTTGACCGACCCGTCAGATGGAAGATCCACTTTGAGACCCGCTGATGTTTTGGTTTTTGGATGGGTTGGAGGTAAACATGCGTGCGTTGATTTGACAGGGGTTTCTCCTCTCGTGGGGCTAGGCAGTCGAGATTTTACAGCGGCTGCTATAAAAGCCGCCTCGTGCACACTTCTACACAAACAGCCTTTACCCACGAAATTTTTCCCACGGAACAAAAACCGTGGGAAATTTGACACGGTATTCCCACGGATTTCCCACAGAAATGACAAAAATATATTCCGTGGGAAATCCGTGGGAAATTACCCACGGATTTCCCACAGAAGCATTGACCAAGGTTTCCGTGGGAAAGTCGTGACAAATTACCCACGGACTTCCCACGGAATGCGAATTACCCACGGATTTCCCACGGAGTACAAAACTACTTTAGTTATTTTACACATCCGTGGGAAACCTGTGGCAAATTACCCACGGATTTCCCACGGTATACACAATATTATTATTATTTATCTATCCGTGGGAAATCCGTGGGTAAATTACCCACGGATTTCCCACGGACAACGTATTACTTTATTATTTATTTATCCGTGGGAAATCCGTGGGTAGATTACCCACGGATTTCCCACGGGTAACATATTATTTTATTATCTATTCATCCATGGGAAATACGTGGGTAATATACCCACGGATTTCCCACGGAACTCATAATATTTTATTAATTATACATCCGTGGGAAACCCGTGGGTAATATACCCACGGATTTCCCACGGAACTCATAATATTTTATTAATTATACATCCGTGGGAAATCTGTGGGTAATTTACCCACGGATTTCTCACGGAAAACACATTATTTTGTTATTTACATATCCGTGGGAAATGTGTGGGTAAATTACCCACGGATTTCCCACGGATTACAGATTTCCCACGGATTTCCCACACATTACCCACATATTACCCACATATCTCCCACAGACTACCAATATTTTGTGATTTATACATCCGTGAGAAACATACGAGTTATATTAAAAATATGATAAAACATACGAGTTATATTACAAAGTCGAAAAAACATACGAATTATATTAAAAAGATGATAAAACATACGAATTATATTAAAAAGATGATAACACATACGAATTATATTAAAAAGATGATAAACCATATGAATTACATTACAAAGCGATAAAACGGTACCCTATCGACTACTCCTTTGAACATGCCGTATACAACGGTACCCTATCGACTACTCCTATGGACATCTCGTATACAACTATGCCTTATTGACTACTCCTTTGAACATCTCGTATACAAGGATACCCTATCAACTACTGCTTTGAACATCCCGTGTACAATGATACCCTATCGACTACTCATTTGAACATCTCGTATAAAACGGTACCCTTTTAGTACTCCTTTGAACATCTTCTATACAATGATACCATATCGACTACTCTTTTTAACATTTCGTATACAATACCCTTTGAGCATATCGTATCCACTACTCCTTTGAACATATCGTATACAACGATACCTTATCGACTACTCCTTTGAACATCTCGTATACAATGATACCCTATCGACTACTCCGTTGAACATATCATGTACAACGATACCCTATCGACTACTCCTTTGAACGTATCGTATACAATGACACCCTATCGACTACGCCGTTGAACATCTCGTATACAACGATACCCTATCAACTACTCTGTTGAACATCAAGTATACAATGATACCATTTTGGCATATCGTATCGACTACTCCTTTGAACATCTCGTATACAATGATACCCTATTAAACATATCCTATATAACGATACCCTTTAAACATCTCGTATACAACGATACCTATTAAACATATCCTATATAACGATACCCTTTAAACATCTCGTATCGACTACTCCTTTGAACATCTCGTATACAACGGATACCCTTTGAGCATATCGTATACAATGATACCCTTTCGATTACTCCTTTGAACATCTCGTACCGACTACTCATCTGAACATCTCGTATACAACGATACCCTATCGATTACTCCTTTGAACATCTCGTATATAACGGACATTCCTTTGAACATCTCGTATACAACGGTACCCTATCGACTACTCATTTGAACATCTCGTGTACAAGGATACCCTATCGACTACTCTTTTGAACATCTTGTATATAACGACGATACCCTATCGACTACTCCATTAACATTTAATATGTCTATTGATGTATTTTATGTCGACATGTGGATGTGTAATGTGTAAATGTTTAACTATACCAATAAAAGTAAAAAAAACGATCATGTCCGTGGGAAAGTCGTGGGTAATTTCCCACAGATTTCCCACGGGCATGATATATCCGTGGGAAATCTGTGGGTAATTACCCACGACTTTCCCACAAAAAAATATCTGTGGGAAATCCGTGAGTAATTTACCATAAATTTCTCACAAAAATAATAAGTCCGTGGGAAAATCGTGGGTACTCACCTAACTCTATCATAATTATAAAAAATAACCGTGGGAAATTCGTGGGTAATTTCCCACAGATTTCACACAGATATGATAAATCCGTGGGAAAATTGTGGGTACTCACCTAACTTTATATGTCACCATGTCCATACAGAATCTTAAAGTCTTATCTGTTTCCTTAAACTTGACAAAATATTAACAAAAAAATGGCCAATTCTTATCTCGTTACTCAAACTCACACAAACAAAACTCTTACAGCAAATACAAAACGCCTAATTTCTTAAATTCAAATCAAACCATTGCTTAAATTCCAGCAAATCGAAGCATCTTCTCATCATCCACCTTCTTACTCATCCTTTCTAAAATTTAATTTAATTAAACTATATGTTCATGCCTGGGAATGCCTCTAAATTTAATTTATTTAATATAATTATGTTAATTATATGTTAATTCAATTTAATTGTGCCTGTTAATGTATATTTATGATGAAACCTAATGTTCATGCCTGCTAATGTCTCTTAGTATAATTTATTTAACATAATTACGTTAATTATATGTTAGTTATCTGTTAATTATATGTTAATTATATGTTAATTATATGTTTATTAACATAATTATGTTAATTATATGTTAATTATATGTAATCTAATATAAATATATGTTAAGTATATGTAAAAATTCAGAACGTAAATGTTTCTAGAAAAATTAGTAACCACTATATCCGAAATACAAAGGGCAAACAGTGCACTTTGGTTCTCAAATGCAGTATCATCCTGCACAAATTATAAAGGGCAAACCACTCTATATAAGCTTATAAGCTAGTTCAGATACTACAAAATGTTTTTTTTAAAATAAGCTAGTAATCTAATAAATCCATATAGTAAGCTAACACAAACACCCCCGTTAGTCCAACATGTGGAATCCTTAATTACTAGTATACAGGCCATGAGCCACTTACACATTTCAAGGTGGCCAGGAGAGGGTAGGAGACGGGAGAAGTTAGAGTAGCAAAAGTTATAATGAGCTTTCAAAATTATAGTTAGAGTAGCAAAAGTTAAGTCACCAACTTACCGAATCCTCGCGACCTTCCTTCAGGGACTCACATAGTTCCAGAAACTCAAGTTTCTTCGACACATTTCTTAGCTGTTAAAAAAAAGGCGTGTATAAGCAGGACAAATATCTACCATGATGATTCAACAATATGATTTTATTGTATGGACATGAAATCATACATAATTTAATTCAATGTTTAAGTAAAAGCTTACTGTACCTGATTTCCAGCACAGCTAGGAAGACTCTAAAAGTATACCTGAAATGTTAATAAGTAGATTAATTTAGGTTTGTCGTTAGAGCTTTACTTTATTTACTTGGAGTAAGAAGCAGAAAGCATAGATTCTTCATTGCAACGTGACTGCTTTGACAATAGATGAATCAGAACCAACGTCTTAGAATAAATATGTCGCTAATGAGTATCTTGTCCAGAGGCATTTCTTACCGAGGTTCCTATCTTGTCCTTTGAGACCAGATCATCATCCACTAGACTTTGGACAACGTCTTTGACAGATTGGCTAATGACGCCTTTCCTCGATCCCAACTTTTCAAGTTCCTTCAGCTGACATTGTTCACAGAAAGCATATGTAAACATAAGTTCAAACATAACATAATGTCACCAAAGTATGTACATGCATACAAACTTTACAAAGTATATCAGTGATATCCAAACCTATAAAAGAACAATCTAACTTTAAATGACTCACCAGGTAAAAGTCTTGAGAGTGATAAAAGATCTGAAGCATCTTCTCCCGCTTCTCTTCCAATGACAAACCTCTTTTCTTGGACTACATCAACATAAAATAAATTAAGTTACGAATTATTACACTCAATACAATCCTCAAGCTCATTATAACCCAACAGAAAGTCAGGATGTGCTCACTGTGCTCATATATCATCCAAATTCAAAACACAAAAAACAATGACTACTTAATTTCACCTCGACTTTGCAAACTGCAATGCCTTCTCGTCATCCTGCATGTGATAAACAGATACAGAAGAGAGTCAAAAGACTGACATATATTTATAGAGAACTTAGAAACTAAATATCATAAGTGAGCTCACAGCCAACGGCTGTTTAACAGGTTACCCAACCTGTTAAACAGTTAACTGGTTTGGTTAACTGGTTTGGTTAACGGGTCAAAAGAGAAGCACTCGGACTCAAGCCTGTTTAACAGGTTACCCAACCTGCTTGACCCACTGCTATTTGTGTGGGTGACAATTCCTACATCTATCATCGGCGTTAGATTTTTTTATAATATCTTGTGAACTTGAAGTAGTACACACATTAATTAAGTAATATAATCTCCAGAGTAAAATGCAGATGTAATACCTGTGGTTTGCTCAAATTGCATGTTTAGTTACTGGTCTTGTGAAAGTGCATGTGACATCACTGGTCTTTAGGTTAATGATCATTTAGGTACTTTGAGTTCACGACTGTTAAAATTTGACCACTAACGATACGTTTGATGTTCAATGGATGATCCGGTTTGTTATGGTTATACGTTGGATGTTCAATCGACGACTCGACATGTGTTAGTTACACGTTAGATGTTCAATAAATGAGTCGGCATGTCTTAGTTACACGTTAGATGTTAAATGGATGAGTCGGTATGCATTTGTTAAACGTTAGATGTTCAATGGTTGAGTTAGTATGTGTTGGTTACACGTTAGATGTTCAATAAATGAGTCGGCATGTCTTGGTTACATGTTAGATGTTCAATGGATGACTAGACATGTCTTGGTTACATGTTAGATGTTCAATGGATGAGTCGGTATGCATTTGTTAAACGTTAGATGTTAAATGGTTACCGAATTAGAATAAATCGAGAAACTAAACGGAATAAATCGGAATGAATTTAGAAATTAAAATGACCGGGATGATATAGTTATTTTATAAATAATAATAATTAGTTTATAAATTGTAATAATAATAATAATTATTTTATAAATAATAATAATAATTGTTATTATTTTATTACTAATTATAATAATACATAAGTAACAAGAAATTTTATTTTCACAAAAATTATCCCTTGCGACATGTCGCCAGGGAAGGTTTGGGAGATACGACAAAACAATTTAGGTACGTGTATATGCGTTGAATAGTCAAAGGTATCCCTGGCGACATGTCGCCAGGGAAGGTTTGGGAGATACGACAAAAGTTATAGGTACGTGTATATGCGTTGAAAAGTCAAAGGTATCCCTGGCGACATGTCGCCAGGGAAACTTTGTCACACCCCTCCAAAATGTTTCAATCACGCGCGCTTTTGGCTAAACGACAAAAGTCAAAAGTATCCCTGGCGACAGGTCGCCAGGGATTGTCGCCGGGGGAAAAAAAGCCCTTTATTGACCAGATATCCTTATCTTTTCTCACAACACTTATCAAAAAAAAACCTTCATCTCCTTCGCTGTTGCTGCTGTATCACCACCACCACCACTCTCCTCCACACCCTTCGCTGCTATATCACCACCACCACCACTCACCATCACTCTCCTCCACACCTGCACACGTGCACTCACCACCACTCACCACCATCTCCAGTCTCCAACACCACCACCACGCCATCTACATTCACCGGCACCACCACCACCGCAATATATATTAAGGTTTTTTATATAATTTATATTGTAATTGTTAATGTTTTTTTTATATAATTTTTTTTATAATTTATATTGTAATTGATTTTTTTATATAACTTATATTATAATTGATAGTATATTTGGTTTTGTTTTTACATATCCGGTCACCGCAGCCGAGTCCCGACCGTAGCCGAGCCCAGCCGAGACCCGACCGCAGCCGAGCCCCGACCACACCCGCGCCCCGACCACAGCCGAGACCCGACCACTCTTTAACGGTATGTTTTTTAACTTTTAATTGTAATTGATAATACATATTGTTTTTTTTAGTTTTTTTTAGATTCCCTGGGTACATGTCGTCCGGGATGTTTAAACTTGTTAATTTTTTTAAACGTAAATCCAAACACTCCTTATGTTACCTATTTGATGAGAATAAATTCTAATAATCTTTTTTGGATAAGCTGATTTCAAACAGGTTAACCTGGCTTATCAGAATAAGCTGTTTGATAACAGCTTATCCTAATAAGCTTATCAGGATAAGCTGTTTGATAACAGCTTATCCTGATAAGCTTATCAGAATACGCTGTTTAAAAACAGCTTATCCTTATAAGCTTATCAAAATAAGCTGCTTATTCTGATAAGCTTATCGGGATAAGCTGTTTTCAAACAGCTTACTTTGATAAGCTTATCGAGATAAGCTGTTTTCAAACAACTTATTCTAATAAGCTTATCAGAATAAGCTGTTTTAAATGTGTATATTTATTTGGATGTGTTGTATTTGGATTTGTGCATGCTTATATTATTTTGTTCATGAATTTGTCTATGTTATGCTAATTGTACTTGTACAGATGTCAGCAGATGTTGCAGGATCACACGGTGGTGACGGTGGTGGTGAGGATGAACCTCCTACGCCAAACATCCGCAGCGGTTGTTTTGCCTTATTTAGAAATAAAGGTAAGAATATTTGGATTATTGTAACACAATCAAAAATTTGGTGCATATATATGTTGCTTGCCTTGAATTTTTATGACTTTGTCACTCACTTGATTTTTGCAGGCAAAGGCAAAAGAAAAGAAAATTTGGGCGGCAGAGAGGCCGGTAGAAAGACTCGGGGCATTAGCCGATGTATCGATTTGCTGGAGGAAGTTGGTGAGCATGGCCCTGTCCCGATAGATTTTGAAGAAAAATCTTTCCGGCCTCGCGGCACGCATGCTCAACATTTATCTAATTACATCGGGGATTGTATCAGGAGGCTCGTGCCACTGTACTACCCAAGTTGGAATGATGTCCCTGATGAGATCAATACATTGGTTTGGGCGAACATAGAGGTCAGTTATCATTTTTATGTTCATAACATTATTGTGTTTATTTATTTAATGGTGTATATATTTAAATAAATTTGTTTATTTATTTATATCATATAAATAAATAACAAATTTAAATAAATATATAAATTGTATCTTATTTATTTATATCATATAAATTTTTTTTAAATATATATAAAAAAATACGAATAAATATAAAAAAATTTAAATAAATATATATTTGATGAGAATAATGTAATAAGCTTTTCGGATAAGCTTTTTTCAAACAGCTTATCTTGATATGCTTATCAGAACAAGCTGTTTGAATACAACTTATCTTGATAAGCTTATCAGAACAAGCTATGTGAAAACAGCTTGTTCTGATATGCTTATCAGGATAAGCTGTTTTCAAACAGCTTGTTCTGATATGCTTATCAGGATAAGCTGTTTTCAAATAGCTTGTCCTGATAAGCTTATCAGGATAAGCTGTTTTCAAACAACTTGTCCTGATAAGCTTATCAGAACAAGCTGTTTTCAAAAAGCTTATGCTTATCAGGATAAGTTGTTTTTATTATAAAAAATTAAATAAATATATAAGCCATTAAATAAATAAACAAAATAATGTATAAATTATATCTCTAACTCTAACTCTGTGTTTGTTTTATTTGTTGTATATGAATGCAGGATAAGTTTAATTTGACGCCACACAAGATTGATCGTGCTAGATGGAAGGATATACGTGGCGGCATCAATCAACTGCTTACAAAGAGTTACAATTCTCGAAAAAATACGCTCAAGACAAAGCATTGGGTCCGAGACATCGATACCGGCACGGTAGATATCGACAGAGTCCGTCGCGAGCGTCCAGAGGAAATTACTCCAGAGGACTGGGAAAAACAGATCGCACTTTGGAGTAATCCGGATTATGAGAAAAGATGCCTGACGAACTCCCAGAACCGGTCTACGCAGAAGACGCCGAGTCGGCAGGGATCCCGATCGTTGGCACGCCTTCGAGACCAAGTGGTGAGAAATTCTATAATTAATTTACATACATATATGTCTTTGATTATATGTTTTGGTGTGTTGTGATTTTTTGTTTTGAATTTGCTTCATTCTATATATGCGTGTCTATGTATGTACAGACGCAAGCTGCAATTGAAGCTGATGTGCCACCCCCGACTGTCATTGATCACTTCTTCATTGCGCACACCGACCAGGATGGGAATTTTCCTTGCGATGCGGACCGCGTTATGTATGTAAGTATTTTTTTTTAAATTAATTAATTAATTTTTTTTTTTTTGGATATGCCTTGGTTTTTTACTATTCCCTTCCGATAAATAATGTACCAACCCGACTAATAAATAATATACTAACTGTCGTTTGTTTTTGTCACTTCATTAGGAGGAGATGCTTGCGATGAAGGCCGTAGGCAAATATACGGATGACGAGATCAACCGTATCGTCCGAGGTGGATAGCAGCGAGGCCACATGCCCGGTGTCGGCCAGATAGTGCCGAGAAGGACTGCTCACTATATTCCTCCTCCTCCTCCCGTCGACCCACGGTTGGAACAAGCGTCTCAAGTGTTTAACTTTATGAGAAGTGACGATAGGTTTGTCGATGCGTTCTCAGCATTTCTATCGGGTGGTGCTAGCGGGAGTGGCACGGGAGGCAGCGGTAGTGGCGCCGGTGGGAGTGGTAATGATAATGTCGACGGGTAGAATGGCAATAATGGTTAGTATGCTTGTCTTGTTTTTCCTACCTTAGCATGCAAGTTTAATAATTGTAAACCCGAATTGCTAGTTTAATAAGTGTAACTAGGAACTTTGTACTCAAGTTGTGACATATGTATTTGTATTGATCGAGAGATTACATGTTATTGTGTTTTGGTACTAGATTCGTGGTAGATTTTTAGTATTTGTATCTTCAGGTTTTGTATTTGTATTCCCAGGTTTTGGTAGATTTTTTCCGGAAAAATTCTGGAAACAGCCTGCTGTGCAGGCAACTAAAAAAAATGTCAAAGTTTCCCTGGCGACATGTCGCCAGGGAAACATGGGCTCGCTTAACTTTCTAAAAAGTCAGCCAAGTTTCCCTGGCGACATGTCGCCAGGGAAACTTGGGCTCACTTGACTTTCTAAAAAGTCAACCAAGTTTTCCTGGCGACATGTCGCCAGGGAAACTTGGGCTCACTTGACTTTCTAAAAAGTCAGCCAAGTTTTCCTGGCGACATGTCGCCAGGGAAACTCTAGAAAAAATTGACTTGTCAACGCCAGGCGTTGACTTGTCAACGTTACGTATAGTTTCCCTGGCGACATGTCGCCAGGGAAAAGTGAGGTTTAATAATCTGTTTAACTTAAGTTCCTTAATCAGCCAGCTTTTCCCTGGCGACATATGTCGCCAGGGATACTATCCCGCACCAACTCCAGCGTGGCACCAATTTTTGAACCAAAGAGTTGCGGGGCCCACTTAGTCGCCAGGGAAACCCTAATTTGTCGCCAGGGAAACAATCCCGCACCAGCCTTTCTTGGCGAGGTTTCCCTGGCGACATGTCGCCAAGGATTCACCTTCCCTGGCGACATGTCGCCAGGGAAACCTCGCGAATTTGGCCAGGGAATGGGTCGAATATTGTAGTGAATTGATATCTGATTGAGAGGCATTGTTAGCTGATATATTATTGTTTGTATAAGATGTAGGCATGCTTATATCAAACTTCTTTTTTGATATCGGGATTAATATGCAGGCTTGGTCGTGTTCGAGCTTGAGTTTGAAACTGAAAACTCAAATACTCATCAATCGAGTCTGAGTGAACTTTTAAACTTGAGTTTTAGCAGTAGATGGTACACAGCTTAACTTGGATGAAGTCGTCAAGTTGCTTGGCCCATTAAAAACAGCTCATAAGGGGTTTACCATACTGTTGTTACAACAACCATGATGTTTGTCTTTTATTATTGATATTGGCTTGTAAGGGTTGCGGTAGATGTTCGACAATTATTTTTCTGACGAACTTGACATTTGGAATATACTTCATCTTCCACGAGGGCAGCTTAGCTGAAATATGATACCAAGTTACTTTAGATTTTTTAAATATATTTTCTAACTGTGAGATTTGGATAAGCATTCTAAAGTCTTTGTTGTATTTCAAGGTATTAGACATTTGCTTTAACCGGCCGGGGTTGAGACTGTATGCCTAAATAATAATTGGTCGTTGAGGTTTTTGCTCGAACTCTTGTCGAAACACACATGTTTAATCAGGATTCATGACATAATCTGAATCAACCATCCAAAATTTTGCTTGTCTCCATATCCATTGGTATCTTTGGGAACCCATTTTGGCACCTGAATTATATCATTGAAAAATAGCCGAAGTATTAAAGGGCTTTAAGAAGGGATGGGCCGATGATATTTAAGAAGGAAATGCGTTCTGTTAAATTCTTAACTGGATCTGATGATAAAGTAGTCTTCTTGAGATCCTTATAATATAAGCTATTATTGTCCGTGTTGGAACTTTTGTCTAAACCTATATTTGTAGTTGAATTCCATCTTGGAGTTTCGTTTCTATTATCCATTGTTTTATTGGTATCTATATGGACGAGTTTCCTATCTCTAATGTGTGGTCTACCTATCATCATATCCTTGAGGGAAAGGATTTTCACCCGAAATCAGAGTAAACGTTTTTTGCTTTGACCTGACTGTTGACCCATTTTTGGTTTACTACTATACTATTACCGGTTTGGATCACCAAGTTAGAAGCAGGTCCTCAAAGCTTTGACCTATAAGTTATATAGGATCCAAAAAATAACAAGATCAAGTATTAAACACTTATAAGTGTATTCTGTAACAAAATCAGAACCATAGCCCTGTTTATATGTATTCTCAGATGACGAACCAGAACACGAGATACCCTTATTCAAACTCATAATAAACACCTAATAAAGCTTTTACAGATTGAGGAAAGAAGAATACGTAGCATCCCACCACATCTATTTATCGAGATGAGGGGGTGAGAATCCTCTCCTACGTCATATGGGAAACCGTCACTCCTTTTATGAAAGTTAACATGTTAACTCAGCAAAAACCACAACTAAATTACAAAGAAATGACATCCACGTACTTCTCAACAAGATTAATAAATGTAACCGACCGTTGCTTTACAAGTCAAGTAAACGAAACCTAATTCTAGTATAGTCTTAATCTATATTACACGTACACTAGTACAACTAATGTATGTTAAGTTTCTTCTAATATACTGCACGTTTATTTAAGCATATAAAGTATCTGACATGCAAATTCTAAGAAAGAGGTTAGAAACTGCTGGGAAAGTATGTTTGTGGTGATGCCAACCCAAACCCTTTCAACTTTCAACCTGCACAAAAATCTTATTTTGACCCACCCATTTTGTCATATCTTGTTGCAGCATTGATCGTGTGAGAGTATTCTACACGGTTTCCATCTTATATCTTGGTCTTGGTTATACTTTGAATTTAAGGGTTATTTTTGTGGTTTATACATTCGGATGACTTGTACTGTCTATATGTATCTCTTTCAGTTAAACAAAAAAATTGACTATAACATTAAGAAATCTCGAGTCTCCGTGTTACATTTTTTTATTTTTTTGTTATTTTTATGAGGAATTCAAGTTATTTGGATGCTAGTATGAAGGTAGGCCTATAGAAAGTTGTTGTTATCTACAACCTGCGATACACCCATCCTAGGCGAAACGGGAAGGCAAATTCAAAGAACCATGAATGAGTGAACATGCTATTTCAATCAAGTCTGGGCCGAACCTTCGTATTTTGCTCACTATTGGAATTAATATGTTCTTGAAAATGACTGGTAGAAAAAGAAACGTCTTGGAACCGAATAAGCTGTGTGGCAGAGGTTTTAATCACAATAAAACTCTTGTCGAAATAAAATAGGAAGGAACATATTTTGGCACGTTATTGGAATTTATGTGCTCTTGAAAATGAAGGTAGACTAAGATGAAGTCTTGGAGCCAATTATTCGTTACATACCAATCAAACCAGTGGTGCAAAATTGGAGTTATTCACAATAGATATCATAGAACCAATATTGAAACAACTTGCTTTCGTCATTATCTTAGAGCCAAGACTACGTAACATCACAAGGACATTTTCGTAAGGTAATCCTCACATATGAACAAATTATGCTTTTACTACTTTTAATCCTCTTCGTATATTCTTTTCGCAACAAAACTAGACATCCCCAAGTTTATCAAATCAATGATATAGCACACGGAGCGGCCAGCAGGCTACAAGAACGTATACATCGGATCTCTAAGAAGGAGAAGCCCAATCAAGAACAAAAATCACAACCTCCCAAAAAAATTTGCAATGACATTTTCATTAAAACAAACTAATAAGAAGCTTAGACTATAATCTTTTTACAATAAGCTTATGGAGACCTTCTTGAGATAAGACACTGATTTCTTCTACAAGAGTGTCCTTTCTAGGCGGTTTTGATTCCAAGCAAACACGATTCCGAAATATCCAATTACTCCAACTTATTTTTTTACAGCCACATCAAAACATGTCTTCAATGTAGAACTCAGGTTTGTTGTGTCATTCCAAGTTAAAAGATCGGGCACATTGTTTAGGTAAACTGAGAAACCTCAACTACCAAGCTGAGATGGCTTTTCAAGAGATAAAGCAACCCACCACTCAACCGAGATGGATTTCCACAATGATTGCGACATTTCGCACAATAAGAGTTTAACCTATGAACGCACTTTGTTCACCCTTTCCTAGGATTGATTGAGTGACAAAGCATACTACATAAACTGTCCTACATTTGGTGGAACTAATTAAGTATAACTTCTTAAGTAGCAAATTCATATATATAATACTGCCTAACAATGAATCCAAATTTGAAGTAATCTAGCTGTGTATGTCAGTAAAATATAGGAAGTTGTTTGGAGTAGAGTGTCTACAACTTTTATCCTAGAATTTTCCTTGTCGACCACAAATATTTTCAATCTCAATATACCGCAGTTATATATTAGTATCAATTTTTGTTTTTGCTAGGAAACATGTGGGATATTGACAAATACTGTAACAAACAAGGTCAAACGCTAACTAGTCTACGCCTTTGTCCACATTAGGACTTAAACTAATGCGATATGTCGTCACTTGCTGTAAATTCTATTTTCATTATATATACGTTATATGAAACTTGGAGAATGTCACTTGCTGTGGAAATGAAAATGTTTAGATATTTCATTTTGATTTTGCTTCTTCATGTTGCTCGTTTGGTTTATGCCCAAAATGATCAATCTGGTACGTACATTAAGCTTAATTGTTTTACAAAAACGTGTTTGTGTATCAAATGCAGTTCTGACCCTTTTTTAGCAGGCTTCATTAGCATAGATTGTGGAATAGACAAAGGCACAGATTACACTGATAGTGCAACGGGCATAAGTTATGTTTCCGACGATGGCTTCATAGAAAGTGGTGAAAATTATAGAGAGACACTTAGCACCAATGGTTTCGCGTATCGAACCACTTTAAGAAGCTTTCCTGAAAATGAGCGAAACTGCTACACTCTAAGGCCCCAACAAGGGAAGAATAATCGGTATTTGATAAGGGCGAAGTTTTTGCATGGGAATTATGATTCTCTAGGCCAAAACCGTCAATTTGATCTTCATCTGGGCACAGACTATTGGGCTACAATATCTATTACAAACCCATGGTTTGAAGAAATCCGTGAGATAATACACCTAACCTCATCAGATAACATAAGTGTGTGCCTCATAAACACAGGTCAAGGAAATCCTTTCATTTCAGGGTTAGAACTAAGGCTATTGGATATGACCATGTATGATGGTCAATTTGAAACATTATTCCTCGTATATCGCAATAGTTTTCAAAATAGAACTGTCAGGTTAGCGTTTTGAAAAGCTTTGCTGATTTGGAAATACTTACATTACAGTCCAGCTTGACTAATCATATTTTTTTTGGGCTGAAACAGATATGAAGATGACATGTATGATCGAATATGGTATCCGTTGTCAACGGATTTGAACGCTAATACCATAATTAATTCGAATGTAGTTTCTTCAGGACTATCAGATGATGAAAAGGTACCACTAACAGTCGTGAGCAGTGCCGCTGTAGCTATAGACTCCACGTATAACAAATTCTATCAATGGAGTGCTGATACTACGGATAGTCTTATCATCTACATTTACATAGCTGAAGTTGAATTACTAAAGAGCAACCAGACAAGAGAGTTCAACATTTCTCTTAATGGGAAATACTTGTTTGGACCAATTTCTCCCAAAACTAGCGTAACCACCCTAAACAATAAAACTCCTTATACTGGTTCATCTAGCAACAAGATTGAATTTAACCAAACCCAAAATTCGAACCTCCCCCCTATATATAATGCGATAGAGATTTATACAGGGAAGCAACTCCAACAATACCAGACAGAAGACCAAGATGGTAATGTATATGATATATGCTAGTAGCATATATGTTCTTTAACTGAGGTTATTTACTACTCTTGAACATTATAACACAGATTAATGCTATTTCCCCTGCGTCTTATTGTTAAAATTAGCTGCTGCAATATGGACAACAAAGTCAACATATGGG
Organism: Glebionis coronaria; assembly: GCA_025667525.1. Lineage (NCBI taxonomy): Eukaryota > Viridiplantae > Streptophyta > Magnoliopsida > Asterales > Asteraceae > Glebionis > Glebionis coronaria. Next base: position 621,102,192 of record CM046877.1, read on the forward strand.
CTAAAAAGAAACTGGCAAGGAGATCCGTGTTTTCCACAGGAATATCTTTGGAATGGTCTTAACTGCAATTACAATGATCCAAAGGCAGCACAGATTATATCCCTGTATGTACTCCATTTAATAACCTTCATCGGTTAATAGTTCCATTCAAATACAGTTGACGATAACTAAATTTTAATATAGGAACCTTTCCTCTAGTGGATTGAGTGGTGAGATAGTTACTGCTTTGGCTAATTTCACTATGATAGAATCATTGTAAGTTCATTCTTATATATTTTTAGTGTCCATATTATTATGTTTTTATTAGTTCATAGAAAATAACCAACTTTTGTATGTTCTTGGTCAGGGATCTGTCATATAATAAATTGACAGGAGCCGTGCCACAGTTTCTCGCATCTCTAGATAGCCTGAAGCTTCTGTAAGTCGTGTACTCGTAAGTCTAGAGTCAAAAAAATGTATACAGTATCTAATGGTCTTCTCCGGTGTTTCTTGTAGAAACTTAACAGGAAACAATTTCACAAGACCACTACCAGCAGAACTCTTAGCAAAATCAAAGAAAGGATCGTTATTTCTGAGGTTTGTGCCTTAATTAACCAGGAATTAGACTCCATGAAAAAGAGAATTAACATTCACCTCAACTGTTCTAATATTCATTTATATAATCAGCATTGAAGTAATTGGCAATCAAGATAAAGGTTATTGTCTCAATGGGTCATGTGAAAACAAAAAGCATACCAAGGTGGTTATTTCAGTGATAGTAGCAATTGTCATAGTCATTGTGCTACTGATCGCAGTTCTCATAGTATGGAAATATAAACGGCGAAAAACAAAAGGTTTGCACAATCATTACCTCTTATAACGTGATAAATTCATATATGTCTTCATCTAAAAGAAATTTTATAAAATGGAAAGGTTTCTCAGTATTTGAACCGATAAATGTAGATTTGGCCATAAAAGACGACGCTTTTAAGCAAAGGAATCAACAATATACATATTATGAGGTACAGAGTATTACTAACAACTTCACGAAGGTTATTGGGAAAGGTGGATTCGGAATAGTGTTTCGCGGATCTATTGGGGGTAACCAAGTTGCTGTGAAGATTCTTTCTGAATCATCAGCTCAAGGGTACAAAGAATTTCAAGCCGAGGTAAGTTGGGGTCATCGCTGAAAAGGCCTTCCAAGTTAAAATGAATTAAAAGGATATTATAATCACCTAACATAAATATTATTCTCAATTATTATTAATGTTAAAGAACAATATTTTGCAACAAATTAGCTAATTTAAACTTTAGTATAAAATTGACGGAACAAAGACCAAATATAACCGGGTGCACAATTTTTTTGAATAGTAACACCATAAACACATTTCGATGGACCGGGTGTATATTGGAAAAAGAGATGTCTTTTTAAACATTAACAATACATCGAAAAAATTCATATGTGTCCAGGGACCCCACGGAAATCCCCTGGTTCCGTCCGTCATAAAATGGATAAGTAGATAATATTCGTCTGCAGGTCAAGCTTCTAATGGATGTACGTCATAAAAACATAACTTTGCTCATTGGATACTGCTACGAAAGCAACCACAAGGGAATCATCTACGAGTATATGGCTAATGGGAACTTGGGACAGCATCTATTTGGTAATTGGACTGGGTTGTTGCATCTGCCATAGTTTAACTACATATTTAACCGTTTCATATATGTACCAGTTCTCTATTAAAAAATTTAGCGCTTCTTATTATTCTGAGTTGTAGTCCTATTACTGTGTCCTAAACAAATCCTGCCTTCCATGAAACACAAAGATCAAGTTTACTAATATATTTACATTTGAATAACTTGATCAGATGGATATTCAAACGTCTTGAGCTGGGAAAGAAGACTACAAATTGGATGTGATGCTGCAGAAGGCTAGTAACTAGATTGTATTTTTATTTGCACTCACAACCACTTGTTTGATAGAGCACCTCACCTAGACTATTTCTTAATATGAATGGATCTATATTATAGGACTAGCGTACATGCATCATGGTTGCAGGCCACCGATAGTCCACAGAGATGTAAAGTCTTCAAACATATTATTAAATGAAGGTTTCCAGGCAAAATTAGCAGATTTTGGCCTGTCCCGAGCATTTACAGATGATGATGCCACACATGTATCAACAACAGTAGTTGCTGGCACTTACGGGTACATTGATCCCGAGTGAGTTTTTCTCTTCCAAAGTTGAAATTTAGATTTTTAAAATAGGGATCTTGAAAAGGGAGGCCACCAAATCATTCAACTATTGTCATTTATCACAAACGGTCTAAATTTCATAAATGTGACCATCATATTTTCTTTTTTCAGATATATTTAGATTCTTTGTCATCCAGGTTTGTTTTCTTTTTTTACTGTATTTAGTAAAGACACAACCAGATACATACTTGAGTTTGCTATAAAGTAGGTTCAGTTGTTCAGCAGTCTTAATGAAAATAGTTCGGTGGCCTCCTTAAACGATATCCCTTAATATTAACTAAATCAGAATAACAATCATTTTTTCGTAGTTGGTGAAATATTAAAAAAATGTTTTTTTGCAGCTCAACAAACAGGCTGACAGTGAAAAGCGATGTGTATAGCTTTGGAGTAGTTCTCCTGGAGTTGATTACAAGCCGCCGGGCAATATCAGAAAAAATAAACATAATTGACTGGGTCAAGTCAACTGTTTCAGAAGGACATGTTGAACATATTATCGATCCTAAGTTACATGGGAACTTCAACAGAGATACAGCCTGGAAGGTAGTAGAACTAGCTATTGCCTGTGTTTCCTATGAATCGATCAAAAGGCCCACCATGAACGATGTAGTGATGGAGCTCAAGAACTGTTTGCAAGCTGAGCAGACTGATCATCGTTACATACCCGATAATGAAAGTCTACCCTTGAACTTAGAAAGTATGACTGAGCCAATGCCAAGATAGTGAAGTCTCGAAACTGTCAGATGTCAAATGTTGTCATATGTATGCACTGTTTTATTGTAATATATTATACTAAACCTTCAGAGACCCTACACACCAACATATGTATTTCTTCCGACGTCTATTCTTTTAAGCTTATTATATACTATTGGACATCTTACAGATACAATGCCCATGCTTCTACGTTGGCTTGCCTTCAAAAATTTAGAAAGCTGTCTAATTTGAGAATGAGAGACATAAGCTTCCTCTCAAGTCAAGAGCGTCATCTTGGCTTATGATTTCACTTCTAAGTTTGTAAGTTTTTTTAACATAAAGGTTGTGTTCATTAGCAACTGTGTCCTAATTCGATTGTATAAGTTATCTTTGATTTGAATTAATAGATCCATCATCACTCTATAGGATCTCATTTTCACATGGCATGCCACCTTTGATAGCCTAAAAGATAGTGAATTCCTATGAAACACTGTTAAGATATAATCCCATTTTGCCTGACCCATTTTGTCACTTCTATTGTTGTAGTTGCAATTTTGATTGGTTAGTGTTTTTGACCCATTTTGAATCATTTATTACCTCTGGTTGGTTTATCACGCTCATGGTTAGTCTGTCTGACCAATTTTGAATCTTTTATTACGCTCAGTATTATATAAAGTATAATGACTATAGAAAAAGAAATAGTATTGATTTTGCTACCTGTGTATTGAACTAGTAGTATAGCATATTCACAAAAATGATTGTAAATCCATGAATTAAGCAACTTGATCTTGTCATTATGTCAGGACCGAGCTTACATATAGGGGCACCAGTGCAGTTAGTCTGCTCTTGCAAAAGAAATATGCTGCAAATGCCTGCAATGCCACAATCTGCACAATAACATTCATATACAATGAAACCAGAATCATAATAATTCTGTCTACACAATTGAATCAGTACAACACATTTCGCTTATTAACTTTGACGGGTATCAACTAAAAGGAAGACGGGTGTTCGCAAAAGCAATACTATGGTGTGACAATAATGGTGCAACATACTTGTCAGCTAACCCTATCTTTTATGCAACCGCTAATTATTATTATTATACTCGTATAAGATAATAAATTTCCTTGGCTGGTACATCAAAATAATAATTCGCTAGTATATTGAAATAAATAATAGGTATGTATTTGCTAATGCAGCTTCGGAAATCAAGTCCGGAGCATGTTGCACTGTCGTCCATTTGTACTTATCTTAATATTTCTATAATGTATTGACAATTATGCACTAAGTAATTTCATAATGTGATGTCGTTTTAGCTAAGTCTCTACGGCAGCTTTTGATAATAAATAAAAAGGAGTTGACATTAAAAAGGAGTTGACATTCCTTCTATGCACACTTTCATCATTCTATACTATTCATTTTCCATACTTTCATCAAAACACACTAAACTTAACTTATACGATGAAGTCTCAACTTATAACCTCTTATGTTCTCTTACTTCTAGCTCTTTGCTTTTCGGTTACATCAGGTTCCGAAGATATCATAACATGTCTTCAGTCACACTCGAAAAACATTACCTCCATCTCACAACTCATTTTCACTCCCGATAATTCAACCTTCTTACCCATATGGCAAGCAGCAGTCAACAATGCTCGGTTCAATAAATCCGAAACTCCTAAACCATCAATCATCGTCACCCCCGTCGTGGAATCCCATGTTCGAACTGCTCTTTTATGTACCAAGAAACACGGGTATGAGATAAGGATCAGGTCCGGGGGCCATGACTTCGAGGGACTCTCGTACACCGCTGATGTTCCATTTGTCATGATTGATTTTACTAACATGAGGTCTATAGACGTGGATGTTGCGAAGAGGAGAGCGTGGGTCCAGTCTGGAGCTACGGTTGGGCAAGTATACTATGCTATATCTCAAAAGACCGATACGTTGTATTTTCCAGCTAGTGTTGGGCTTACAGTAGGTCTAGGTGGATACTTGGGTGGTGGTGGATGGGGGATTCTAAGGAGGAAATACGGTCTTGGTGCTGATAATGTTGTTGATGTTCGGTTTATGGATGTTAATGGCCATATTCTTGATAAGAATACGATGGGCAAACAATTATTTTGGGCAATCCGTGGTGGTGGTGTCTCTAGTTTTGGAATTGTTCTTGCATGGAAGTTGAGGTTGGTTCCTGTTCCGGAAAGAGTGACTGTTTTTACTGTTCAAAAAACTTTGGAAGAAGGCGCTACAGAAGTTCTTCATAAATATCAATCTGTTATGCCAAATACAGATCGAAACTTGGACATACTTATTATAATGTTTCCCGGAAATGTTGGAAATACGACCCAGAAAACCATACGTATGGTGTTTCAAGGATTTTATCAAGGTACTATCAACACGTTGATTCCATTGCTAGAAGAAAACTTCCCAGAGCTCAATGTTACACGTGAGATATGTGAAGAAGTCAAAATGGTCCAAGCAAGCCTTCTAGTAGCAGGCTTTTCAACGTCGACTCCTACCGAGACTCTTGTTAACCGATCAGCCATCAATACGCGGAGCTTCAAAGGTAAATCAGACTATATTCGAGCACCAATCTCCATAGACGGTCTTAAAAAGATATGGGAAAAGATATTTGAAAACGACGGATCGGATGTGTATGTCATATCCCCATTCGGGGGAAAGATGAGTGAGATCTCAGAGATAGCAATTCCATTTCCTCATAGAGCTGGAGTTTTGTACCAATTACAAAAGAGAATTAGCTTTAGCGACCAACCTTCAGACACAACTCCAACATCGCTTGCACGAAGAGAATGGTTTGAAAGCTTTGACGCGTTTCTTGAGCCGTACGTATCAAGTAACCCGAGGGAGGCGTATATTAACTACAATGATTTGGATTTAGGAGTTGGAAGCGATACTTATGAAGAAGCAAGTGTTTGGGGCGAAAGGTATTGGAAGCGTGACAATTTTAAGAAGTTGATACAAATCAAGGCTAGAGTTGATCCAGATAATTTCTTTAGGCACCCACAAAGTATCCCGGTTTTCTAAACACCCTCTCGGATGTATGAAGAACTTTCGCTAATTATATAATGTATTTATTTACTTCGTTTGTATGCCTTTCAATAAAAAGTTCCTCTTGTTGCTTTTTGTATTAGGTTTTCTATTAGATTATTTTCCAATAAAATTGCAAAGCTATTTCTTTTTATATTAGTTACATTTTCCAAAACAAGGTTTTTCTGAATGGCAACAACATATTTGTACAACAGGAACATAAAGTCGTAAACCTGTATCAGCAAGATGATTCATTCTGCCATTAGCTTGAACAGATTTTAAGGTACCCGCCATTTGTTTTTGCATACATGCTATTATCAACGCACTGCAAAATTCAGTAGAATAAGAAAAGTTAACAGCACACAAATAAGCTTTTGAACTCCGTATTGCTATTTTTTTTTTCTTTCTGTATTACGATTACAAGTGATTAAACATACCGGTACACATATCATCTTGCATAACATTCTGAGCATACATGTACGCATATCATCTTGCATAATAATGTTTCTACCATCGTGTTGAATACTCAGTAGTTGTATATGCGTCTTACAACCTATTTGCAGAAAGCGCGTGCCACTTTCTTTCAGTACGCTGAAGGAGCTGTGTAAAAGGACCAGAACGACTGGGAAAGTTTACGTCGTTATGTGAACACCGACTGCCACGTCATGGCACATACATAAGGAAATAAGAATTAATGTAGTGGACGTGATATATGAAAACAACATAACCAAAGAGTAATGTGCTTCATATAGGCCGACTTTGTTTGGCAACATTAATAGCGAAAGTGATGTCAGATGGTACAGAAGAAGAAGATGTTGAAATACCTGAGATATTAACGTCTTGGTGATCCGTACTCCGTTTCTTGGAACGTCTGTCCGTTACAAATGTAGTATCATATTCGTGATCTAACTTTCTTTTCGCTAATATTCAGGCTTCTATATTAGTTTCTGCCATAGGTTTTTAGCTGTTACACACATTGTAATTAATCTCTCGCGGACTCAACCAATAGAACTAATGGGTAACCCCCAAATTCACACTCATTAGGGAAATGATAGGCTCTGCCTAGCTCGAAACGGTTAATTGCATTGTTTCCAGATAAACATCCATAAATGTTCAGCTGAGTGTAGCCTGCACAGAAATGATATCACTTTTTCTAGACATAAATCAATGTATCGGATGGGACTACAAATATATCTTACTAAACTAATTCATCTAACTTTTTGTTTAAGGATAGTTACTACATAGATTACAGGTAATTCAAACCAATTTGGACATTTTTTTACCCATTTGAACTTGTTGAACCGTTTAGCTCATTCGATGAATTTTATCATGTAAGCTTACCTATCACATGTCATGTAATTGCAGCCGAATTCAAATACCAGATGTTGCTTCAAAGTATAATTCGATTCATATTAATGAAAAAGTAGGATATAAAGTCGTATTAATAAACATGAAAAAAAAAATTACGTGTCACTAAGCAACATTGTCGTTCATCCAACGATGCTCATAACATGTAAATCAGCATGCGACTTTTCCTTCATTGGCGCTGCCTGCAACAGAATTTCGCAGCGTGTTCATAAGCTATTAACTTAATGGCTTATCTGATTTAAGGATAAGCATACAAGAACTCAAGTAAGCAATCCATACAAAATTTGACCCATCCCGATAGTAAAACATTTCGAGTATTGACCAATCCTATCACATTCGACCCTTTACCCGACTAGCCAAATTGACACCTGAAAGTCTATGGACTATAATTTAATAGTTGTGTGTTAGGATCAAACTGAGGATTACGGGATTGCACCCAATATGTAATGAGTTAATTTATTTAATAAATATATTTATATGTATATTAAATTAAATCGAGCAATAACTTTAACCGTCGTTAAGTTTAAGAGTTAAGGACTAAACGGTTAACGTGGAATAATAAAGAAGAGGAAAAGAAGATTTCTGAACACCCTTTGGGTGGTAGTTCCGATCGGTGGAGCTAAGGGGAGAAAAAGGAAAATATTTTTCTTTCCTATTTTGCAATAGCTAAGCTTGAAGGCTAAGTTTAATACCCTTATAAATACCCATGGGTATCTTTATCCTTTGATTTTGGTTTAGCAATAATCTAGTCCTAGCCCTCTCTAGGGTTGTTGGGTAGATTTTCCACAAGCGTAAAAGCTCGGTTTACACGTGCTAAAATCACGGTTAGCTCGTTGTATTACCTGTGTACAAGAACGTAATGTAGTCTTACTTTAGACTATATCTTGGTAGTGTTCGTCATAAACCCTAATTGTTGATTCGTTGGTGATCTTGTGGATCTTCGCTAGGATAAAGGTATATAACCCTAATTCGATTAATTATAATTGTGTTATTAATTATGATCTTGTTAAATCGCTTCCGCTATGTGTGCTTTGATCTCGTTTAAGGTTTTATATAATTGTTATGATACTAATAAACCTTCTACACCTGCCCACCACTCATCAGCTTACGTCGTAAGGGGAAAAAGCTATTCGAATACATGAAAGTTTCAAAGTTAATAGAATTCCAGTTAAGATAGATGATAATGCTTAAAGATTTATTGAACACACTACTTTCGACTTCAAAACTGTGTACTGACCATATACTTTTTAATAAGATATGAACACTTTCACTAAATCCCAAGTAATGTTCCCTGATAACAATTCGAAAGTAATTATATGTTTATATGATTTTATGTGCTACGTGATTATTTGATTCAATAAATCTAGAATTACGAAAGACTTTTATATAAATATAAAGACCTAGATTTGATGATTATTGGATAAATCGTATGCATGTGGCTATTTGATTTATTTATTTCACATATAAATTGTTATTATGTGTTTATGATTTTGTTTTTCACTTGTTTATATCTAAAATTGTTGAATTGTTGTAAACAAGGGTTTTTTATGAAAAGAAATAATATGGACTAAATCATATTAAAAATAATGATTTGTTAGATATTTAAATTACATAAGATTACGTTGATTGGTGAATTGAAATAATAATCTAACGGCCTACTCTTTTTGACAAACTATAAACTGAGTTTAACGCACCGCTGGTCATGTACCCGGTTAAGCAAGGAGGTGTTATGCAATTAGTCGCTGACCAAATTCCCGGCTCACCTGTGCGTCAAATTGGAATTACCTACGATTATTATTTGCATCATACCTTAAGGTTGATTTACCGCAAATTCACATCTAAAACACAATGAGTAAGGTTATTGCTTTGTGCTCTAGCCGAGTTCTAGGAGACGTACATTGTGAATAATTATGGGTTATACTTTAAATTGGTTTTAAACCAATACCTCAACATAATTTATGTAGAAATTTAGTCTCGTGAAAAAAGTTTACTAAATATTTTATCAAACTTATGTTATGGAGTTGTATGCATTCTTCTCCATACATTGATTTTGAAATCAAAATTTATACCCTAAATTTAAGTCATATGCTATCTAATTGACGAACACATGAAGTTACAATTGTCGTCATATGAGATTTTGGACGATGTTGTAATGGAGAGAAAACTTCATGACTGAATGAGATTGCACATGAATGGTTTTACGTTCTTCAGATTAGTCGACTTAATTAAGTTACTTAGTGAAATCTAGAAACATAAGGCATAAGAGGGGATGAAACATGTTTACAATGCAAATATTTTGGCAATGTAAGTCCCTAAAGAATCTAGAAATTGCAAATTGTTTGTCAAATAGTGTTCGACAAGTTACCATCTTGAATACTTTCATTGATAGCAAATCAACTGATGTGATGAAATTATGTCAATTTGGATTCTAGATTTCAAGGAAAATACTATGGTTATTATTACCGGGATAATTTTATTTTCTTGAATGGTATTATCAAAAATACTGAAATTGAATTTTGTAAATTCTTTTACAATGTATTAATGCAACATTACACCGAAAACGTGGTTTATTCATTTATTAATCTACAAATCGTATGGTTAGGATAGAGTGAATTTACAATGAAAAGATAAACCTAAACTCTTTTCCATGAGTGAAGAAGGAGTAATAAGGATTTTAGAAATGCCCAATTCTAAATACATAACTCATAGCAAACTTTAATAGTTAAGAAAAGTGCTTATTTTGAGTTATTAGTTTTTAAGAATGGTTACCGCTAAATTGGTTAAAAGTCAAACTAGCATAATCTGCTTAGTAGTCGTGTTTTGACCATTTATACGCACTATATACCATTGTAGGGTTGGTAGACCTATTAAGGAATAAATTGCATGCCAAATCTTTTAAGTTAAAAAGCAATTGATGGATAAGTCATCATTTATGAAATAGAGTACACTATTAAACAATACAAAGTAATTGTTACGAATGTGTTTTTCGAAGGAGTAAGAAAGTAAACAACACACTAACATGTTTTACCGATTATGAAACATTTATAATATTGTATTACTGATTTTGAGTCTATTAAAACATTCTCTAATTCAGTGGGAGTTACAAGTTTTGTTGTCTTGTTAATAACCCATATTATCCTTAGTATGTCCTAAGATAATTATTTTTGAATTATTGACACTATTATCTTCAAAGGATAGTCATGTATTGATTCTTGTTGATTAAGTGGTTCTACATCTACTTGTAAAAGCTAATATATATGACACAATCATATTTTGTATAGACGAACGTTAGACGTGATGTTTATCTAATGTATGAGGTTGTTTTGTGCACAAGTGGGAGAAATGAATGTTGTGTGCAAGAAACAACTTATAAAGATATGATTCTCTTGACTGCAAGATAAGAGACTAACAATCTAATTAATATATTAGATGAAAGTTAGATCATGTGTCAATATGATTAAAAGACTACTTAAAAGTATATATATATCATTCATATTAAGAAACACTTGTTGTTTTGATTTAGTCATGTGAGAGCTTGGACTAAATTGTAAATACAAGGGTAAAATATCCACATGTCATGTGATCGGGCGTGGATTATTTTGTAGTTTCTTAAGATGAATTATTCCTGGAATGACATAAATACATAGAGTCATCTTATACTACTAATGTAAAATATTTATGTATTATTGGAATTACATAAATAGACATAGTAGTGAATAACTTGAAAAGATATTTGAAACCTAGTGGTGTTCATGATTACTTTAGTTATACATGTTTATGATTTATTGTATAGAGTCACAAACATAAAGTCTTGAAAGATGTATAATATAAAGTAAGGCGTTAATGTGTTGTCTATGTTTCGCCAAGACATATACATGGAGTCATTTTCAAATTACTTAAAACGTATAATAGTATTATTACTTTTATGTTTTAAAGACATGGAAATGAAGTGAGTTTGTATTAGAAGTACTTGAGTTATAAAGCATGCAAAATGGTTAGGAAATCTATTATACCATTAAGATGGTTTAATTGTTATATAGGCAAACCGAAAGATATATATTTATCTTAAATGTTGTTAGATTGACTTACAATATTAACCCTAATGAAATACAACATTGTGATGGTATGGTCATTAGGAGAATCGAGCTCTCAATATGATGGTGATGATTGATTCAAGATATCAAGGTTAGAAAGTTGAGTATGACTTGATCTAAGAAGATTAATAAGATACCATTATATATGGAATGTGATGAATCACGTTATATCTTAAATGAAGTTCGGATTTTGCTAAACTACTTATGAAGTGGGTTGTTTAGAAAATAAAGAGTTAGGAACTTTCATTGTGTTTTGTAATGTCCCAATAGATAACGTTGGTGTGTTGATCTATTTGCCATGTATTAACTTTAAGTTACTAAAATCAAGTGGGAGTTTTGATCTTGAAAGATAAAACTACAAGATACATAATATTCTAAAATACAATAGTAATTATCATAAGGTAGGTGTGTAAATGCTAACTCTCATGATAAAGGAATTTACATCATAGGTCCGCAAGGATATCTCGGATATGCGAGTACTATGCTGAGAATTATGAGTTACAAATAATCGTTATGATTTGTTACCAAAATATTGTCTTGGGTAAACTACTCATACTATGAATGTTATACATGTTTTCCAAACAAGATAATCAATTTTAGATTCGGTTTATCTTAAATAGTTTGACTAGAAATTGAAGATGATTTTCGTCAAAGAAAGAAAAAAACGCCTGATTGGTGTATTTTGTATACACCTCATAGCATGTTAATTTAGCATAATTGTATATATTTATTTTTCGGTATACATGTACTTTTAGTGTGTTTTGTGATTATGTAGGTTACGCGCGAAATGGAATAAAATGGCCGCTTAATTAATTCTTTGGAGAAAAGATCTTGAGAGCGCTGATAAATGAAGGAAAAATGTCGAAGAAAAAGATTTGAGTGCGTCGTAATGTTTTTGGTCATCTTTTATGCGTCCGGGGTTCGTTTGAGCAATTTTTAGTGTTCGACTATTTCTAGTTGGGCCAAATTTATTATATCCAAAAGCAAAAAAAAAATTGGCCCAAAAGCCCATAAATACAACCGACTAAAAGGAGTATATATATTGAATTGTAAAAAAAAGGGAAAGAGACGTCCCTTTTTGAGACAGCCGAATTATATTCCATAGTCGATTCATTGTCAGCCAATTAAAACAATGGGGGTGGTTTTTTTTTTGCGAGGAAGCCATCAAAGAGCAAATAAAAAAAGACAAACGTCTTTTCGGAATAAAAAGAAGAAAGTGACATGAATTTTTTTTTTATTCATAAAAGCCGAATATAAAAAAAGAGGGGTGATATAATTGGTGGCTTTTGGGGGAGAAAAGAAGTCAGCGCAAATCAAAGAAGATAAAAATAGAGAGAGGTCAGTGCAAGTGGTAGAAAGAAAAAAAAAAGAAGAAGCCATGAATAATAGTATTCAGCGGGTCGAGTACATCGCGATGTCCGGCTAATTTTGTTATAATTCCTTCTGGTAACTTTATTTATGGTTTGATCATTACTTTTGGATTATCATATTTATTTTACATTGATTTAAAATTTATGTATAAATTATGTTATTTGCTTTGGTATTATGTTTAATGATTTGTGTTACACAATTTATTATTTGTTAGCAATGCATACTTATTCAATTTAGCTAAAGAAAAAAGATGGTTGCTTAATCGATATAATTGTACCTAACTAAATTATTAAAACATAATTATTTGTTAGATTAGTATAAGACTTATTACTACAAGTCATTGATAAATATAATAACTGCCGACATTAATTCATTCATATTAAGTCGAAATAATTTTTGTAAACAATCTAAAAAGTTTCGATAATCCATAAGTGTGATCAACCATAAATATTAGACGCTGGAAGGGATTGAATTTTTCTTTTATTGTTTACATCTCCGTTTAATTTTTTATAGCTTTATTATTAGTTTAATAAGTATTTTAATATTGAATCAGCATTTTTATTATTCAGAGTATTAGATTTTAAAACCAAAACTTTTATTGATTAGTGATCACCCCAAAAAATAAATTAAAATCACATATTCCTCGTGGATCGATACCCGCTTACCCTATCTAGTATAAGGTAATTAGGTTATTTTTGACCGGCACTTCGACGTTGATCAACGCCCATAGTGGTGGTTGAAATCCTTGTGTCGAAATTATATGGACAAGATTGTACACATATTTGATGTATGTATTATGAATAGATTACTAATCACACGTAAGTAATTAATTATCATTGATTATTCTTTTCTAAAACGCATTAAATGTATAAAGATTTTTGTGGTCATATTTTAATTGAAAAATTGAGTATATATGAACTCTTTCTTGATTGACTACTTGAGCAAGGACTTAAGTAATCGAAAGGAGTTTATTAATTCAAAAATAAATCTTTGGAAAGTACAAAGTGCAATTATCCATGAATGGATATATGCAGGCATCTAGGAGATTATTCTTATGTTTAAATTGAAAATCCAAGATTCGATTTGAAATTGAAATAAGATAATTTATGAGTATTCCAAAAAGCTAGTGGGAGTATTATGATTATTTTCTTAAATTATATGTGTCGAATAGACATGTAAGAAAGTAAGTTTTCATTCAAATTAAATGTTGATTTGGTTTAGATTTGAAATGGAACTTTGCTTTGAATATTTAGAAAATAGGATATATATATAACCTTGGAACAAATAAATTTGTTTATTTATGCGGTGGAACTACAACATAATATGCCATGTAGTAAGTTTATATGGATATTTAGAACATGAAGAAATCTAAATCTGGTTTAAGAATTTTAATGTGTCTCACGTTGTATTTATATCATGCTTAATATGAAAGATCATTTGAATATATTAATCTATTTGAAAGTTATTAGATAACTTGTGTAATGAATATTCTTAAAGAATATGTATGGAAATAGAATAACATCCTTATCTTGGATCAGCTTCCATATTCTATAGATGAATACTTTGTCAATAGTTGTGCAAATTATCATAGCCAACAAACTTGGATGTTTGGTTGAAATCAAACATTACATAATAGATATTATAGGTAACGTATTTATATTTTTTAATGACAAGTTATCAAACTTGAAAAGATATAATTAAGGTAACACTCAATTTTAATCATGGTATTCTTGGAGATGACATGTTAATTAAAGTTACATAATACATTAAAGAAATAAAATACTTTGAACTTCCAATGTGGTTTTGAGAGTTTAGTATAATATTAATAAATTAGAATACTTTGAACTTCAAAGGTAGTATTAACTCATGGTATGAAATACACTCTGCTCTTCTTGAGAAATTTTATTCTATAAGTAAAACTACTGCCATTAGATATAAGATTAAATCCTTTCGTCAAATCCCAGGAAAGCAGTTCCATGAAGCGTTTAGTAGACTTAAGGAGTTATTAAGAACTTTCCCTCATCATGATGTTCCAGAATGGGAGCTTGTCAAAGTCTTCTATGATGGGTTGGATTATAACAACCAAAAATTTGTGATGGCAACTAGTGGGGGTATGTTTTTCTCGCGACCCATGGAGGAAGAATGGGAGTTTCTTGAGAAACTAAGCAAAGATTCCAAGACCCAAGCTTCAGTGGATCGAAACAACCACCCATCTTCCATGAATTCTGTGTCCAACCAACGTGGCACAAATTCTGAAATTAGCGAGTTAAGTAAGAAAGTTTATCTTTTGTTGAGAAATCTAGGAAAAGGTGTTCCAAATGTGTCTAATGTGTCGCATAGTGGGTGTTCAATGTATGGTGATCCAAGTCATTCAGTTGATAATTGTCAAAGTTGCGGGGCGTCACCAAATAAGGAGGTTAATGGAGTCTATGGAGGTTGTCCATGAAATTACCCATTCTCCGAAAGTTACAATCCTGGATGGCGCAATCACTCCAATTTCTGTTGGAAAGATGAAGATAATCGCCCAAATAATGCCCAACAACAACACTATGGTTAAAAACCAAGGTATGAGGGTGGAGATTCATCTAACTTCCAACAAAATTCTTACAATCATAGGCCACAAAAACAATATCTAAATCAGGGCCAAGGGCAAGATGATAACCGTCTCTTGAACCTTGACCGAAAGTTTGATAGGATTATGGATTCATTGTCTACCTACATTCAAGAGATCTATAGAAAATTCGAGGTCACCAATCAAAGACACTAGACCACTACCAAATCTATTGCAGCTCTTGAGAGACAAGTTGGTCAATTGGCAGGTCAATTGAATAAAAGAGACGAGGGAAAGCTACGAAGCTACCCCACCATGAATCCGGCACACAATAAAAATGGAAACGAGCACGTGGATATGGTAACATCTCTTCGAAATGGGAAAACCTACAACAATGACATCGGAGTCCCACGTATTCTGATAGGTCCCAACCAAGAGCTTAAATTAAAAAGGATAGTATTCTCTTAGGGTGAGAATAGACTACAATTTACTTGATAATAATCTGCTTATTCCTTCCATCTTATTTCATGGAGTTTAAATACAAGGAAGATGACAACAAAAAGGTGTAACATCCTACGATTAAACTAGGAAGTAATGACACTTAATAACATAAAAAATGAAAGTGACTATTCAAATTTCATAACATTATTTTGACTCATCATTACCCTCCTCTTGAGAAGAACCTTGACCTCAAGGTTCACGTCACTTCTTTCCTCTTCTCTTGGTAAGCCTTACGTAAACACCATGACCATTGGTTTGCTTCACCTTGCAAACAATATGAAGCTAATAACACCTTTTGTGTTACGGGGTTGCTTTGGTTTTCTAAGAATTGGTCAACTTTAGTGAACCGTCTTGTAGGATCCTCATCACCACAGTACGTTGGAAAATCAAGTTTCATCAACTTCGAATAAAATATTGACCTCCATCCTTGTTTGTCGTTACCGCCATCTTTTCCGGAAAGTTTCGTGACAATGTCCTCCAAGTGTTGACACTTATCGACGAACCCGATTTTCATCTCAGCAATACCATTTTGAAGTTGTCGCAATGTAGCCTTTATGTTTTCAATTGCATCATTGTTTGAGGCCATAGCTCTGGTACCAATTGATAGGTCCCAACCAATAGCTTAAATTAAAAAGGATAGTATTCTCTTAGGGTGAGAATAGACCACAATTTACTTGATAATAATCTGCTTATTCCTTCCATCTTATTTCATGGAGTTTAAATACAAGGAAGAGGACAACCAAAAGGTGTAACATCCTATGATTAAACTAGGAAGTAATGACACTTAATAACATAAAAAATAAGAGTGACTATTCAAATTTCATAACATTATTTTGACTCATCATATTCATAATTCTTCTCATGATGTCGAGGATTTCATTACTGATAATGAAATTATTGTTGAAGGTAAAAATCCTGATAATGCTAAATCCGGTTCTGAATTGGTAAATGATTTTCCTAAACCAACAACACATAATATCAAAGTACTGAATCTCCCGAAGTTGGGGACGGTGGTGTATCCCGCACACCATACCCTACAACTTTGGAAATATCAACATCTACAAGGTTAGCTAAAAAGGGTCCTCATGCTGAGGATATGTGGGAGACTTTCAAGCAAGATAGAATCAGTCTCCCCCTTATTGATGCTATCAAGAAAATTCCTGCATATGCCAAGTTTTTAAAGGACTTTTGTACTCAAAAGAGGAAGTTTAAGGCGTCTTTACCTAAAATGATTGACCTAACTGAGCATGTTAGTGTAGTCTTATCTAGCTCCCTTCTTCCTAAATTCAAAGATCATGGAGCACCATTGATTTCAGTTGTGGTGGGAAATATTGCAATCAAGAAGGCGCTCCTTGATCTTGGTGCCAGTATTAACATCCTTCCTGTTAGTTTGGTCGATAAGTATGACTTAGGAACTCTTCGTAGGCAGACACCATTATTTCCTTAGTCGATTGATCTACCAAAATTCCTAGAGGTATCTTAGAGGATGTTATTGTGAAAGTTGATGACTTCTATTACCAAGTTGACTTCTTTGTTATTGACACCGACATACAAGGATGTTCAACCGACTATTATCCTTGGGCGCCCATTCTTAGCCATGATAGATGCTAGGATTAATTGTCGGACAGGTGCCATGGATATTGCATTCGGTAATAAGAAGATAAGATTGAATGTGTTTAACTCTATGAATTCTCCTATGATGAATGAATGTTATCAAGTTGATGTGATCGACGAGGAAGTCTAAAAGCATGCATCCCGTATGCTCAAGGTTGATCCTTTGGAATTATATCTAATTGGTGAGAATAAGGAGATTCTTGATGTTGCTGAAGTTCAAGATATTCAAGAGTGTTTGGTCAGTTCTTTGGACCATCAAAAACCACCTTGGTCTTATAAAGTGGAGCCCTTGCCTTCAACTTGGCCACGAAGCCGTCTCTAGAGGTGCCTCAAACTCTTGAGCTAAAACCTTTGCCATCCAATATTAAATATGATTTTCTAGGTCCTAACAATACTTTACCCGTTATTGTTGCTTTTGATCTTTTTGAATCACAAGAGGAAGCACTTCTAAAAGTGCTTTCCAAGTACAAAGCAACAGTGGGATGGACAATTGCAGACTTGAAAGGAATCAGTCCTTCATTATGCATGCATCGAATTGTTACAGACCCAGATATTAAGCCATCAAGAGATGCATAAAGGCGTCTGAATCCTAATATGAAAGAGGTAGTCAAGACGGAAGTTATTAAATGGTTAGATGCTGGTATCATCTATCCCATCTCGGATAGTAAATGGGTAAGTCCCACTCAAACGATGTCGCAAAAGGCCGGAATCACCATTTTGGAAATCGACAATGGGGAAAAACTCACAACCCGACCAGTTACTGGGTGGAGAGTTTGTATAGATTACCGTAAGCTGAATAATAACACATCTAAAGATCACTTCCCACTAACCTTCATTGATCTAATAGTTGAGAAGCTTTCTGGAAAGAAGTTCTATTGCTTCCTGGATAGGTACTCAGGTTATAATCAAATACCCATCCATCCTGATGACCAGGCCAAAACTATGTTTACATGTCCATATGGGACATTTACATTTCGAAGAATCCTTTTGGCCTGTGTAATGCACCCGCTACCTTTCAGCGGTCCATGATGAGTATCTTTTTTGACATGGTTGGAGAATCAATAGAGATATTTATGGATGATTTCTCCATTTTTGGTCACTCCTTTGAAAGCTGCCTTGATTAGGTTGAAAGTGTGTTAAAAAGATGCACCGAAACTAACTTGGTGCTTAGTTGGGAGAAGAGCCATTTCATGGTTCGAGAGGGAATTGTATTAGGGCATGTTGTGTCTGAAAAAGGATTTGAGGTTGACCGTGCCAAAGTTCAAGTAATTTCAACCCTTCTTCCTCCCACTACCATTAAAGGTGTGCGATCTTTTCTTGATCATGTCGGGTTCTATAGGCGATTTATTAAAGATTTTAGTGCAATATCAAAGCCTCTTTGTAATCTACTCTTAAAAGATGCACGATATGACTTTAATAAATCATGTCTTAAATCATTCAATATGCTTAAGCAAAAGCTTGTAGAAGCCCCAATTCTACAATCACCTGATTGGTCGAAGCCTTTCGAGATCATGTGTGATGCGAGTGATTATGCCGCTGGGGCGGTTTTGGGACATCGGGTCGATAAGAAACCCATTGTAATCTTTTATGCTAGTAAGACTTTTTCAGAAGCTCAAATGAATTATACCACGACTGAAAAAGAGTTGCTAACTGTGGTTTTTGCTCTTGATAAGTTTAGGTCATATATTTGGGGGTATTCTAAGGTGATAGTATCTTCATATCATAGTGCCTTAAGACATTTGTTGACTAATAAAGAGACAAAACCGAGGTTGCTTAGGTGGATTTTGCTTATACAGGAATTTAATCTAGAAATCTGGGATAAAAAGGGTCAGAAAATGTGGTTGCTGACCATTTGTCTAGAATTATCCCTCCACCGTTCAACCCTTCTGATGTGATTAAGGAAATCTTTCCAGATGGAAGCTTATTTGAGGTTTCTAAGGTTCCTTGGTACGTAAATATAGTCAATTACCTTGTTGTTAAAAAGCTTCCGGATTTTTGGTCCAAACAACAAAGAAAATACTTCTTCTCTCAGTTGAATCATTATTTGTAGGAGGATCAGGAGCTATATAAGGTGTGTGCTGACCAAGTTGTTAGGAGATGTGTTCCCGACCACGAGCATATGGACCTATTGGCTCATTGCCATTCTTATGCATGTGGTGGACACTTTAGTGATACGAAAACTGGGCATAAAGTCATACAAAGCGGTTTCTTTTGGCTGACTATATTCAAGGATGGCCAGTCTTTTGTGAAAGCGTATACTCGTTGCCAACAAGTTGGAGAAATTTCAAGGCGTGATCAAATGCCTATGAATCCCATACTTGTTGTTGAGATCTTTGACGTGTGGGGAATTGACTTTATGGGGCCATTCCCTACTTCATATGGCAATGTGTACATTTTATTGGTAGTTGATTATGTGTCAAAGTGGGTAGAGGCTGAGGCTACTAGAACTAATGACCATAATGTAGTTCTTAAGTATGTTAAGAAGAATATCTTTGTTAGACATGGAATTCCTAAGGCTATCATTAGTGATGGGGGTTCCTACTTTAATAACTTTAGATTTGGAAAATTATTGAAACATTATGGAGTTAATCATAGGATAGCTACCCCTTATCACACATAGACTAGTGGATAGGTGGAAGTATCTAATAGGGAGATTAAGCGAATCTTAGAAAAGACCGTTAGTAGTGATAAGAAAGATTGGTCCTTGAGGTTAGATGATGCCTAGTGGGCATATAGGACGGATTTTAAGACTCCTATTGGTATGTCACCGTATAAGTTGGTATATGGCAAGAAGTGTCATTTACCGGTTGAGATAGAGCATAGGGCTGAATGGGCAATTAAGACAGTTAATCTGGATCTAGAGAGTGTAGGTAGTTCTAGGAAACATTAATTATCTGAATTGGATGAAATTAGACGTGATGCTTATGAAAGTTCTAGGATTTATAAGGAGAAAACCAAAGCTTTTCATGACCGACACATCACCAAGAAATCTTTCTTGGTTGGTCAAAAAGTTTGGTTATTGAATGCTAGACTTAAGCTTTTTCCGGGAAAGTTGAGAATTAAATGGATGGGTCAATACCTTGTGACTCAAGTCTTTCCACACGTCGACATTGAAATAAAAAATATGGCGGGTGGAGAGCCTTTTAAAGTTAATGGACACCATTTGAAGCCGTATGTTGAGTTGGAGAGTGATCAGATGGAAACGGTTGATGTGATTTACTTGGAACCACTCCAACCATCTTTATAGCTCATATGAGTTATGTCTGGTTGAAGACGGTAAACATAGCGCTTCGCAGGAGGCAACCTGTGGTTTGTGGTTGGTAGTGTGTGTATTTTCTTTTGTAATTTATTATCTTATTTTTGTGTGTGTTAAAAACTTTGTGGGTGTGTTCACTACAAACCCTCACGAGACAAAACTCGTCCAGTCGGGCTACCGAGTGGTTAAAAGGCTTGTTGCACGCTAAATGCAACCGTGATTCCTACGAAAGTGAGTTAGATTTTTGTTTTTGTGTGAGTTTGTCAAATTGATTTTTACCAAAGTTTCAATTTAAAGTTTTTGCATTCTGGACAATGCAATGCTTTAAGTTAAGGGGGGTGGCACATGTGTTACATGTTTTTGTGTGAAATTTTGGTCAAAATGGTTTAAAATGTGATTTTTGGGAAATATTGAAAATTTTTTAAAAAAATTTAATCACATTATAAGAGTCTTGTGCTAATTAGATGTGGAAGTTTCTTCTACATATATGTTTGTTGAGTGTTTACAAATTCTGAAAATTAGCTTGCGGATGACTTATTGGAGCAAGCTAGAGGATTTAGCCATAATTATCAGGTGCACCCGATTCCATTGTACAATTTGGTTATTAAATTGATTTGATTGTTTGCATGTAGTTAGGCATATGTATAACTAGTAGATGATCAAACCATACCCAGTTGAATTTCCCTCTACTTACCTTTGCTTAGATCGAGTAGAAAGTTTGAATAAAAAATATAAAATATAGTAATGTAATAGTTGGGTTAGGACACTTGGAATTGATCTTATTCAGCTTGCCGCCCGCGCATGATGGACTTAGAAAAGAGTTGGAGAACTGTCATAATTATTGGTGGTAGTCATATGCTGGGCTTGCCTATCTGATTCATTACCTGCGCAAGGTGATACTTTAGTTGTTAGCATGGGTCAGACGCCAATCTTTATGATCGAAAGCATTGCACTTAGCTGAGACAATTTTATGTGAAATAACCAAATCCTTGTATTGTTGTAATGAAATTAGGAAGATTAGTTTAATTTAGTGCATTGATTAATTAGAATATGTGGTAGATTACTCAATCATATGATGTACCAGTAGGCACAAAGCATAGATATTCACATTTAATTAAAACATACTAAATTAACCGGTTCCCATGTGCCAATGTGTCTTAGTATGCACCTATATGATTGATATTCATTTTTCTGAATAATTGGTCTTTATATCAACCTTAAAAGGAGTGTATAAAGCGTTCGGGATGACTTGTATAACAAACGGTCTCGGATGGCTAAAAAAAGAGATTATGTGTAATTTGAAAAAAAAAAAGAAAAAAAAATGAAAGAAAAAAAATTTGAAAAAAAGAAAAAAAATGAAAAAATAAAGAAGGTGAAAGTATGTAAGATAAAGTATGATTGCTTATGATGTGCTCTTATGGTATAAAAAATCCAATGTTATAAAAGGTGTAAGATATTCTCACCTCTTGTTTTAAATTAATGTTTAGATTGATTATAGGTGTGCATTAGGTACGTAGGACACATGGTTAATTATATGAAACATAAAGTAAATGGAATCCATGGGAATGGTTATACTATGTGTTTAAGAAGGACAAAAGTATTGGTAATCATTTTGGATTATTTTTCATGTAGGATGGTTCTAGGTGTACTAGGTTGAATTTGATATTTTTGATAGAATTTCAACGATATGATTAAAACTTATGAAATTAACATGCTTATATATATTTTTTTTTATTTTTTTTACATTGAGACAAAGTAAAGGTTAAGTTTAGGAGGTTTGATTGGTGTATTTTGCATACACCTCATAGCATGTCAATTTAGCATAATTGTATATTTATTTGTCGTTATACATGTACTTTTAGTGTGTTTTGCGATTATGTAGGTTACGCGCGAAATGGCCGCTTAATTAATTTTTTGGAGAAAAGATATTGAGAGCGCCGATAAATGAAGGAAAAAATATCGAAGAAAAAGATTTGAGCGCGTCGTTATATTTTTGGTCATCTTTTATTCATCTGGGCTTCGTTAGAGCAATTTTAGTGTTCGACTATTTTTAGTTGGGCCAAATTTATTATATCCAAAAGAAAAGAAATTTTTTTTTGGCCCAAAACCCAATAAATACAACCGACTGAAAGGAGTATATATATTGAATTGTAAAAAAAGGGGGAAGAGACGTCCCCTTTTGAGACAACAGAATTATATTCCACAATCGCTTCATTGTCAGCCAATTACAACAATTGGGGTGGTTTCTTTTTTTTTGCCAGGAAGCCATCAAAGAGAAAATAAAAAAAGACAAACGTCTTTTTGGAATAAAAAGGAGAAAGTGACATGCTTTGTTTTTTTTTGTTGATTCATAACAGCCGAATATAAAAAAAGAGGGGTGACTTTTGGGGGAGAAAATAAGTCAGCGCAAATCAAAGAAGATAAAAAATAGAGAGAGGTCAGTGCAAGTGGTAGCAAAAAAAAAACAAGAAGCCATGAACAATAGTAATCAGCGGGTCGAGTACATCGCGATGTCTGGCTAATTTTGTTTTAATTCTTTCCGGTAACTTTATTTATGGTTTGATCATTACTTTTGGATTATCATATTTATTTTAAATTGATTTATAATTTATTTATATATTATATTATTTGCTTTGGTATTATGTTTAATGATTTGTGTTAGATAATTTGTTATTAGTTACCAATGCATACTTATTCTATTTAGCTAAAGAAAAAGATGGTTGCTTAATCGATATAAATTGTACCTAAATAAATTATTAAAACATAATTATTGGTTGGATTAGTATAAGACTTATTATTGCAAGTCATTGATAAACATAATAAGTACCGACATTAATTAATTCATATTAAGTCGAAATTATTTTTGTAAACAAGCTAAAAAGTTTCAATAATCCATAAGTGTGATCAACCATAAATATTGGACGCTGGAAGGGATTGCATTTTTTTTTATTTTTTACATCTCCGTTTAAATTCTTCTAGCTTTATTATTAGTTTAATAATTATTTTAATTTTTAATCAATATTTTTATTTTCAGAGTATTTTAGTGAATTAGATTTTAAAACCAAAACTTTTATTGATCAGTGATCACCCCAAAACTCAAATTAAAACCACATATTCCTCGTGGATTTGATACCCGCTTGCCCTATCTAGTATAAGGTAATTGGGCTATTTTTTATCGTCACTTCGACGTTGATCAACGCCCATAGTGGTGGTTGAAATCCTTGTGTCGAAATTATATGGACAAGATTGTACACATATTTAATGTATGTATTATGAATAGATTACTAATCACACTTAAGTAATTAATTGTCACTGAGTATTCTTTTCTAAAACGCATTAAATATATAAAGATTTTGGTGGTCATATTTTAGTTGACAAATTGAGTATAAATGAACTCTTTCTTGATTGACTACTTGAGCAAGGACTTAAGTAAGCGAAAGAAGTTTATTAATTCAAAAATAAATATTTGGAAAGTACAAAGTGCAATTATCCATGAATGGATATATGCAGGCATCCAGGAGATTATTCTTATGTTTAAATTGAAAATCCAAGATTAGATTTGAAATTAAAATAAGATAATTTTTGAGTATTCCTAAAAGCTAGTGGGAGTATTATGATTATTTTCTTAAATTATATGTGTCGAATAGACATGTAAGAAAGTAAGTTTTCATACAAATTAAATGTTGATTTGGTTTAGATTTGATATGGAACTTTGCTTTGAAGATTTAAAAAATAAGATATATATATAACCTTTGAACAAATAAATTTGTTTATTTATGCGGTAGAAATAAAACATAATATGCCATGTAGTAAGATTATATGGATATTTAGAACATGAAGAAATCTAAATCTGATTTGAGAATTTTCATGTGTCTCACGTTGTATTTATATCATGCTTAAAATTCAAGATGATTTGAATATATTAATCTATTTGAAAGTTATTAGATAACTTGTGTAATGAGTGTTCTGAAAGAATATGTTTGGAAATAGAATAACATCCTTGTCTTGGATCAAATTCCATATTCTATAGATGAATAATTTGTCAATAGTTATAACACCCCCAAATTACATTGCGCAGCGAAAATACACAATTGGGTGCTATTCTCAAACTTCATGTCACAATACTCATTATATGACCTTAAAACAATATATTTAGGATTATAATAAGAAAATAATTTAAATCAATGTTTAAAACCTTCAATCCCAAGTAAAATCAGTTTAAAAATATCAGAGTAGCGTTCAGGTTCCCCAAGGATCTTAACAAATCGACAAACCTTTTACCAAAATACTGGACCATATACTATAAATTTATGACAATCGGGAAAGAAATCCGTTTTAGACCAACTTACTACAAAAGCAATCTCGCAATCCTTCTCCAGCAAGCTCCCCAGTTCAACAACTTCAAGTACCTGAAATACATGCTTAAAATCATCAACACAAAGGTTGAGCAAGTCTATAGGTTTAACAAAACATATTTGAACACATCGTAAAAATCATTCACAATTGTTTAATAGCGTTGTGGCCATACAATCTATTAATCAGGCATTTCATCTTATAGCAGTAGCTATTGAATTGTATTAAGCTCATGACACCGACCCCTTAACTTAGTCACCCACGACAAATGCCAGCATGACTATAAGAATTCCAGTGCCCCTTCTAGGGTATCAATTTCAAGTATACCACATTCTCATTCTCGTAAAATTATCCTTCCCAGAGGTTACTCAGCGTAAAGACCTGGTCTCAGATAGGGTCGTCAGCCCAATAGTACTATCATTAGAATAAGCGGCTATTCACAACTCACAACATCAAGTCAGAAGATAGTTAACGGCTCATGAACTTAGGGTCTTTTGCAATTTAGGTACTTATACAATTCAAATCAACAAAGGCAACATTCGGGTCCAAAAATTACTCATGACATGTGTTCATTTTACTTCAAATAGCATGTATCCCCCTCGCGGGTTTTAAAATCATTAAAATAAGTAGAAAGCGAGACTATAGACTCACCTGAAGTATTAACAGTAGTATGACGACTTTCAACGATCGATGATGCCCGGCGAACACGAAATTCACAATCTATCAAAATAAAACGTGTGCCTTTAATAATATATTCAAGTAATATTTCATACTTAATAAAATGAAATAAATATCTCAAAGTCAAAACCAAACTCACACCATTCTCAATTTAATAAAATCCTTCTTACGTACACTTTTATATTTTTATTCTTCCAAAAATTGTCGATATATATATCTATTAATCGTCCAAACTGTCTTCCTTACTTAAACACGTCAATAGCTTACGATACTAATCAGAAACTTCACCTACTATATATAGAAAGACCTCCCAAAATTTGGTTAAAATATTTTACTTTTGAAGTTCCGTGCCCGACTCATCTTCGAACTACAAAACCGGACAGTTTTACGTCAACAACTCATATAGTATTTTTAACATATTTATTTGACTCCGTTTACAAAACCGACACTCATCTTTGAAAATAGACTTAACATCATAATGTTTATCACTTTACATCAGTCCTTGACCCACTTTAAAATCCTTTTTATAGTCCCCGAGATTCGATCAAAATATCGACAACAATTATATATTGTGCCGATACTCGTCTCCCGATACACGAATAATCAAACTATCATAACGTTTCGCTCGTTTAGAGCTAGAACCTCTACCTTATACCAAATCGAAGCTTATGAAATCCTCTACAACAATATCTAATTAGTTCATATCATACCCAAACTTATATTTTCCAAAATTTAACTTTTAGCTGTTGGTCAAAAATACATATTTAAATAACCACTCAAAACTATATTTTTACCCCCATTTTAACATCATTTTTACCACTATAATCATCTAAATTACTACTTTCAATCCTAACATATTATATCTTCCTATATGATCAATCAAATAAAACCCAACTAAAAATTTCAACATGCAACAACTTAAAATAATATATAACACCATAAACACCTACATACAACACATATACAAGATCAAAACACATGATTTTTCATCAAAAATGGGTTTTTATAAGAAGTTCATGCATGTAAGATATTTTCATACCAAAATATAGAGAATCAAAAGATAAAGATGGGTATTTTATTAGTTTTTGTTAAATCAAACTAGATTTTTGATGATGATGATTTTTGTGTGAAATTACAGCTATATTGGCATCGACTTGGGAAGGGGTTGACGGAAACAAGAGGTAGAGGAGGGAGAGAGAGGATTTTGATGGTGGAGTTTTGTTTGTGTGTTTATTTGTGTTTTAATTTTCCTTTTATATGGAAAAAGTTTAGGGTAGTTTTTGCCAATTGTGATTCTTGTGGACCAAAATGCAATTACTTGTTTAAAAAGCGGGAAATGACTATTAGTCACTTTTGAAAATATTTACGGGTCTCGGGTTTCATAAAAATACTTCTCAAAACTTAAAACGCACACAAAATATGATATTATATAGACCTGGCACGACTTAATACGACATTAAAAATAAAAACGTCAAAATATTAAACATCAACATGTCTTAAAATAAAACGTAAAAATTCGGGCATCCGTTGATATCGTCATTACTAATAATCCTCGCAACTCGTCAAAACATAAAAATATAACTTTCAACATTCATCCGAATCAAATCACCAATCGGTATGACAATCAATCTCGTCAAAAATTTCAAAAATATACACAAAAATATAATTAAATAATGACCACGGGTTTGGGTTGTCACATCCTACCCTCCTAAAAGAGAGCGACGTCCCGACGCTCAACCCGCCTCACACTCGCACGTTCTCATTTCTAGAATCAACGTGGCCTCTTATCCTCAAGAGATAATCACATCTTTCACACCAGTTCAACTCAATCCTTATGATATCACCATACAACCAAATATTACTACACTTCAGCTTCCAAATTTCACCTTTCAATATGATAATATTCCTTCATCATTCATACTCCTTCTCCGTCACTTTCTTAGTTCCATTCTGTGGAAACCTTGGTTTCCTCGAATCTTTTAGCTGCTAGGCATAACCATTGTTCATATGATTAACAATCAAAGCAGAAAAGAACAATAGTTAGGAAACAAGGTGTTTAGGCACAAAGAACACATATATTAATCAATGGGTTGCTAATTATATTAATAATCAACAACCACTAGAAGTGTATACATTAATCCTACGTCTAATGCAACACACGCTTTAGGTTTACATTGTGAATGAAGTTATGAAAAATCTAATAACCCTTGGTTCCTTTTATAGACTAAGGATTAGGGTTTTACAAGAGATAACTATGAATAACATGTATATCTTCTATTTAGATAACTATATACTAAATAATATATTTAATATATTCCCTAAATAGAAGATTCTATTAAACCGTAGACATCCATCAACGCTTAGCTTTCACATGTCAGCGTCCAAAATACATGTATCAACGCCTAGCTTTCACATGTTAGCGTCACGTGAACAAATGTCGTGTTTCTTCATTTTGATTTTCTACCATATCAACTTTTTGACCCAACAATCTTCCCCTAGTTGATGTCGGCAAAACTCTTTGTGTATCTCTTGTAAGTGGTACATCATCTTCAAAATTGCTTCCCCTCAAGTGTAGCATGTATGTCTTCCCCTTTTTGTCACATCAATAGGGAAGGAAACAAAGTATGCAATCGAAGATTCTCCAAATGTAGGCTCTATGTAATGATTTTGAAGAAAAATAACTATAATAATCTTGATGTAGAAGTAGAATAACCCAAACCTATGTTCTATGTCTTGTACTATTCACGTGATAAAAAACTTATACCATTGGTGAAGTATAAGTAGACCTCGATCTCTTGTCAACATTCTCATCCTTTGTGAGACACTGAGCACGATAAATGTAACTCCTTCAATGTTATGACAAGTCTTCGTCACCAACCATTAAAAGCACAAACAAGTTATCTTAAAAGTCAATGACTAGGAGTTCACGACTTTAAGATATGATAGAACACAAACTCGCGAAAATCTTCTTCAAGCAGCAAACTTACCATAAAAATTCTTCCCCTTAAGCCAACACCTCTTCATGACAAATTTTAATGAAATAACATCTTCATGCCTATGTAAAAGTATTAGATTGGATAACTCTTTCACAAGGCTATCCCGATTACATAATCTAAAATATCCATCAAATTCTTCACGAATTGTTGCTAACTTACTTAAAAATCATTGACCCGTTGTAAAAATATCCGAGCCATTAATATCAACTTGATATTCTGTATCAAAACGGAGATCCCATGTACCTTCGTGTGTAAATACCTTTTTTTTGTGCCAAAATCATATCAATTTTTCAAACAGCAGTTATTCCTTTTATTGTCCAATATCTTCCTTTGTCGAAGATATCAACACTGTGTGTTGTCCAATATCGGACAACACTTGTCAGCGTTTGAAAATGTATATATTGGACAACAAGTGTCAACGCCTCCTGTCAGCGTCAACTTTATTCCTGTCAGCGCCAACTTTAAACCTGTCAGCGCCTGGCCATCAGCGTCTCATCCATGCCTTGTCAGTGTTACACCAATATCTATCAACGTCAGACCAACATCTATCAGCGCTCTAAATAACATACATCAGCGGCTAATTGATCTAGGGTTTTATAAACCCTAAATCATGATTTTATGTGAAAACCATAAACTGAAGCGAACTTCGACATCGAATAACTTCTTCATGAAAGCTCAGATCGACGATCCCTTCAGTGAGATCCTAGACACAAGTGTGAAGAATCTACAGCGCGAATTTCACGACGATCCAACGGTTAACGAAGGAGAAATCGCGTTTTTACTATTACTGTTCATAGAAAACAACATATGATCACTGCTGACTTCGACGCTTAATAACTTTTTCTTGTAGATAGATATCGACAATCCCTCCAGTGAATATCTATATATATGTGTGTAGAACACACACATAAAATTTCGTGGCGATCCAACGGTTCAATAAAAATTTATGGCCTTCTGAATACTGTTGCACACACAAAATCGTCCAGAAAAACCCTAGACGGATTTTTCTTTTCTTCTCAAAACACGAACACCTTGTTGGTCCTAGAATCACGAGCCAAGAGGCTCTAATACCAACTGTGGAACCCTTGGTTTCCTCGAATCTTTTAGCTGCTAGGCATAACCATTGTTCATATGATTAACAATCAAAGCGGAAAAGAACAATAGTTAGGAAACAAGGTATTTAGGCAAAAAGAACACATAAATTAATCAATGGGTTGATAATTATATTAATAATCAACAACCACTAGACGTGTAAACATTAATCCCACGTCTAGTGCAACACACTCTTTAAGTTTACATTGTGAATGAAGTTATGAAAAACCTAATAACCCTTGGTTCCTTTTATAGACTAAGGATTAGGGTTTTACAAGAGATAACTATTAATAACATGTATATCTTCTATTTAGATAACTATATACTAAATAATATATTTAATATATTCCATAAATAGAAGATTCTATTAAACCGTAGACATCCATCAACGGTTAGCTTTCACGTGTCAGCGTCCAAAATACATTTATCAACGCCTAGCTATCACATGTCAGCGTCACGTGAACAAATGTCTTGTTTCTTCATTTTGAGTTTCTGCCACATCAACTTTTTGACCCAACACATTCCTGCCCCAATACTCTAATAACTTGACCCTCGACTATGTAAGTTCTCAAATTAAGATGTGCAATTATCATCGCATAAAGATTTCATCTTCACTAGGTTTCATTAATCTTCATAGTGAAATATTAAAGATATCATCATCCCAAGTTTCAATCACATCAACACAAATCCAATTTCCATCGTTCAAATCATCCTTTCACTCTGTCCATTGCTTTCCAAAAATACGCAATATTCCTTCTTGACTCAATTCTTCTCACTTTCTGTAAAAATCTCTAATACTCAAAAGTCAATCTCAATATCTAGGTTACATATATTATGTTTAAACCCTATTCAATGCTCATTCCTTCTTACAACGATTTCCAATATTCAAAAATACTGACACTATGTCCTGAGGCTACACTAAACTAAACACAATGAGATTATCAATAATTCTGACTAGTCACTTATATACCTCTTATGCTCATCTTCCACTTTAATTCAATCTAACAATCACTACACTGAATTACTGTATCTTCCATAGTACATCACTACATCTTCCTGATATCATATATTGTTTAGCCAACTTCGTTAGTCGCATATATTAAAATTTGAAATGTATAATGGTCAGATCACTTCCTGATATCGTAACACATCTGATTCCAACCAAACTGTATCAATACTTCAACTTGTGAAATTCCTTCAATACTACATGTGACACTCTCATCACTCTTAGAATTATTAAATTCTCCTTGATCTACAAAATTCATTCACCACCGGTCCTTGCATTCTTAACACATTCTCTGATCTAATGGAAGGAGAATTAGATAATTACAATAACCGTTTTTGTTCCACAAAACATACATTTCAACTCTCTCATCTCTATTACCATTCTATTTCAAAATTCCCGACAATTTGTTGATCTTCTTTCTTTGGCATTCCTTTTCTATTAGTTTATCAATTCGATTCTAACTTTCTTTCCACTCTATCCTTACTGCTTGTTGTTACCAATATTCCAAAAATCTCAAGACTCAAGAATCAATTCTCA